>MU225070.1:1677564-1695094 GCA_018584345.1 Thuja plicata
TATGGGTGATTTTAATACCCCCCTGTTGGCTGACGATAAAATGGGTGGTGCTCTATCTCAAGTTGATAGCAGAATGGATCTCATGGAGTATATTAATGATCAATATTTCTTTGATATGGAGCTAGAAGGTATTTCCTATACTTGGTCAAATAGAAGAACAGGTGATGATCTCATCCAGGTGAAACTTGACAGATCTCTCCTTTCTCTTGATTGGCTCTCTAAGTTTTCTTTCTCTTTATCTTCTTCTATCAGGATTGGTTCTGACCATTTCCCTATTATCTTCAATGCTAATATTTTGAATGGAAAAATGAATACCATGTTTCACTTTGAGAAGATGTGGCTAGCCCACCCTAATCTGAAGGACTGTATTACTAAATGGTGGAGTTATAACCAAGAAGGTACTGCCATGTATAGAATAGCTAAAAAGTTGAGTAATGTCAAGAAAAATGTTAAAACTTGGAACAAGGAAGTCTTTGGGGACATATTCAAGGCTAAAAGAATCAAACAGGAAGAGATCAAGGCTATTCAAGAAACTATTCAAAAAGAGGGTCTCTCAGAGGAGCATAGAAGTACTGAGAATGTGCTGGTGGCTGAATATCATAATATCATTTCTAAAGAGGAGTCTTTCTGGAGGCAAAGATCAAGAGCCCTTTGGCTTAAATATGGTGATAAAAATACAAGATTATTTCATATGACAGCAATGAAACACAAAGCTATCAACATAATTTCTTCCTTAATTGTTAACAATAAGTTTCTGGTTAAGGAAGAAGAGATAAGAAAGGAAATGCTTCAATCTTTCTCTCTCCTATCCAAAGATGTTAACCTTGACTCCCAGAGCCAAAATGAAATTATCTCCTCTATTCCTTTACTGATAGACAGTAATACCAACTCCAGACTCAAAGCTATCCCAAATGACAAGGAAATTAGAGATGTTGTCTTCTCCTTTGAAGGCGATAAATCTCCAGGTCCTGATGGATTTCCTCTCTTCTTCTTCCAACAGTTTTGGGAGATAACTGGTCAGGATGTTCTCCATGTTGTCAAAGAATTTTTTGGTACTAAACCTATTCTTAGAGAGCTTAATGTCACCTTCTTGGTCCTTGTTCCTAAAATCCATGGTGCTAATATGGTGGAATCCTTCAGACCAATTAGTCTATGTAATGGGATTTACAAGATCATAGCTAAAGTTATGACAACCAGACTGCTTTCATTGCTGCCTTCAATTATCTCTCCTCAGCAGAATGGTTTTGTTCTAGGGAGACAAATCCTGGATTCCATAGTGGTAGCCCATGAGAATATTCACTCCCTTGAAATAGCCAAGAAACAGGGCTTTCTCATGAAATTGGACTTATCTAAAGCCTATGATAGGGTTGATTGGAAGTTTCTCCAAAAATTCTTAAGCAGCTTTGGTTTTGATGCAGGGGTTATTAAAATTGTTGATCAGCTGGTCTCTACTGTGACTTCCTCTGTTATTGTGAATGGTGGCTCCTCCAATTTTTTCAAACCTTCTAGGGGTCTTAGGCAAGGGGACCCTATCTCTCCTATATTGTTTTCTATTTTGGCTGAAGGGCTAGGAAGATACATATCTAAACTTGTTAATGTTGGACTAATCTCTGGTCTCCAACCCTCCTTGTCCATATCCTCCTGCTCCCATGAATAGTTTGTTGATGATACTCTTATTATGGGTGAAGCTACTGTAAAAGAAGCTAGGAATCTTAAAAAATCTTTATCTATCTATACTTCAGCTATGGGTCAACTCATCAATTGGAACAAGAGTTCCATCTTTTTTATCAATACCCCCCTTGAGAGACAAAATAAGATGTCTAAAATTCTTGGTTGCAGTATTGGTGTTCTTCCCTCTTCCTACTTGGGGCTCCCACTCTGCTCTAAACCTCCTGATAGTTTCTAGAATCAAATTGTTGATAGATTTAATAGGAAGTTGGTAGGCTGGAAAGGTGCTCTCCTTAGCAGCTCTGGTAAGCTTCAGCTTCTAAAGTCGACCCTACAAAATTTTCCTGTGTATGCTTTAATCCTTTTCAAGATTCCCCATAAGTTTGTGGTGGTGCTTGAAACTATCCAAAAATGTTTTTTATGAACTGGTGTTGAAGATAAAAAAAGAATTAGTCTGATTGCCTGGGAAAAATTTTGTAAGCCTAAAAGTAAAGGGGGGTTGGGGATAAGACCTGTTAAGCTTATCAACAAGGCTCTTTTGGTGAAGCAAGTGTGGAGAATCTTTGGTGATACTAAACAATGGAATGGTATAATTGAAAACAAATACCTCCTTAACTCCAACAGCTTTAAGGATCTCCTAAAAAATGAAGCAAGGGTTAATGGTTCTTACATCTGGAATAGTCTTTTCTCTTCCATTGATCTTTTGAGAAAAGGAATAAGATTGAAATTGGGTGATGGGACCAATATTGATTTTTGGGATGATCCTTGGATCCATGACTACCCCTTTTTAGAAAGACAAGACTAGAAGGATATTATCATCCAAGATAAAAGTACCATTGGTTATAAAGCTTCTGACTACAGGAATAATAACTCTTGGAAGGATCTCTCTAGCCTTGATAGAAGTTTGTCCCCTCTTATTATAGAACTGTAGTCCTGGTTCAGTGAAGGTAATCATCCTGACAAGATTGTGTGGAACCTCTCTTCTAATGGTGATTTCACGGTGGCCTTTGCCTGCTCCTTCTTCTTCTCCAAGGAAGTTAAGTTTCAGTGTGCAACTATCTGGTATAAACTCCTTACTCCAAAGATTAACTTTTTCTTTTGGATTCTTATCTAGAATAAGCCCCTAACCATTGATAATTTAGTTAAAAGAGGTTTCTCTCATGTAAATAGATGCTATCTTTGCAATGAACAAGCTAAATCCTGTGATCACCTCATGATCCATTGTAGTTTTACTCAGAGAGTTTGGTCTTTGGTTTTTCAAAATTGGAATTTGGCTTGGTTCTTTCCTAACTCTTGGCAGGACTTGGTCACTCAATGGAGATGTCCTTTTGATAATGATCTGGTTAGAAATTTTTGGATTCTTATCCCACCTCATCTTTGCTGGTGTATCTAGAAGGAAAGAAATAACAGAATCTTCAGAGAGAAATTTGCTAAACCTGAAATCATCTTCAACATTATGTCTAGATCTATTAGGGAAAACTTCAGTTTTTCTATAACTAATAGCAATAGAAAGCACCGGTTTCTCATCCCTGATATGGATTGGTCTACTTGTAATTTTCCTCTTCACAAGCCTCAAGATTGCCCCCAAAGAGAATCCTCTGTCTGGATTGCTCCTCCTAATGGTTGGGTTAAAGCTAATTTTGATGGAGCCTCCAAAGGCAACCCGGGTGTCTCTGGGGGTGGGGGTATCATCAGAGATAGCTTTGGTAACTATATAGGTGCCATATCAATCCCCTTGGTAAATTAGTCTATTCATAGAGAAGAGGCCTTGGATGCCCTCAACACTATCCTATTAGTGGAAGAATTGGGATTCAAAAGAGTCTGGCTTAAAGGTGACTCTTTAAATATTATAAATAATATTAAACATATCAATCCCCCTTCCTGGACTATCGAGCATATCATTCTCAAAATTAAATCTATAGTCCAATCCTTTGAGGTGTTCCACATATCTCATAATTATTAGGAGACCAATCAGGTTGTTGATTGTCTTGCCAATATTGGAGCCAAAAGCGAGGGGATTCAAAAATGGAAAGGTAACACTATGAGCAATGATGTGGTCACCTCATTTATTAATTATGATAAAATTAGGCAAAAAGAAGGAGTCATTAAAAGGGTTTTTAATGATATCAATTAATTCATCTCAGATCGGGGGGAGTTGGAATGACGTCCAAAATAATCCAAAGTACATATCCAAGATGTGGAATTATATTCTAATTATGAAAGCCCAAAATTTAATGTGTGCCACTATCATCATTAATATCTTTGGCCAGTTTTCACATGTGAAGAGGATTGTGAATCAGTTTAATAGCCTTATTCTACAAAAGAACAACCAAAATCATAACATCTCCCAGTCTGTGAAAAAAGAGCAGGTGAAGTATTTGGCCATGGGTGGTGATCTTAGAAGGGAAGAGCCCACGGAATGCAAGTGGAAGCAGGATAAGGAAGTGTGGAGAATCTTGAAGAAAGGCCATATTCATCGATATCTTCAGAGACTCCATGGTTTTCACATAGATGTATCCAAAGCCTTTGCTAATGGTTGGGATAAGGGCATGGTAAATCTTGCGGGAAAATCTTTTAGCCTCAGCCTCAAAGTTCTTTCTGATATTACTGGTCTCCCGCTGGATGGTCTGAAGTACTCAAAAGAGGTGAAGGTTGGCACCAAAGCTTATAAGAAGTTTCTTGTTACTAATGAGGAGAGGGCTCTTCTGGTGAAAGGTAAGAAAGACTATGTTGATATGGATAATATTGATAAATTTGGGGTTCTGTTATCAAAGTTATAATGGAATACTTCACTCTTGAGGGGTGATTCTCTAGGGTCTACAATTATCATTTTTCCCTAGTTAATCACTTCAGACATGATATCTTCATTTCTTTTCCCTATTTTCTCCTTTGTTTTCTTAACCAGAGCATTACTGACTATAGAGTGAATAATTTCCCTATCCTCCATGTTGGGCTTATCCGCCTAATTGTTGATTATGCTAGAGACCACATTCCTGACCCTATCCCTGCCTAGATTAAAAAGAGGAAGAATGTTGGATCTCTGCCAAAGACTCCTAAACCTAAGAAATCTTTTTTTCCCTCTGAGCCAACTTCCTCTAAGCCTCTAGAAGGGCCGAAGAATGATAAGCACCCTAGTGATGTCATTGCCTCTATTCCTGATAAAAATGTCCTGGAACCCTCAGCTAGTCCTATCCCCCAGGAACCCGACGGTGTGAAGCTTATTCCCCAAGATACTAAGACTGAGGTTGACAAGAATAATCAGATGGATTCTAATGTTGTGCCTAATCCCACTACCCAGACCCCTGAGGTGAAGGATTTGGAGGATCCTGAAATCAATAATGTCAAGGATAGCACTGAGGAAAGTCAAGATAATTTTAAAATTGGGGAAAAGATTAACCCTGCTCTGGAGAATATTAATATAGAAGGAAAAGAGAAAAATGAGATTGAGGTTGAGGATGTTGTCAATAAAGACAAAGAGACTGATACTAATCTTATTTATAGTAATGCAGACAACTCGGGGGACAATAGCTTTAGGGTTTTGGGAGAGGAAAATTTGGATTCTCACTATTCTCCCAACTCTGAGAAGGAGAACAAGGAAGAAAATAGTGAGAGAACTCTTCATGGTAGAGAACCCCAATCTCTTCAAAGATAAATTAGAAGGATGGATTCACAGGTCAAAAGAACTATCATCATGACCCCCCTTGAGATTGCTAAAAATAAATCCATCTACAATTATAATCTGGACAAATGGGTGTAGAGTGATTTGGTTGAGCTTAAGAACAGATGTATCAAATTGGAAAATAAGAACTCTATGATCGAGGATACTATGGATATCTTCAGAAAGGAGTTTCCTCATAATGCTAATGCCCGTGTGTTTGATTACGATTCTGATATTGATGAAAAAATTAAAAAAGTTGTCGACATAGCTATGATACCTATCCAAAAGAAAACAAGCGGGAATGAGGAAATGTTAAAACATTTGCTTAGTCTGGTGAACACAGGTATGAGGTCTACTCTGGAGAACTTGATTTCTCTAAGTAAAATGTAGGAAGGAAACAAAGATACCATTGACCTTACTGATCCTACCCAGCAGATGGGACCTGGCACTCGTACTAGGTCAAAGAAGCAGAAGGTTGATGATCAAGATATTCAGAGGCTGAAAGACAATGTGAAGACCATGCAGACTCAGCTGGAGGAATCTGAGAGCTTCTTGAAGACTTTGTCTTGACCTTGGTGCTGGTGGCTTTCTTTCTCTATTTCTCTTCCAGCATCTTTTTTGTTTTTTTCTTTGTAGGTGCTTAATGTTGATTCTGGGAGTTGTCCCTTTGTAGCCTGCTCCTTTCCTTGGGGCAGCTTGTTGTTCTTTGGGTTTTCATGCCTATCTCTCTTCTCTTTTGTTAAAGGGTTTCGGGGTCCCTTCAAAACCTATTTTTACCATAATCAAAAACTAAATTAATAACATAATCCTCTATATAATTTATACAAAGCTTTATTCTTTATTTGTACTAACATCTTTTATTTAATCAAAAATAAACCTTGTTTGATCAATAATAACAATAACATATCAATAATACTTTATCTTTCCTTAATTCAAATGTTATGAAAATTACATAATAGGCAGGCATTTTAACAATATAACCTTGCTCATGAAAACTAATAAAAGAAATCATAAATATATACTAATGTTATGGAGAAAGAATAAGAATATGAATATTTAAAGATTATACATAACTTAGGAACGTTTTCAAGATTAACATAGTATCAATACAATCTTTAACTTTCTTTTAAACAACATTTTCCATAACATTGATTATTCAAATCCCTCTTTGTGTTCATAAACATAACATATTGTATCGAATATATGGAAAGGAAATATTATTTATTATTATCATTATTAATCAAATCATGACACGTTATAATCTTATTGATCATGACTGTAAATAATAACATCATCCTTCCATTGAAAATAATGAATATTCAAAGACATGAAGGCTCGATTAAGACAAGATCAACCTCTTCAAAATGTTAATAGATTGCTAATTAAAACATTTGAAAGTGTCATTGAATCAAGGATATAATCATCTTTTAAAATATTACCTCTTAGGTCATGATTGCAAGTTAACTACTTTTATCATCAATGTGGATTAGTGATTTATAATGTGATGGTAAAATATGCAGAATTCCATGTAATTACATTAGGATTTAGATGAAAGCATCGTATAGGACTTCAAAATAATTTCTCAATACTAATTGTAATTACATCATGTCTTTAAGGGGAGAAAGTCACAAGATCAGGTGCTTAAATTTCTTTATTGAAAAAGAGTCTTAAGAAAATGATTTAAGGATAAAGAAATTTCAAAATATTAAACCACAAGACATATGAAAGTGAATGATAATACTTCGATAAGAGAAAGATGGTAAACAATAGAATCTATAAAAGACAAGTAAGTATATGCAAATAGGTACTTCCCTGAACAAACATGGATACAAATTACTTTGTCGACATGGGTTCCACCACATCATAAGCCTCCAAAAGTGTTAGCCAGTCATCTAGGGTTCCACTAGATCCCTACTGACATCTGACAACCCAATCAACACTACAATCATGAGTAATTACAACCCACAGATGTAAATACATTAAAAAGCTGCAAAAAAGGCTACTAGGATTAGCCCTCAATATGGACTTAAGCTGAAATATCTTGAAAACCCTCTTAACAGTTCCACAAACAAATCAACAATATGGATACCATTTTTAGAGAGCTTGGAGATTTTGTCAGTTTTAAGCCCCCAACTTGTCCATACAGTCAAAGCACAAATTTAGGCTTAAAAAGAGGGTTTCGAGGGTTTCACTGCTGACAGTAGCAAAGTTTGTTTTTGTCCCTCTTGGGAACCTTTCTAGAACTTCTCCTTCAGATTGGAGTTAGTATAACCCTCCTTCTTTCTTGTCTCATTCTTTGATTGAGGAAACCGTGCCCTCAATCTCCTCCTTTTCCTGTTGTCTGCTTTGTGATCCCTAACCAAGTTACACTTGACTTGCCTAGGGCATCACTTCAACAATGCTTGCTGAGATTTTCTTGGGCCCTCCTGCAATGTACATAGAGTACATGGAGTCTAGTTCCAAATCCCAAGAGACCATAGGAATCCAATGGTGGGAAGTGGCCCTAAGACCCCATTCTACACTTGCAGTTCTATTCAGACCAGCGAACTGGCAAAACCAAAATAAAAGAGAAGCCCTAGGTCTCACACTAGCCTACCTAGGTGCTCCTGCACCATTAATGTACAACTGGGAGATCTTAAAATCAACTAATAAGATGTGTTTTCCTCACCCATGCTTGAGCACTAGTATAGGCTATGATGGAGGATGAGATGATGCTTGCCACCTTGAGGGGTGTGTTTCTGGCATTATTAGTGGCCTTGTCAGTTTGAGAGGTCATGCCATGTATGGTCACTTGAGTGTCGGGATCCATTGGGATTTCTAGGACAAAACTTAAGGGTTAGACATACATGATGACACCATCCTTTACACAATCTATATTTCCTATGTATGTCAGTTGCCTCTGGATTAGTGAGCCTTACCTTTAAGTATGTGTAGTACACCTAGAGTTAGAGAGCTATCAGGATCCCTTGCTTAGCGGTTACTTCCTTATTTGGTTTTGGATATATGAGTGGGGTTTGTTGTTATCTCCTTAGCACGGTGGGGTGGAATTTTGTAGCTCCCCATAGAAGGGTGGTAGTGATTCTTTACCATTTGAGATTCAACGTCCTTGTTCTAGTGCTTGATGGTTCTTATACAGATCAGTTCTTTAGGTTTTTTCATTAGTGATTATGTACTTATCATTCATTATTGTAAATCTTGTATTAGTGTATCACATGTGATACCTAATCTAGATATTGTATATTATATTGTTAGAGTCATTACTACATACCCTGTGACATGTGCAGTGGATGTGATTTTATGTAGGTTTCATGGTTATCCATGAGGATTCTAATTATTATTTGTAATTAGTAGTTGTTATATCTATCTAAATGGAATCTTTTGTTATGTTGTTTAGTTGATTTTTACTTTTACATGATTCAACGTCATGGAACCCTTGAGTTTTGTAATCTATGTGAGTGTATGTTATGTGAGTAAATGGTATTTTATTCCGCATTAATGTATGTCTTATTGTGTAAACTTTAGAAAAAAAATTGTTCATCAAACTTAGTATCATGTTCTAGGTTAATCTCTCTTTGGTTCCCTAGCTCCTATTATATCCCCTATTATATCAACATATATCAAAGAGATTTTCCTATCACCATATTGACAATGCTTCAAATCTTCAAATTTGTACATGGGTGGGAACATCTACTAAAAATAGCACCCTTTACCTCTACATTTTATGGCATCAACAAGTCACTAATTTTAATTTTAACCCATGACTAAAAAATGCTCACGATCCTTCTGATTGGTCTGCTGCCACCTGCATGGAATCAGTCTTGAAAGCATTCTAAAATTGATGAAATTTTAATTTCATCTTTTTCTCAACCGTGATGGTTGGCTCTTCTTACTTTGGATGAACACTTGTAGTACTGAGATGAAAATACCAAAATACTTTAATGTCAGAATGTATTGACTTTAGTTCCATATAATTCCCAATGAAGCTCATACTTTTTATTTTGAAAGTTGGTAGATCATGTGTGTAAACAAGGCTTAAGTGAAAAAGTTTCTTTTTATGGGCCATAATTAAAATTTGAGGATTTTGGAGTGCACTGCAGGTGATGGTGCAATTCTAGTTCAACTTGTAATAATTTATGTAGTTGGACCAAAAAGTTCCTACTACAAGGTAAAAATATAAGTTTTAAGTGAAATCGGGGATTTTGGACCCAACTGCACTTAGGATTACAATTGTAACTACATGTGTAGTTCAACTTGTAATTGGGTCAAAAATCCCAAATTGTATTTGTATTTGGAATTTTCAAAAGGGTAAACTTGGGTATTTTTTGTTAGATTGGGTACTACTGATGTTGTTGGCATTCATGTTTTTTCATTGATGTTAATATATGTTTCTGTGGAGAGAACATATTGGTTATTACTATTGTATGATGACTAACAGAAGTGTACGGATACTGTACGAAGGAATCAAAATGAGTGAAGATGATGATATGTAGAAGGATGTGTGATGATCTTATTTCTAAGATTGTTTGGCTTAATATTGCATATCAGAGTTGTTATAGATGTTTTAGTGAAGATTGGTTTCTAAACTGTGACAGTGATGCTTGATAGAGCGAGTCTCTATGTTTTGGGGATATCTTACAGGCGATGATGATTTAGGTTATGCAAGCTTAAGTGATGACACAAGGCATATTGAGGAACATTTTTTATTGATCGCAATTAGTGTGATTGTTGGTGACGTTAGCTATGGTGTATATTATAGAGGAGACCTATTTGGGGCAGACTTCAGAGATGTAGCATGCATTATGGATTGTGAGCAAGGATTGTGGATCTTGGATTATATCTGATGTATTGCAATTGATTTTTACTTGTTTTAGGTGCCATGTGTATCTTAGCAATGGGTTAAATAATTATTTGTATATTGGGAAAGCTTAATTGGATGACCTAATCAATTATTGTAATTGGGTATATATGAGAGATCTTTTCTTTTGAAAAAATTGATGTATGATGAGAAGGTAATTTAAAAGATAGAGATGTGTGGAAGCTGTGAAGCTTGATTGGCTACTAGATGTAGAGTAGAGTTTGTGATTATAGTACTTCATTGGAACTGACCAAGCAAAGATAGTTGCTATCAGACGGTTTATTGGATTGTATATTTTTTATATACACTTGTTCAGATTGTAAATCCTTGAGGGTGGCTTTAACCTTCTTTGCGAACTTTTCCTAGGAAGTGAGCCCACTATTACTCTTGACTCCTAATAGGGTATGTCCTTTAATAGGGACTATGTACTGTAATATTTTAATAAGCTCCTAGCAGGGATAAATCTTTTAACAGGGATACTATACTCTCAATACATTATTTTTGGGTATTAATTCCCACCGGAGTTTTACCTTTAACAGGGTTTCCTCGACAACAAAGGATTGTGTTATTGTGTTGGCATTTAGTGTGTTATCATTTGAATTGAATTTTTGGTTTATAAAGTTTAATGTTTAATAATTTGTCTCACAACTGATTCATTCCCCCTCCTAGTTGTGCTTGTGGACTGTTATTCCTAACAAGTGGTATCAGAGCTACTGGTCCTTAGAGAGAAAGCTTAATAGCTTGAGGTGATCTTGAAGATGACTTACTACATGAAGGATAGTCTGAATTTTGATCCTAAAAACTTTCACAATTAGAAGAACTAGATGAGAACACATTTGCTATGTTTGGGAATCGACTACTAGATGATCACAAAAAGGAAGGAAAAGATAAAGACTAGGGATGAATTGGATAAATCTACTGAAGATGAAAATAATTTATTTTCATGTAACATGGTCATAAGGGAATCATTGATCAGTGTACTTTCTGAAGGAGAATTCATAGAAGTAAAAGACTTAGACTCTGCACATGAAATTTTGACAAGATTGGAAGCACTGTATGAAGGAGATAAGTTTACAAAATAGGCGAAGCTACAAAAATGGAAGACAAAGATGGAATCATTGAAAATGAAAGATGATGAGAACATTAGATCATATGCACAAAGAATTACTGAAGTGGTTACTGGCATCAGGAACTCTAGAGGTACTTATAGTGAGGAAGAAGTGATTGTGAAGACTCTTAGATCTATGACACCTGCATACAGAACTAAAGTACAAGATATAAATGAGATTATACCTCTGACAGCGAACTTCAGTAGAGAGATCTTGATTGGAAAGCTAACTAATTTTGAGGCCACAGAACTGGGAGATTCTCTACATAAAGTAGAGTCAGCATTCAAGGTGACTGTACATAGAAACAAAAAGACCTTATCTGGAATTGTGAGCACTAGCAATAGTGACTTGAGAGAAGAACTTGGAGACTATGTTGATGAATGGGAACAGATACAAGAAGAAGAAATAAATCTAGATGAAGTGGTATCCCTAATTGCTAGAAGAGAAAAGAGAGGTAAGGGTAGATTTGAAGGCAAGTTTCCTTTGAAATATTTTTCATGCAACAAGATAGGTCATTTTACATCTCGATATCCTACAAGGGTTCCAAAACATAAACCTAAGTTTTACAAATAAAAGTATCCAAAACACAAGGAATGTTATTATGCTAGTGAAGTTTTTTTTTATGATGAAGCTATTGACTATGACGAAATTGGATTTATTGCTATTAAGGATGATAAACCTATACATGAAGAAAAATGCTTAGTATCTCATGTTGAAAATAAATTTGAATGGGTTATAGATAGTGTTTGTTCACATCATATGGCTGGAGATAAAAACAAGTTTGTTAATCTAAAAGGATATGATAGTAGTTTTGTTAGATTTGGTGACAATTATCCTAAACTTATCATTGGAGTTGGATCTATTTCATTGAATGTGAAATATGCATTCTTGAATGGAGATTTGGAAGAAGAAGTATACATAGAGAAACCTGATGGATTTCCTTTGACAGAAGATGAAGACATAGTTTGTAAGTTGAAGAAAGCATTGTATGGACTGAAACAAGCACCGAGAGCATGGTATGCAAGACTAGATAGGTATCTACTTCATCTTGGTTTCAAAAAAGGTAATGCAGATAGTAATTTGCATTTAAGAACTGGTGAAGATGGAATACTAATCATAGAAGTTTTTGTTGATGATATCATTTTTGGAGGCAATGATAGATTCAGTAAAAGGTTCTCTAAAGAAATGGAAAATGAATTTTAAATGTCAATGATTGATGAGATGAAATTTTTTCTTTTTGTAAATTAATCAGAATAAGAATGGTATTTTTATATCTCAGACCAAGTACCTTAAGGAAATGTTGAAGAAGTTTGGAATGGAAGATTGTAAACCGGTTGGGAGACCCATGGTGACTGGTTATAAACTTACTAGTAATGATGAAACTCATAGTGTTTTTCAAACAAAGTATAGATCAATGATTGGAGGTCTACAATATCTAACTCACACCAGACTAGATATTTCCAATGTAGTTGGAATTGTGGAAAGATATCAGGTAGATCCTAAAGAGACACACCTTTCTACTATGAAAATAATTTTTAGATAGTTGAAAGGAACAATAGAGTATGGATTATGGTATGAAAAATCAGATGACTTTATTTTACATGCTTATACTTATGTTGATTGGGCAGGTAGTGTGGATTATAGAAAGAGTACAAGTGGTGGAGCATTTTTCCTTGAAGAAGGGTTGGTTTCATGGTTAAGTAAGAAGCAGGATTGTAATGCTTAGTCTACTGCTGAATCTGAGTATGTTGTTGCTGCTATAAATTATACACCAGTTGTTTGGATGAAACAAATGTTGAAGGACATTAGAATAATTTTTGAAGAGCTAGTGGTTATCCATTGTGATAACACTAGCATAGTGAATATGTCAAAGAATCTTGTAATACATTCAAAGACTAAACATATTTCTATTAAGTATCATTTCTTGAGAGACAAGTTAGTAGAGAAAGAGATCAGACTGGAGTATGTTAGCACAAAGGAAAAAATAGAAGATATATTTACAAAACCTTTTCCAAAAGATGATTTTAAGTATCTCAGAAGTATGGTTGGGGTGAGAACCCCTCCTTGTGGTAAATAATTGATGCAGGCATGCATGAGTCCAGTGGATTTAAGAGCTATATCATTTTTTGTACTTGATGTATGGATATACTCCTTAGGGGGAGTGATCGCAGGAACACTATAGAGAATATTTGGGTGATTTGGCACCTGGCTAATAGACATGAAGATTTGAAAAAGATACACCTTGTAGAAGATTGATGAAGATTTATGGCACCCTTTGCCATTATTGTCAAAGGGGGAGAGATTCTATGTGAAAATCCCTACTGCTTTACGGAGAATTATGTTGAGGATATTGAGAAGATTGTATTGAGACAGAGTACTTTTAGTTTGATGGATTTTCCCATATGTTGTCATCAATGCAAAAGGGGGAGATTGTTAGATTGGGTACTACTGACGTTGTTGGCATTCATGTTTTTTCACTAATGTCAACATATGTTTCTGTGGAGAGAACAGATTGGTTATTACTATTGTATGATGACTGACAGAAGTGTACAGATACTGTACGGATGAATTAGAACAAGAGAAGATGATGATATGTAGAAGGATGTGTGATGATCTTATTTCTAATATTTCTTGGCTTAATATTGCATATTGGATTTGTTACAGATGTTTTAGTGAAGATTGGTTTCTAGACTGTGATAGTGATGCTTGACAAAGTGAGTCTCTGTGTTTTGGGGATATCTTACAGGTGATGATGATTTAGGTTATGTGAGCTTAAGTGATGACAGAAGGCATATTGAGGAATGTTTGTTATTGATCGGAAGTCATATGATTTTTGGTGACATCGGCTATGACGTATATTCTAGAGGAGACCTATTTGGGACCGACTTTAGAGATGTAGCATGCATTGTGGATTGTGAGCATGGATTGCAGATCTTGGATTATATATGATGTATTGTAATTGATGTTTACTTGTTTTAGGTACCATGTGTATCTTAGCAAGGGGTTAAATGATTTTTTCTATATTGGGAAAGCTTAATTGGCTGACCTAATCAATTATTGTAATAGGGTATATATGAGAGATTTTTTTTTTGAAAAGATGGATGTATGATGAGAAGGTAATTGAAAAGATAGAGATGTGTGGAAGCTGTGAAGCTTGATTGGTTGTTGGATGTAGAGCAGAGTTTTTGATTATACTTCTTCATTGGAACTGACCAAGCAAAGATAGTTTCTATCAGACGGTTCACTGGATTGTATATTTCTTATATACACTTGTTCAGATTGTAAATCCATGAGGGTGGCTTGAACCTTCTTTGGGCAGTGAGCCCACTGTTACTCTTGACTCCTAATAGGGTTTTTCCTTTAACAGGGAGTGTGTATAATGTTGTAATAAGCTCCTAACATGGCTAAAACTTTTAACAGGGATACTATACTCTTAGTACATAATTTGTGGGTGCTAATCCCCATCGGGGTTTTAACTTTAACATGGTTTCCTAGACAGCGAAGGATTGTTTTATTGTGTTATTATTTGAACTGAACTTTTGGTTTATAAAGTTTAATGTTTAATAATCTATCTCACAACTGATTAACCCCACGCCCCCCCCTCCCCCCTCTCATTTGTGCTTGTGGATGGTTATTCCTAACATTGTCAGGGTTTTTGGATGCAATTACACATTTGATTCCATGTAACAAAACATGCAGTTGGTGTGAAAAACCCTGATTTACAAATGATAGGTTATGATATTTTTGAGGTTATTGCACTCTTGATTGCATGTAATAGTAAATGTAATGGGTACTAAAAATATCGATTTGGGTACAAGGAAGGACTAAAACAAAATGCAAATGGGGATTTTGGCCATTATTACATATTACATTGCACATAAAGTGACATGTAGTGGAATATACAAAGGGTCTAGGAAAAATTCCAAAATTCAAAGTGTGAAGCCATGTAAATGAAACTTTTAGAGGGTACTACACTTTTTTCTTCATGTAGGGCTGCATGTAATAGTAAATGAAATTAGGATCATAAATCTCCATTTAGGAACATCATTATGATATACAACATTGTGCAATCATAATTTCTTGGAAACAATTGTCTATGAAGATACATATTACAAATATGCTACGATTTATATAACATTGTTCATGGTAGATATAAAAAATGCTAATTTTCACAATGCAAATGTATGTATTTAGAATGCTCAACTAGGGATGAATTTCATGTTACATGATAATGGATGCAAATGGGAAGTTTTGATTTTGAACTATGTATCACAATGTTATTAGGAAATTTTACCCCAAATTACTTTTATATTTTCCTACAAATGAAAGTAGAAAGGGGAAAAAAGTTTTGATATTCATCTATTTGGAAATTCGACCACATGAAGTGTCGGGTGTTATTAAGGATTCAATACATAAACTTCAAAAAGGGAATGATAAATGGATGTCAAAAGGAGACAAATAAATTTGAATAGAACCTAAAAACCATGGATGAAAATCCCATTTTTTAACAAAACGACTCCATTAAACCCAAGACATAGAGTAAGAATGATGAAAAATTTACAAAAACATTCATGATATGTACAACAATAACCATGTTTTAAATCAAAATGACCATAAACTACCATGGTTTTTGTCGAAAATGACCTATGAAATGCAAAAACGACCATGGTTCTATATAAAATGACTTGTTAAATGAAAAATGACCATTTTTGTGGAGCCACCTATCTGGCTTAGGTAAAAACAAAGATTATAAATCCTTCATCAAAGCTCGACGCTTATGTCTCTGCGAACTAAGAGTTCAAAGCTTGAAACTTTTTCCAAACTCGGCATTCTTAGTGAACTCAGCGTTTTCCTTCTAACTCGCGATTTTAGGGAATAGGATTTCCTCAGAACTCACAGTTTGATATTTTCTTTGAACTGATATTTCATATAAATGAAAATAAAAAATCATACAGAACATCCAAAAACTTTAGGTATTCAAAAAAAATTATAGCGCTTAACATATTGCATATAATATGAGGTGAAATATGCAATACTAAACAAGGATTCAAAGCCTCAAATTTTCTGTCGAAGTTAAATGTAGTTTTTTGAAAGCTAATGTGTAAGAAACTGTGGCAATTGAAGTGTTTCTAATGGACATGAAATATGTATTAGAGTAGAAAATGTTACAACATGACATTAATAAAATATAGTATTTTAATAATATTATATGTGAATGAAGCATGTAGAGAAAAGCGCGTTCAAAAGAACATGGGTAATTTTGTTTGTGTCCAAAGGCCCTCATTGACACTCTTCGTTCGAGGCACATGGGTAATTTTTTTTTTGTCCAAAGGCCCTCATTGATACTCTTCGGTCGAGGCTAGTGACAAATTTGGAAAAAAATTTAGAAGATGTATTGACGACAGATTTAACCTTAAAGGGATATATATATATATATATATATATATATCTTATTTTCAAATGGAATGGAATCAATCAATCCAACAGTCAAGCAAGGAAAACATACAGATTCTTTTAAAATCATTCTTAATTTTTTTAAGATAAATCTCTAAGATAGTATTTACTTAATTACTTCTATATTTGTAAATAATAGTAAATATTTTTATTGAAAACTGTTTACAGAAACAACATTAAATTTGAGGTGTGTAGTCACAAATTTGAGAAAAAATTTAGAAGACACACTGACGACACATTTAACCTTAAATGGAAATAGATAAATATAGCTTATTTTCAAATAGAATGGAATCAATTAGACCTACAGTCAGAAAAATCACAAAACCTTAAAAGAAAAATAAAGATTCTTGTAAGAAAATAGTACACTTTTTTAAAGATATATTTGTATAGTAATTTTTACATAATTACTTATATATTTGTGAATAGAAGTAAATATTTTTATTAAAATAATATTTGCAGAAGCAACATTAAATTTATAGTCTCTGGGAATGAATTTGGAAAACAATTAGAAGATACACTGATAATACATATAAGGAATATATATAATGAAATCTATGAGTCTCACAGTCAGGCAAATTTAACAGAACCTCAAATGGCCTCATAGGAGCTGTGACCTTCTTGACTTGGACTGGGTGTTGTCTATGGATATTGTCTTTTTGTTTAAGAAGGCTTTATCCTTGTTCTTTTCTTTCCTTAACATGTCAAAATAGTATGTACTTTGCCATATTAAGGAGGGGGGCATATACACAGCCTCCCTCATTTTATATTATGCATTTTTGTTCTAAC
>MU225070.1:1700453-1726468 GCA_018584345.1 Thuja plicata
TTTGATTCCAATAAGATTGTCCTTTCTCTATGTTCTCCTTTACCAAGAGTTTGTGTTGAGCTCATACTCTTGCTAAAGTGGGGGCTAAATGTATAGTCGAAAAATGGAAGCACTTCCATTGTAGACTTGTTTAGCCTTCTAAGTAAGTGGTTTGGGGTCCTATCAAGCACCTTGAATGGGTTCTTGAGTTAGACTTGGCTTTCCCCCTATTTTGCCCCTTTTTCCACTTCTTTCCAGCCTGATTTCTGGATTCTGGACTGCAGACCTGAGATTCTAGACTTCAATGTCAAGGTCAACCTTTTTGGTCTATGTCGACCTCAACCCTAACCTAGGTCAAGGTCGATCTTGACCCTAACCTAGTTCAAGTTCAACCTCGACCTTGACCCAGGGTTCAAACTTCGGGATCTTGCAGTTTCCAGATGTCGGTCTTTGCAAAAGTTATTTCCCACTTCTGGTTCAGCTGTTTCAGGTTCTAAAGCGTTGTTTCCTAAATTATATTTAATATAGGTCCTCTCCTAGGGGTAAAGGATTTAATAGGAATTTAATTATCCTGTGTCGGCCTCCTTAGAATATTGTGCCCTAGTTTCATATAAAAGGGAGCCTTCTCCTCTCATTTTCTCTAAGTTTTCTAAGCATCATTAAGCAATTGAGGAGCATTATCAAGTGAAGTCCAAGCAAGCTAAGGAGAAATATTTCAAGCAAGAATTCATCCATTCTCAAGCATTCAAGCATCCATTTTTATGAAGGAGATCCATTGGAGGCCATTGAAGGATTCAAGCTACATAGTGCCCTTTTGGTGATCTCTCCATCCACCTTCTTCCAAGCCTCTTCCAAATTCAAGAACCCATTCAAGACTTGGTGTTAGAGATCTACAAGCAAGAGATTGAAGACATCCTACCATTCTACATATTTGGTGCATACATACTTGTGGACTCAAGGATTCGAATCCTCCACAAGGACTTTTTCAAGCAAGGTGAATTTGTGCATTTACTTTGTTTATCTTCTATAATTTCAATTATATATTTGAGGTTAATTCTAAAACTGGGGTTTGACCAAGGAAAACCCCTCTCCCCCAACAAAAAACCTCTTTTTCTTGCAGGTACAGGTTTGGGACTGTGGATTTGAACCCAGATCTGGATACCCTTTTTGGAAAACTTTCAGGATCTGCGAACAAATTCTCTGACAAACCTGTGCAAGTCAAGGTCGACATTATTGGGTCAGGGTCGACATTTGTGGGTCAAGGTCAACCTTTTTCATAAGATGGAGTTTGATCGGAAAAATATTTCTGGGTTTTGTTTGTCTCTGCATTCCGGGTCTGGATCATACTTCATTTTTTCCAGAAACTGAGTATAGACCTCAGAAAATAGCATTCTTTAATTTGTAATATTTCAAAGTTAGTGCATTTCTCCTATCCATTTCAATTCAAATCCTTAATCATTCTAAATCTATCATACATTCCTTTCCATAAAATGGGGAATTTAAGACTTTCTTCTTTTCTCTCATTTCCAAATGATTGATTCATTTGTGCATTGATCATTTTTGGGTTGATCAATTTGGATCATTCATTTGTGCATCTTTGGATGGAAGAGGAATATCTTATCTTTCCCCCATAGATTTAAAATGTTACATTTTATATTTTACAGGTAAATATTTGTGTAAAGGCTGAGGATTTCATGGAAAACATATCCACCGTCTACATGGAAAAATCTACACAATAATTGTTTGCATTGAAATAATTTGTAAAACCTTTCTTAGATTTTCCAAGACCCTTTAGAAATCTCTATGCATTAAATATACATTCAATTATTGGACATGAAATGTTACAATTGTATTTAAATAGAATAAGACTTATCTTTAATGCAAAAAAGAAAAGAAGTTGTAACTCAATTTCTGAGGAACTTTATGTCACATCGTTGGTTGTAGAAAATTGAATAGAATATTATAGTCTTAAAAAAAATTGCTTACTGACTGAGCCAATAAGGTTGAATATAATTTTTTTTTATTAAATTATGCAAATAGATATATATGTGACAACTATATAAGATAAAATAAATTTGAAAAAATAAAGCCATGTGATTGACTAATTTAAATGGAAACAAAAAAAAAATTAATTTCAGAGCTTTGAAGATTTCATAATAGATTTTTGTCAAAAAATGTACAAGAAAGTCAAAAGTAGTGACATATAAAATAGTGTATATTTCATTCAAGAAATTAATATTACTTGACATTTGATGTGATGCAATGTATTGGGTAGATTAAAAAGGGTATTTGGAAAAAGAAAAATGTGTTTTTCGCACAGATTGGTTGCTATATGAACCAATATGATTACAAGGAAATGATATTTGTATAATTATTTGAAATAAGAAATAATATAGACTATAAAATTTTTGTTCCATTTTTTTTTAATTCAATGCATGCATGCATGCATAAGTATTCCTCCCTATGGCAGGAACTAATAAATGCCCGAATGTTTTAGTATTGTGGGTTTTCAATATCACATTACACCTTTATTCGTACATTATAAAATATGTAATACCAAACAAAAATCCCAACTTCTAAGTCATCGGAGATTTTAAAATGTCTTGCATTACCTTTTACCAAGTAATATTATATGTTATATGTTATCCAACTTTCGCTCACTTATATAAGTATATATTTTTAAGTTGTGTTACACATATAATTGCATGAAAATAAAATGCAATATCCCCAACTTAGGCATTTTGGAATTTTTAAAGCTAATGACAATATGTAATGGCATATTTTGGGTTTTAAACAATATATTGCACAATTATATTACATGTAAATAAACATGTAATGTAACTTAGAAATCTCGACATGCCTTAGAAAAATAAAAACCTATAAAATTAAAATAAAATAAAACAATAACCAAAAGTAACCTTAAGATGACAAAAAGACAAAAACATTCATGAAAACCAATGACTTTAGTTTTTTACAAAAACTTGTATAAAATAAACTATTAACATTAATAAAATAAACTTAGAGTATATCCATGTCATTTAATCAAATTTTTTATTAAATTTCTCATGGGGTTGTCACTAAATTCACTAAAATGAAATTACTAACAACATCTAGCTCTGACTGGGGAATGTCTCTTTTTCATCCTTGGAAACTATGAGAGATGTATAATCTAGTTCTCTAAGTTCCTTCTTCCATTCTATTGGGTTATAAATTCAAGTGACAAAGATGACAAAAAGATGAAAAGGATGACCCGACTAACGCAAATAAAAACTACTTAAAACAAAATAAAAAACTTGTGCAAACGCACTTATTAAAAAGACAAAAACTACCGAATTTAAACTAGTCAACATTGAAACCTTTCAGATGAAACCATCCACAGGCTCAACACAATAGTTGGCTTTCTTCAACATCTTGCAATACCTAGCATGTTCATAGGCAACTTTGTAAATATGAAACACGAACAACTGGAGCAATGATACCAACGCTTGATGCAACACTCCTTGGAAGAGATGAAAGAATTCAATTTCCTCTTCTGAAGAAACATATGTTTTGCTACCCCAAATTGAGTCCATGAATTTAAAGTGCGTTTTTTGAAGTGAACATGTTTGTTTGATCTCTTCTTCAATTGTATCTTCATGCTTAGGTACAAGTAGAATATCTTCCTTCCCCTTGAATTCTAACCAAGAAAGATGTATAATTGGACATCCCCTTGATTGAACAAAGACTGATCTTTTCTTGTCATCTGCAACTTGAATAACTAGTCCATCAACCACCATCAGCTCAAGATAATTGAAATGATTTCCTTCATGTGATTCAGATGAAAATATGATCACACTGCATACCTTAGTATCTTGTCCACAAAATTTAGATTTAAGAAAATCAAAATTATTTAAGAAAAGGTTATCCTCAATCTTTGGGGTATTACATTCATGCAACACTCATTCAAGTTCATGACCTTGAAACGAAGATGTATTGTTTTCATCTTGACATTGTTAGAGTAATAGTCCTTTGAGTTATTAATTAAATCATTTTGATCTAATTACTAACTCACCTATTCACTCTAGTTTTCTTTAGCTAACCTTAGGGTTTCCCTTTTAGGGTTTTATGATTCCTTTATAAGGATTCACCTCTTTTGTTTTAGATACGGATTTTTTCATCATCACATTGTAATTTAGAAACATATCATTAATATATTGTTTTCTGTTGCATACGATGTCTCCTCTGGCCTTTTGGCCGCCATAGCTTCTTCTATCTTTGCTTCATTCTTGTAATAGGTTATGCATGCAGGTGTTCCTGGGAGATTAGCTTTCAGCCTAATCTAACATGGTATTAGAGCTTTCCAGTTGCTCGTTGTTCTGGTTTTGTTGAAGCAAGCTCTTCACAGTACGAGGGTTTGAAACTTTTAGTTTTTCTTTGGTATTTTTTATTGGATCTGGGGGTCTCTATTTTTTGGAGCACTTTGGACCAAAACCGACCTCACGGTTGCGTCCGAAAGGCCCAAAAACCCCAGAATCCATATAAAATATGTCCATTTTGGACACCGAAGCATCTGGGAGAATTTTTTTGGCCCTTCTAGGGCCGTATAGGCATGATTTTTGAGAAAAAAATTAAAAAACAAATTATTTTTTATGTGTTTTGGCATTTTTAAAAAAATGTGTGTAGTGTTTTTTTCAATCAGCCGCCACTGTGCCACCACCAGGCCACCGGCGCTCCACCGCCACCGGTCGGTGCCTGGCCCACCACCCTGCGCGCTCCGTGGCCCCCGCCGCTCCCCCAGCCTGCTCCACTAGCCCCCGTCACCCGACACTCTGCTTCCCTTCGCGGCCTCGCCACCCGGTGCGCCTCCCGACTCCGCAGCTCCGCTCACTGGTCGTGCCGCCTGGCGGGTGTTTAGCTCCACGGGCTTATTTATGCCCAGCGGCTGGTCACATGGTGACCAGGGGCCCCATGGGATCCTCTATGCCCGGCTGCGGTCATATGGTGCCCACATGCTTGGATTTTTTTATCCCCAGGGGCTTAAATTTTTTTTTTAGGCCTTTTTGACCCCCCCGGATAGTTTTCGCTCTATCTTGAGCATACAGGGGTATTTTTCCGACTTCCATATACTGTCAGAAAGATCTTTCCAAGCACTTTTCGATGATGAAGGTTGGGGTTTTGGGTTCTGCCATTTTGATAAAAAAAATTCTGTCAAAGTCTAATGTTTATTTTTTCCTTCTGGGAGCCATATCTTGCTCATCCGAACTCTGTTTTTGGCAAACCAGATATCATCAAAAAGCTGGTTCAGTGAGCTATTCAGTTGCAGGGGTATTTTTTCTAGATTTTTCTCTAGGTTCTCTCTCCTCTAAGTTTGGCATATTTCACCCTCTGGTGGATTACTTAGATTCTACAGGTCCTGGGATCTCTTCTTCTGATCTTTCTGGTTCACTCTTCTTTCTGACTTCTGAGCTTGTATGCTTCTCTTCTGTAGCATTCTTTATTCTATAAATGCACTATGATAAAGTGCCTACTTCTGCATTTCTGGGATTTTGAACACCTTGTGTGGTTTTTGTACTCGCACTCTGTTATAAAGTGTCATGGGGGGTTATGATGTTATGTCATTTTGTACTCATCCACCTTTTTCAAGTGAGCATACCTTCTACGACATTAGCCCATGCTGTGTTTCGGTGACACTGCCCTTTATCCTGTGCTTGTACTTCTATTGCACTGTTGGTGTTCTTGATTCTTCTTTCTGCAGATGTTTCTAGCATTGCATTTCAGTGTTCCTGTCACCTCTCCCTGTTCAGCATTATGGGGGGGTTCACCTGTTGGTTCTATTTCTTCCTTGGTTTGATTGATCAGCTCTTCAAAATTTGTCTTCTCTACCTGGTCATGCACTTCAGTGGGGGTTCCAGCAGTTTCTTCTAACAGAGTTCACAGCTTCATGCTTTGGAGATGCTTCTTGCTCTTTCTTGTTCCTCTCTTTGGGACTTTCCCTAGATTGAAGGCCCAGTTTCCTTCATCTATTTTATTTCCTGTACTTGGGTACCTGATCAGGCCTTGTTGCTGGGACCCATCTTTCCTGCTTTCTGCAGTAGTTTCCTAGGTTTTGCTTCTCCCTAAGCTTATCTTAAGGGGGGGTGTTAGAGTAATAGTATTTTGAGTTATTAATTAAATCATTTCAATCTAAATACTAACTTACCTATTCACTCTATTTTTCTTTAGCTAACCTTAGGGTTTCTCTTTTAGGGTTTCGTGATTCCTTTATAAGGATTCACCTCTTTTGTTTTAGATACGGAGTTTTTCATCATCACATTATAATCTAGAAACATATCATTAATATATTGTTTTATGTTGCATACAATGTCTCCTCTGGCCTTTTGGCCACCATAGCTTCTTCTGTCTTTGTTTCATTCTCCTAACAGGTTATGCATGCAGGTGTTCTTGGGAGATTAGCTTTTAGCCTAATCTAATAGACATGGATCTTCATACATGTCCATCTTTTTACATCTAATGACATGATTGTCTTCATTCACTTGAACATCAAAAGAATGATTTTCATTTTTATGTTTTTCCTCAACGACTTTCTAAGCATGGTAAAACAAGAATTGAGAATTTCTAGCTATGTTTGTTTCCTTTTCCTAGAAGAGAATAGCAAGTTCACTACCTTCAAATTTAGGATGCTTCATTTTTGCTTTCACTGATGATGTGTCAATAGAAATATTATTCGGTGATGAAACTAACTTATGTTGATTTCCACTAGAAAAAATATGAGCAATAGTTGAGAGAGGCCTCCTTTGTACATCCTTACTAGGAGCAAAGAACCTATCTTGAGCTATTTTCTTTTTTAGGGTAAGCAACTCATCTGCCAACCTCTACACCACAGGATCCGTCCTTGTGATGGAAGAAAAATAATCCAAAGAAAAATAATTTACTTCAAGCACACTTTCTTCTATTCTTATATGCCTAAAAATAATGAGATCACCTTTATTTCAATTGCCAAAGTGTGTGCATTTGCAAGAGTAGTTGGGGATGCTCTTCTTAACAGAAAAAATATTTCATGTACTTGAGCGTTGACGAAGAAACATTTCAAATTTGTAGTTGTAGGCTGAGGAACAATTGAAATTATTCGTGTCAACCTATTGAAATGAATAACTTCATGCATAGGTATGTGAGATGCCTTCTTCAAATGGGTAAGTTGAGCCAAAAAAATTATGAGAATCTTCATGAGGATTGAACCTTTCTTCAAACTTGTCTATGAGAGTAGCCCAGTTTGTGATAGTCTATGGTGCAAGATGGTAAACCCAGTCAGCACCCATGCCTTGGAGATTTTCCATGAACAACCTCATATACATGTCCTTATATTTAACACCACATGCAATTTAAAAGAAGCAATATGTTCATCGGGATGTTGATGTCCATCAGTGAAGAACTTGGGAAAATTATTCCATGAGCCATCAAGAAGAGCATTTAGAGGTAGAGTTAAATTCAATGGAACAAAAGAGTTTCCCCAAGGACCTTGGGTAGTCATTTACATGTCCTTGGTGAAATCTTTGAAAACTACAAGAAATAAAAATAAAATGAATAATTCTAATAAATAAGACACAATTATAATTTAAACAAAAGATTGAGGCTTTCAAATGTGTATCATGTCCCCAATAGAATCACCAAAATCTTTTGGGTGGATATTTTGCAACCGATGATTTTATTAATCAATTGTCAAGCAGTGGTTCCAGCCATAGTGTGTAAGACATAGTCTCTCCTAATTATAAGGGAAGGCTCCACTTCTTATTACTACTAGAGTCAATAAAACACTTAACTAATTATATTTACACTAAGCTAAATTAGGGTGGGACATTCATCCTATTCTCTTATTTTAGAATATATGTTACCATTACAATACGATCATTAATCAATGGTGTATTTCACTTAAAAGGTATTTGTTGGAACAATAATTTTGATATAAAAATATATATTAGACGTAAGAGCGACTTTTAGTGTACCAGCAACTTTTAGTAACTTAGGAGTTCGCAAAATCTCAAATTCATTCAATGACCCCTTATGATATTATGAGAACAAGAATGAACACATGTGTAGCTCAAATTCTCCAACACTTAGTTCACTTTGCATGCACAAAGGAAGAAAATGAGGCAAAAAAAAGTCTACAAGATATTTCTTTACTCAAGCATTCTATGTTAATTATCTCAGACTTGATAAGTAGCTCAAAGTTTGCAAGACCAAATCTGAAACCAAATTGTAAATTTAAATGCAATATGCAACTCAACTTCTGCAAGATTGAGTTCAAATCCCTTTTGAAAAAATAAATGAAACTCACAATCAACTCTAAAATGTTGTTAAATAACACCTTGAATCAACACAGAGTATAAAACCAAGTTTCCTCTTTTATTGAAAGCAATTTAGTTTACATCCAAGCTCAAATTCGTAGAGTGCATGTACAAAATGACATAATTTTCTTGCATTTCCAAAATATGATTATTCATAATGAGCCCTCTTGTATTTATAGAAGAGAGAATATGAGAAAAAGATGGAAAACTAACTATTTAAGGTTGACTTATTCACCATTACAGTCCTACGTAATGTGATTACATGTAGTGAGATGTGTAATTGTATTTTTTTTTTTTACATGTGAGATTACATATACAATTAAAAATTTTGCATTACATGTAACTTGTCAAAACTTAACTGCAAAATGCATGATGAAAACTAAACTAAGTGTCTGAAAAATACACGATTCCTATTACATCAACCTCTATAAAATAGGTTTTCCTATTACCAAATTTATAGTTCTTGAAATATTCAAATTTGTACATTGGTGGGAACATCTGTAGAAAATAGCACTTTGACCTCTACATTTGATGGCATCAACAAATAACTGATTTTCAGTCTAACCCATGACTAAAAAATATTCATGATCCATCTTATTGGTCTTCCACCACCTGCTTGGAATCAATCTTGAAAGAGTTCTAAAATTAATGAAACTTGAATTTCATCTTTTTCTCAGGCCTAATGGTTGACTCTTTTAACTTTGGATGAACACCTATAGTACTAAGATGAAAAGACTAAAATAATTTACCATCAGAATGTATTGACATTAGTTCCATATCATTGTCCATGAAGTCGATACTTTGATTTTGAAACTTGGAAGATCGTGTGTGCAAACAAGGCTTACGTGAAAATTTTTATTTTTGTGGGCCATAATTATAATTTGGGGATTTTGGAGTGCACTACAGGTGAAGGTGCAAGTGTATTTTAGCTCGTAATAGTTAATGTAGTTGGACCAGAAAGTTCCTACTACAAGGGAAAACCATAAGTTTTAAGTGAAATCAATTTTTTTTAGGATTACATGTGTAGTTCAACTTGTAATTGGTTCAAAAATCCTCGATTACACTTGTATTTGAAATTTTCAAAAGGGTAAACTTGGTTATTGTCATGGTTTTTGGATGCAACTGCGCATTTGACTGCATGTAACAAAACATGTAATTGGTGTGAAAACCCCCAATTTTAAAATGATAGGTATGGATATTTTTTATTTGATTACATGTAACAATACATGTAATGGGTACTAAAAATCCCAATTTGGGAACAAGGAAGGACTAAAACAGAATGCAATCAGGGATTTTGGGCATGATTGCATATTACATTGCACATAAAGTGGCATGTAGTGGAATATGCAAAGGGTAGGGAAAATACCAAAATTCAAAGTGTGGAGGCATGTAAATGGAACTTTTAGAGGGTGCTACACTTTGTACTTCATGTAAGGCTACATGTAATAGTACATGCAATCAAGATTAGAAATCCCGATTTGGGAACATCATTATGATATACAACATTGTGCAGTTGGGATTTCTTGGAAACAATTTTTTTTGAAGACACATATTTCAAAAATGTTGTGATTTACATAACATTTTCCATGGTGGATATGAAAAATATTGATTTTCACAATGCATAGGTATGTATTTGGAATTCTCAACTAGGGTTGCATTTCACATTACATGATAATGGATGCAAATGGGAAGTTCTGATTTTGAACTATGTATCACAATGTTATTAGGAAATTTTACCCCAAATTACTTTTGTATTTTCCTACAAATGAAAGTAGAAAGGGGAACAAAAATTTTTATATTCATGTATTTAGAAATTTGACCATATGAAGTGCCAAGTATTATTGAGGATTCAATACATAAACTTCAAAAAGGGAATGATAAATGGATGTCAAAAGGAGACAAAGCAATTTGAATAGAACCCAAATACCTTGGATGCAAATCCCATTTTTTAATAAAACAACTCCATAAAACCCTAGACGCGGAGCAAGAATGATGAAAAACTTGCAAAAGAATCCATGATATGTACAATAATAACCACGTTTTGAAGTAAAACAACCATAAAACTACCATTTTTTTTGTCAAACATGATCTATGAAATGCAAAAGTGACCATGTCTCTATATAAAATGACCTATGAAATGCAAAAACAACCATGTTTATGGAGCCACATACCAGGTTGAGGTGAAAACAAATATTATAAATCCTTGATCAAAGCTTGGTGCTTATGTCTCTATGAACTAAGAGTTCAAAGATTAACACTTTTACCAAAATCAGCATTCTCAGTGAACTCATAGCTTGAAACTTGGTGTTTTCCTATCAACTAGCAATTTTAGGGCATGAGATTTCCTCAGAATTCATAGTTTGACATTTCCTTTGAACTGACATTTCATGTAATTGAAAATAAAATAACATACAAAACATCCAACAACTTGAGGTATTCAGAACTTTTATAGTGTTTAACATATTGCATATAACATGAGGTGAAATATGTAATACCAAATGAAATACCCGAATGTTTGAGTATTGTGGGTTTTCAATATCGCATTATGTCTTTATTCATATGTTATTGTAATGGTCAAAATGGTAATCACTGGTAGACTCCCACTTTCACACATAAATTGGAAGGGGCCCTAAAATGTGATCCCTTTGGACAAAATCTGATTAGCACAACCCATCTAGATGAAGGGATGCTAATACATGATCTATTCTAAAAGGATGTGTGGTTCTAGGGTCCTTTCCACCTGAGGATAGGAATTTAGTATAAGAAAGTATAATGTATATGAAAACAAATACTCATGCAATGATAAACAACAAGATATCAAATCTAGTGTATCAAATTACATGCTATAGAGTAACAAGGATGAAGAAGTACTCACCTTGAGGGCTAGTAGAGGAAGCAACTTCAAATCTGAAAATCCCTATCAGACTATGTCAGATTGGGAAACTGTTATGGATTCAGAGTTTAGAAGGACGAATCGGCCAACTGTGAAATTATCAGATTTACAAGAGCAAGTCAACTTTCTGGGTATAGGTCAAAATAGGTTTGACCTGTACCTAAGAGTGCTAGAACTGAAGGTCTCAGAACTATGACTGATACTGTATCCTTAAATCTACAAATCTAAATCCTAAACTCCACAAATATGCACCTACACAGAAGAAATGGGAAATTATTGGGGGGGGGGGGATTTCCTTGGGCAATCCCCTGTATAATAATTAACCTTGAAATGAAATAAGTAGATCATGTAAAACAAGATAAATGTAAATGTTCACCTTTCTTGTTAAACCCTCATGGATGGATATAGATCTGCTATATCCACAAAGATGTATACTTTCTTCAATGAATGTTCATATATTGTAGGATGTCTTCAACAATACAATAGATCTACACTTTCCAAATCAAATATCATGGATGTATGTTTGACATGCTTGAATGGAGAAGGAGAGACATGAAGAATGGATATAGATACTCTTGCTTAGTTGGGAATTCCTCCACTAACCAATCATGAGAGAGAAATCCACACAATCAATAAAATAATGCCTTGGGAATGGATGGACGGAAGATAGTCTTCAAATATTGGAGCCAAATCCTTTCTTGCTTGCTAGAAATCACCAAAAACAATCTCTTGAATGCACCTTGGAATTTATTTCTTGTTCATGAAAATTGTGGATGTAATGTATGTATGTATGTATGTATGTATGTATGTATCTATATATGTATGTGTGTATATGAAAATGAGGGGAAGAAGCCTCCTTTTATAGTGATTTCATAGTCCAAATTTTCAAAGGTCGACAACACTAGGTGGGAAAACAAAAATACTTTTCATCGGGCACATAACACACCAAAATTCAACCCCTTAGGGGTCAAAATAGGTTCAACCTATACCTAAAAGAATGAATTTTGAGGAAGATTTTGTGGGACTCGAGAACTATTAGGAGGCTCAAGGAAAAATAGAAAGATAAGTGGGAAAATCAAGCATAAATGAATCCAAAACTGAGGAGATCACTTAAATGGGGTCCAATAAGTCCTAGAGCTTCCAAATTAATGGGTGCTAACTATTTATAGCTATACATTTATCCCCCACTTTAGCATGAGTATGAGGCAATCTCATGTTCACGGTATAGTAGATCATATGCATAAGATGATCTCACCAAGGTTAAGGAGACAAGGAAATATAAATCCCCTAGGTGACTTAAGTCCTCATCAAATCCAAAACTAAGATAAGAGAGACATCTCAGAGAGAGAGAGAGAGAGAGAGAGAGAGAGAGTTAGAGAGAGATGATTACCTTAGCCCCAATAAGATTGTATGTCTTTTTGTGAACCACACAAAGAAATAAAAGTGTGGCCACCATGCCCAATAAGATTCTATGTCTTCCTATGGACTCAAAAATAAAGCACCGCAAAAGATGGCATTGAAAGTTATAGCAGGTTGTATTCCATCCTAGTCAGTCCAACTAGGATTTGTCCTTAAAGATTGTATTGTCAATAAGGGATCCGACAAAGAGTGATATGTCCTTAAGGATTGTATATCCATAATAGATAGAAAGAGAAAAGGATGGATCAGTCCTTAAGGATTGTATGTCCAAAAAGATCCAATATGTAAAGCATAATTGAAAGACATGGAATGTGTACAAAATGTGAGCAGAGTGTATGCTCCCATGTTAAAGCTATTGCAAATGCCTTAAAGGGAGAAATGGATTTAAGAGAGCATGCATGCATCTACTAGAAACATTTCCAATGTGAAATGCCTCCAAGAAAGGTCAAATAAAGGGAAATGAGCACATGAAAAAAGACAGCACGAAAGGGATCTACCAACTTTGTGGTCAGTAGGTCATCTGATAACTCATGTATATTAGAATTATGTCAAAATTGATGAACTATAACTGATTGAATGCCTGAAGATAACAAATTTGATGATCACCTAAATGAAGAAAGTCATTGCAAGACATTAAATTAGTTAATGTATTGTATTGTCATTGATGTCAACTTGATATAATCTGATTGGTCATATTCATATTGTCAAAGACTTCAAAGAACCAAATAAATAATGGTTATGCTATCAGTAATACATTAAAGTTCAGTATACACAAAGTGACAACAGCCACTAACAGACAGTGCACACCGACGGATAGAGAACCCTGAGAGAAGAGTCACAGTGATACCCGAGCAAGATACCCGAGCAAGAATTACTGATGATAAACAAAAGAGATACTTGAGAAGAACTGAATGTTATAGTGTTATCCGACAAACACACAACCCTGACGGACAGAGATGTCAGAGGACAAGTAAAGTCGAGACTAAGAAAACAAGTAGTTAAACACCGATCAGAATTGAAGTTTAGAAATGAAAAGACTTAGCTTGCAAGAGCTAAACATGGAGTTAACTAGTTGATTACATTGTTTTCATCGACAAGTGAAAGGCTAGAGATAAGCTAGAGTTTTAAAGCTAGTTTTATTCTAGTTATCAAAGGGAAACTAAAGAAAACTTTAAAGAAAGAATGGAAAGATTTCTAGATAATGTCAAGAACAAGAAAGACAAGAACTTAGAAATGGTAATAATCATTATTTCTAACAATTGGTTTCTACGGATAAAACTAAAGAAAGATTTAAAGCAAGAATGGCAATATTTTTGGATCACGTCAAGAACAAGAAAGACAAGAACTTAGAAATTGTCATAATCATGGTTTCTAACTATTGGTATCAGTCATTCTAACAATTGGTATCAGAGCTTTCTGTGCTTAGAAGGAAGGTTTCAAGACCTAAGATAAAGATCACAAGACGAGAAAATGGGATGTGCCTAAGTTGAACAAGGACAAATTTTCATCATGGAAAAGCAGAATAAGACTCCACTTATCAGGTATTGGAAATGATTTTACTCAATACTTGGATACTAAATATGCACTTCCTACTGGACCTCACACACTTGATCAGTTGAGAGAAAAGAATGAGCACAATTCTATGATGATAGAACTTGCTTCCTCACTCTCTGATGCTAAATTTGAAGATATCAAATCATGCACCACTGCAAAGCAAATGTGGGACAAATTGAAGCTAGTGCATGGAGGAGATGAAAATTTGCTAAGAGCTAAAGTTGAAAGCCTAAGAGGAAATTTTGATGACCTAAGAATGAAAGAAGGAGAAAACATCACTCAATATAGTAGCAGAATCAAAGAGGTTGTAAATGCTATCTGAGGAGATGGAGGTGTACTAAAAGAAGAAATAGTGGTAAGTAAAATTCTCATAACCTTATTACCTATATATGCTATTAGAGTATTTTCTATACAAGAGATGAGAGGAGAATAAAATAACAATGTCACTCTAGATAGTTTGATTGGTAGACTTATATCATTTGAGATGAATAACTTTGACAATAGTGTCTTACCATCTATTGAGTCTACATTCAAATCTTCTTTGAGAATAAGTAAATCAAGTCATAAACATGCTATGAGAAATGATAGTGAAAATTATATTGATGATCAAGAAATTGATGAGGTTGAAGCACTAATGGCTAGAATATTGCAGAGAGGCAAAGGTAAATACAAAGGTAAACTACAACTTGTATGTTTTAATTGTAAAGAGATTGGACACTTTGTTGCTAGATGTCCAAATAGAAGAAAAGATGATAGAAGTAATGACAGATCATATGAAAAGAAGTTTGATAGAGGTGATGACTGAGATTATCAAAGTAACCAACAATCTAACAGAAGAGATACCCGAGACTACAAGGACAAGGGAAAGAAAGCTTCTTACCTGTCTAAGAATAAAGCTGGAAATACTAACATCGAGTCTGATGAATATTGAGACAGTGTTTGTTGCTATGAAGGATGATTCAAAAGAAGAAGAAAGGTATGTAGAAACTGCACTCGTATCTAAGGTTAGGAAGAATGGTGTCTAGATTATTGATAGTGGATGTACTCATCATATGATTGGTGATAAGGAAAATTTTGAAACTTTTGAATATTACAATGGTGGATCAGTAAGAATGGGTAATGACTCACCTTGTCCAGTTGAAGGTAAAGGAACCATAATGTTTAATAATCTGATCAGATGTGAAAATGCATATTGGGTGAATGGACTTAACTATAATCTATTGATATTTTCATAGCTGAACAAATCAGGACACTGAGTTGCATTTGAAAACAAAAGAGCAAAGATCTTTAATGAATTAGGAAGGTTGATTGGTACTGGTGAACAGACAAAAGGTAACCTATTCTATCTTGATGATATTAACACCACTTGTTTAATGGCTAGAAACAAAGACATATGGTTGTGGCATAAAATTTTATCTCGTGTGAACTTTGACAACATGGTTAGGATAAGCAATAAAATAAAATTAAGAGGCTTACTGTGAATGTCAAAACCAGACCATATCATGTGTAAGAATTGTCAAAAAGGTAAAATGACAAAGTCTAGTTTCAAGAGAAAAACCTACACATCTAATGTTATTCTAGAATTAGTCCATACTGACCTATGTGGACCAATGAGAACAAAGAGCTACTATGGTGATAGATACTTCATTCTCTTTGTTGATGATTATTCTAGAATGATGACTGTTATGTTTTTCAAATAAAAATCGGAAGCATTCAAGATGTTTAAAAGGTATAAGGCTATAGTTGAAAAACAAAGTGGAAAGGAACTTAAATTCTTAAGATCAGATAGAGGAGGAGAATTCATTTCTAATGAATTTACTAACTTTTGTAATGAGAATGGAATTCAAAGATAGGTTTTTGCAACGAGAACACCATAGCAGAATGGAATTGCTGAAAGAAGAAACAAATCAATTGTTGACTGTGCCAGAATACTTATGATTGAGAAAGGCATCACACAAACATTCTGGAGAGAATCTTTCATCACTGTTGTCTACACATTGAATAGATTACAATTGAAGAAAGACACAAATAAGATACCCTATGAGATATGGTATGGATACACAGTACCCAATGTAAGTTACTTCAGAATTTTTGGTAGTCAATGTTATATTTTGAAAGAAGATAGAAATGGAAATCTTGACTCCAAAGGTGATGAAGGAATATTTCTAGGGTATTCTATCGAGAGCAAAGCATATAAATGTCTTAATAAATGCTCCAACAAAATCATTGAAAGTGCAAATGTCAAAATAGATGAATTTGTTGAGAAACATGATGTGGAAAGTAGAAAAGAAGTAGAAGACTACAATAGGTTTGTCTAAAATGAAGAACCCGACACTCTGCTTGAGAAATAGTGTATCGCTACCGAGCGACAGAACAATGCACCTGAGAATCAGGCTGCAAACACCCAAAATCAGGAAATTGCTCACAATGATATACCGAGAAATGAAGATCAAAATGAAGGTCAAGATGATGATCAAAATGATGGAAAAAGATCTGAACTGATACTTGCCAAGTATGTCAGACGACACCATCCATAGAACCAGATCATAGGAGACAAAAAAGGTTGGAATGAGAATAAGAAGTAAGTCACTAAATACTAGATGTTTAATTTGTGATTTTGAGCCAAAATTTGTGAATACTGCACTTGATAATTAGGAATGGATTGGTGCTATGAATGAAGAAATAGAATAGATAGAGAAGAACAATACATGGACATTAGTACCGAAACCAGATGACAAGAATTTCATCGGTACCAAATGGATATTCAGAAACAAGCTGAATGATAATGGAGAAGGCACAAGGAACAAAGCAAGATTAGTATGCAAGGGGTATGCACAAGAAGAAGGTATTGATTATGGAGAAACCTTTGCACCCATTGCTAGACTAGAAGGAATAAGAATTTTACTTGCTTATGCTTCCTAAAAAGGATTCAAGGTATACCAGATGGATGTCAAATCTGCATTCCTAAATGGAATACTAGAAGAAGAGGTATACATTGAACAAGCAAAAGGGTTTGTTGATCCTAAAAAAAGAAACATGATTTGTAGATTACATAAAGCCTTTTATGTATTGAAACAAGCACCGAGAGCATGGTATGAAAGACTTCACTCATATCTCATAAGTATTGGATTTGTAAGAATTGGTGAAAACAACAATCTGTATTTAAAAGAAGATACTAATGATAATGTTTTGAATGCTAAAATATTTGTTGATGATATCATATTTGGAGGTAATGATATGTTATGTAAATAAATTTCTAATGAAATGAGAAAAGAGTTTGAGATGTCAATGTTTGGGGAGGTCAAATTCTTTCTTGGTCTACAGATTCTTCAACAAGATGCAGGCATCTACATCACTCAATCCAAATACATCAAGGAAGTGCTGAAAATATTCAAGATGGAAGATTCCAAACCAGTTGGAACACCTATGGAAACTGGATGCAAGTTGACAAAAGAAGACAAATCACTCGAGGTAAATTAGACCTTGTATAGATCAATGATTGGAAAACTAATGTATGTTGTTCATACTAGACTAGATATAGCACATGCAGTTGGAATAGTTGCAATATTCTCTGCTAATCCCAAGGAATCACACATGACTGATGTCAAAAGAATTCTAAGATATCTAAAGAATACCAAGGACTATGGTCTCTGGTATAACAAAGAAGGCAAATTTGAGCTTCAATTCTATAGCGATGTTGATTGGGCTGGAAACTTAGATGACCGAAAGAGAAAAATAGGAGGATCATTCTTTATAGGTGATAGACTTGTCACATGGATAAGAAAGAAGCGAGGATGCATCTCACAATTTGCTGCAGAAGCAGAATATATGGTTGTTGCTGCAAATTTCTCTAGCATTGCATGGATCAAGCAATTACTGGAAGGTATGAATATGAAAATTCTTGAACCAATGATTATCTATTGTGATAACACTAGTGCAATAAATATCTCAAAGAATCTAGTCATGCATGCTAAGAAAAAGCATATTGCTATCAAGTATCATTAATTAAGGGAACAAGTGCAAGGAAAAGAAATGATACTAGAATATGTTCAATCAAACGAACAATTAGCTGACATATTCACAAATACATTGCCTAAAGACACATTTGAGTACCTGAGGAAGAGACTAGGGGTCTGACCCTTGTCTACTAGTCACTAAGATGACTAGGATTTTGCATCAGCCTACAAGCTATGTGAAGATCACTCATGTTGATGCAAGCAAAGATATATCAGTACACAGCAAGGTACTTATCTGCACCGAAAACAAGAGAAATTTTATTTTTAGCTACAACAGGGCTTATTGCTGATGGAAAGGAAATTCAAGGAGTATATTAAAAAAAAAAGAGAGAGAGACTTTGGCATTAATGTCAAAGGGAGAGATATACTGAAGAGAGAGATAATCATATGAAATATATCTCTTGATCATCCAAAAGGAGATATATGTAACCTATAGAGAGATGACTTAAGGGAGAGAATATATCCATATGATATATCCATCAGAGAGGAGAACAGTCAAAGGGAGAGAAAGATTCAAAGAAACATTCATCTATGGGAGAAGACATTCTACAACAAAGGGAGAGAAAGAATCAGAAGATGCTACATCTATCTAGTGAAGGGAATGAAGAATGAAGATGATACTCTGCAAGAAGCAAATCTAAGCTAAGAAGAGCTTACCAAAAGTTAGACATTTGTATTGGTTATAGAACAAAAAGTTTGGTAGAGATTGATGAACTACAAATGATATATTTCATAATGTATTAGTAGTATGTAGTGTATTGCCATCAATGCCAAAGGGAGAGATTGATGAACTATAACTGATTGAATGCCTGAAGATAACAAATTTGATGATCACTAAAATGTAGAAAGTCAATGCAAGACACTAAATCAGTTAATGTATTGTATTGTCATTGATGTAAACTTGATATAATCTGATTGGTCATATTCATATTGTCAAAGACTTCAAAGAACTAGAGAAATAATAGTTATGCTATCAGTAATGTATTAAAGCTCAGTATACACAAAGTGACAAAAAACACCGACGGACAGTGCACACCAACAAATAGAGAACCCCGAGAGAAGAGTCACAGTGATACCCGAGCAAGATACTCAAAAAAGCATTACCGATGAGAAACCAAAGAGATACCCAAGCAGAACTAAATTTCATAGTGTTGCCCAATAGACAAACAACCCCGACAGACAAAGATGACTGAGGACAACTGAAGTCAAGACTGAGAAAACAAGCAGTTAAACACCAATCAGAACTGAAGTTCAGAAATGATAAAAGACTTAGTTGGCAAGAGCTAAACATGGAGTTAACTAGTTAATTACATTATTTTCATCGATAAGTTAAAGGCTAGAGATAAGCTAGAGTTTTAAAACTAGTTTTATTCTAGTTTTCAAAGATAAATCTATGGATAAAACTAAATAAAGAATGGCGAGATTTCTGGGTCATGTTAAGAACAAGAAAGACAAGAACTTAGAAACGATCATAATCCTGTCTATAAAAGAGAAAAGATAATTCATTATGAATTGGTGTTGTGGGTGAATAAAGAAGATGATGTTGAAGAGAATATTGGTGAAGGAAAAGACTTCATACAGTCCAAATCAATCAAGCTAAAGAACAAGAGCTAAATTTTTCTGCGGACACCAAGCAACAGAGCAACAACATCATTGAGAAGAAAGAAGTGGAGCAAAGGAATAGAAAGGAAACATTGATTAGAAAGGTATTATGTGCTTACAATAGATTTGAAAATCTGCAAAGTTTAGTTGTATGTATGAACAAATCATTTATTGTTTCAATTTAACCAGTGGATCAGAAAGTCTCTTAATCGAGTAGGACTTAACAATCCTTTATATATTGAGATACATCTCAAGGAGTATAAAAAAATTTGGTCATGAAGATAGCATAGAGAGATGCCATATATCAAGTGACAAACTATTATATTTAAATCCTCTAACAAGGTCGTACTTAACAGTGTGTTTGTAACCTTTAATAGGGTTGGCTCTTCATCGAGCTCACTTCAGAAGAGTGAAAATTTTGGGTTACCCGTCCCAAGTGGTTTTTCCCTTAACAGGGTTTCAAAATTAAAAATTCATGTGTCAAATGTGTATATGGTTCATTGCTTTGATGTTTTGCTTTACACATTACTACAACAGGATTATCGGTAATCACTATGTTATTTACTGTGTTTCGGTATATAGTAAAGACTATTATTCAGTAAAGCTTAAGAATAAGGATTATAGTGAAATCTGAGCAGAAGTTATTTGATAGGATTGTTTAAAGGCATACATCTTGTAGGATTGAATATAACAAGAGGTTTATTGGATTAATTTTTGAGGCCACTGATTCAGCCCNCCCCCCTCTTAGTTATTCTAACAAAAATGAAATGTCATCATCCCCTAAAGGAAGTAGAACTACAACACAATGGAAGAAAGACACATAAAAGATATGGAAAAGAGCCTTTTTGGATTCGCATCATGGAGACCAAAATGAATAGGTACTACCATTATGCATCATCCCAAGCGGACAAAACAAAGGCACATTTACGAATAATGGCATGTGTACAACATAAGATGTAACAACATATAGAAGAAGTGAGATACAAATAGAAGAATGGTTACGACATTTGTGATTCCTTTATCACCCTGCACCAACAGAGAAACAAGGGGTGTTTAAATAAATCTAACAAAATATAAAATAAGTAGCACATCATAGGGGAAGCACATCATGACAAATAAGAAAAAAAGAAAAGAAAAGAAAAGATCCACCATGCAAGAGGAGCTAGTCAATTGTATCGCCTGCCCCCATCTCTATTCATAGTGTTTAGGGAAGGTGGGTAACTTGCAAGAGGAGAAACATCAAGCACAAAACATGGAACAATAGCCAAAAAAGGACCCTACTGTGAAAAGAGGTCATTGTGTTCGTCGCTAGGAGTGATCGATAACTACTGTGAAAGCATAGCTAGTAAATCATTATCCATATCAATAGTCTCATACATATCGTCAGAATCACTAGCATGAATATCATTGTTAATATAATGAGAATCATCATCAAGAGTATCTTCTTCATCAATATTAATTGTAATAGAATCTAAGGTATGAATAACATTCTCATGTTTATTCATTCTAAATTTGTTTAAATTCACTTCCGACATAGGCTCAAGCATCAGTTGGTCAAAGGAAAGTCAAGTATGAGGAGTATAAAGTGATGAAATGTTTTGAGAAGTATGTCCATGGGCTCTAGCATGACGTTTGTAACGATGATCATGAGCATGACGGTTACGTTTGGTTTTGCTAGATATTTGGGCTACGATAGGATCAATTAACATCGTGTCCTTTCCTTCTTTAAGAGTAAGAACTTAAGGAACCACACTAGGTTGATACATGACAGGAACATAATGCAGATAAAGAGGAAAATGTTGTGGAAAATAAGGATAAGGAGGTATCGGTGGTGTAGGAAGAAGTCCATGACTAGGATCATCCTTCAGTTTTCTAAGTTCACAAATCTTTTGAATCTTGAAGGCTTGGTATGATCAAAAAAGATAATCAGGATGAACTTTAGTTAGTTGAGGCATGGAAGGAAAAAATAAATCAAGGTCAACGGAGTCTCAAGGAATAGAAGGTTGATAAAGACTATGGTTAACAGTCATGATCTCTCCATTATGAAGAAATTTAACACATTTATGAATAGGAGAAGCCAGGGATTTTAGGGAGGTAAGCCAAGGAAGACCAAGTTTGAGTTGAAATTGATTGGAAGTAGGAATAACAGTGAAAGTAGTATCCAAAGTTTTACCACCAACTTCGACAGCAAAATAAATGGAACCATGGGAAGGATAAAGTAAACCATTGCAATTTAGAATCAAGACATCAGATTTATAATAGAAATATTTATGCAATCATTTACTAAAAATATGCTTTTCATCTATCACATTCACCATACAAGTGGGATCAACAAGGGTACCATGGGAAGGAATACCATCAACCCTAGCAACAATGTAAAGAGGACCATCAGGTTCCTCAATTATTTTAGCAGGATCATAGGTAATGCAAAATTGAGGTGGAGATTGGGGTTTAGATTTAGGTTTAGGTTTAGTTTTAGGTTTAAGTTTAGATTGAGGTTGAACATGTTCAATTTGGTTGACAATATGAGTAGCTTTGTCAACTTTCTCATCATAATCAATGTGTTTTGGAGAAGAAGGTTTCTCAATAGTATTGGTTAAATGAGATGGGGAATGATTAGTGTATATTTTCAAATTATGATTAAGAGGTGCAATTGATTTGTTTTCATGGTTAATATCAGAATCTACAGATATAGCATTAGAATCAATAAGGTCTTGAACCACATTTTCAAGGAATGGCATTTTTCACTATCATGACTAGGTTGACGATGGAATTGACAGAAAGTTTTGGGATCAAATAATTTGGATGGAATTTTGGATGGGTCAATTGGTTTGATAGGAGGAATTTTAATCATTTTTTCATTCACTAACTTCAACATCACACTATGCAAATATTTAGAAAGTGGAGTAAAAGTATGAGAAGGTCTAAAAATAGAGGACAAAGGAGAGCCACACCTTTGGATGTTGTTGCCACTTCTTCATCAACCGTGTTGGATTATTTGTTGATTTTGATGTAGTTTTTAGGATTATAAAAAAAAGTTGAAATTGGATGCAGCATCTCTCTTATCAACGGAAACAGGAGCCATTGGAGTATTGCTCTCAAATTGACTCACTTGAAGTTGATAATGATGAAGCATTACACACAATTGTGAAAAGGAAGAGAACTCAATAAGGAGTATCTTATCTCTAATATCCTTTTGTAAACTAGTAATAAAAATGCATTGTATATCAATATCAAGTAGATGATAAGAAATCTAAGCATGCAAATGCTTAAATGTACCAATAAAGTCACTAACTTTTTCTTTAACACCTTGTTTACAATTCATCAAATTGGTCAAATAAATTTGAGGGCTAATGTTGTTTTGAAATTGTTGAATAAAAGCATTAGAAATATTTTGGAATGAATCAATGGAATAAGGAGGTAAAGAACAATACTATTGCAAAGATTTGTCTCGAAAGGTTCTAGTAAACAACTTTTTCATGAACATATAGTCATGATATAAATCACTACATAAGGTTTGAAAATTTTTAACATGAGTCAAAGGATCTCCCTTACCATTATAAGTCTCAAGATGAGGAATCTCAATACTTTGTGGGATAATAGCTCATATAATATCCATAGACAATGGGCTAGAAATATCACATGTAGGAATGTTGAATTTGGATTGAGTCAAGAAAGCAAGTTGTTGTTGCAAAGAAACATGGTTTGATCTAAGCTATTAATGGTAGAATCAGTAGAAGAAATGACGAGGAGAAAAATTGGAAATATTAGGAATATTGCGTGAGACGGAGGGAATGTTTGAAGAAGCATGAAGCATGTTAGGAGCATTGTTGGAAATAGGATTTGACTGTGAAAAATGAACACTATGATAAGAAGGCATAGATGAAGGCAATGAAATACATGGAGAACTCATATGAAGAGAAGGAACAATAGGATTAGCGAGACTCACATGTATATGATTGGAATTTTGGGTTGAAGTCGTGATAAGATTTAGAGAATAAGTGGAAATACTAGGAATGGAAGTAGAGATGGGCAAAGAAGTTTCAACACTTGTAATAGGTAGAACATATCCTAATTCTTGAGCACATTTAGTAAGAGGTTTAACATTGGAATTAATAATATGGGAAATTCCATGCAAGAGGTGAAGACCATGTTCATCATTATGAATGAGTTTCATTAAACCTTCTATAGTGGAAAGAGCTTTAGGATTATGATTCTCTTGAGCTAAACAATGTTCTAACTTTTCAAATTCATGAGTAAGATTTTGGACTTGGGTGGGAGGAACTCTTAAGGCTTTATCTTCATCATGAGAAGAATGAGAAGAGCTATTCTCCATGAGAGGATTGGTATCATTAGGATGCATGTTGGTTTCATCAAGATTCCTAGGAAAGAAGGAAGGTTCAGGATAAAAATAACCTATGAGTCTATGACTTCTTCTAACCAGAATACACAAAGGAATGAGAGGAAAGGAAGATAGAATGAATAAATGTAATGTAAATAAATATTATCACAATGCATACAAAGTAGATCTAGATATGAAATAAAATTTAACACCAAATAAACCTATATCTAAATGCATACCATGAACTAAATCAAAGTGGATACAAAGTAGATCTATATATGTAAGTGGTAAAGAAGATTTAACTAGCCAATTGAAAAGCATGCAAGGGAGAATCTATGATGCATACAAAGTGGATTGAGATAGAAAGAAAATCTAACACCAAAATCACAATGAAAATGTCATGAGATGGGTTCACCAAAATGTAATTGTATTTACGTCGGGTTGATCAAAATGTAATGATAATCAATGGTAGACTCCCACTTTCACGCATACATTGGAAAGGGGCCCTAAAATGTGACCCTTTTGGACTAAATTTGATTAGCACAACCCAAGTAGATGAAGGGATGCTAATGCATGATCTAGTTTAAAAGGATGTGTGATTCTAGGGTCCTTTCCATCTAGGGATAGGAATGTAGTATAAGAAAGTATAATGTATATGCAAGTAAACACTCATGGATTGATAAACAACAAGATATCAAATCTAGTGTATCAAAGTAAGTACCATAGAGTAACAAGGATGAAGAAGTAATCACCTTGAGGGATAGTAGAGGAAGCAACTTCAAATTTGAAAAACCCTGTCAGTCTATGTCATATCTAGAAATTGTTCTAGATATGGAGCTCAAAAGACTAAATCTGCCAAGTGTGAAAATCTCAGAGTTACAGGAACATGTCAAATTTTAGGTTATAGGTTGAATTTCTGCGTATAGGCCTAAATTGGTTCAACCTATACCTAAGAGGGATATAAAAGAAGGTCTCAAAACTATGACTAATATTGTACCCTCAAATCTACAAATCTAAATTTGAAACTCCGCAAATCTTCACCTACACACTGTTGGAATTATATTGAGATGATGTACTAAGAGGAGAGGGGTGAATCAGTACCTCTAAAACTTTTCTTGGTTAGCCCATTAACCCTTACTCATCAGTTTGTAAATTATCTTATCTAACTGTTCATCTTTCTTTATGTATATGCAATCATATCATAAATTCTTTTAGTATGTAATCATAATAAAAACATTCATGAAAATAGATAACACATGACACAAGATATGATATTGCAGAAAACTCATGTTAGGAAGTAAAAACTGCAGTGGGGATTGTTACCCACAAAACTTCACTATCTGTAGATAAGAAGGGGTTGGTTAAGGCTTACAATTGGTCACTTCTAATGACCTACCCTGTTAGTAGTATTATAGTGGAGACCTGTTAAGATCTACTTCATTTGAAGCTTTAGCAACACTATTAAGTGTGCACTCTGTTAAGAGATTTGTAAAGAACTGTTAAGTCCACCTTCTACAAAAGGATTTTAGATGTGATGCACTTGTTAGAATGCAACTACATAAGTCTTTTATTTGATGATTTATGCAATATTTAATTGCTAATAACATATCCTATTAAGCTTCATACGTATAAGTAATCATCCTTCCATGATTGAATAATACCTTTATCTTCTCATCAATAGCCTCTGTGTGTTCTTGACAACTGATGTGTTATGTTTCTGAACTTTGCATGAATTCTGCCTTCTGCTCCTTAGATGCTCTGTGTGGCTATCAACAATAATGAATTCATAACTCACAATTGAGTTTGAACATCTATTTATACTAAATTAGGCTCAATTCTTGAATCATGCATCGCAAGTTAACTCTAGATCCAAGGTTTACAACTTGACC
>MU225070.1:1732235-1756644 GCA_018584345.1 Thuja plicata
AGATGTTTGAGGTGTGGCCTGGTTTTCCACAGTGATTGCATGACAGCTTCTTGGATCTTGGGGTTGTGAAAGCATTCCTCTGATCTGGTTGATTAGAAGATTCACCATTCTTGTTGTACCCTAATCCTGTGTAGTTGTTGACTCTTCTTTGTCCATCAAGAAAATCATCCATCCTTTTGTTTCTATCCTCAGCCTTTTTTATTAATTCGTTGTGTTGATTCTGAGCTTTGATTTCATGCTTCAATTTCTCGTTCTCCTCTCTTAACTCACCTATGATTTGTATTCTTTCAATGAGTTCTGTATTTAATCTGTTAGCTTCTTGACTCATAAGAATAATCTAGTTTGTAACCTCGTGGTGATGCTCAGTGAGTCTTTGAATCTCTGATTCTTTTTCATGTAGCTTCTCTGTAATTTTCCTCCTATCATCAATGGCTAGTGTTCTTTCATTTTCAGATTTTCTTGCATCATTCATGACATCAATCATTTTCACCATTTGAGTCTCTTGACCAACTTGTGGCATCTTGATTTGATCTATCAGATATAGATTGATCTCTTGTAGACTTTTAATTTCTTCATCTGATGCGTTGGAAGCTTTGCTCATTGATGGTTCAGCTGTTTCAAAGTAATCTATTATATCCAATTCTTTGTAGTCTTTCTCATTCAGCCTGGTTTCCATAATCTTTCTTTCATCAAGAAATTTTCTCAGTTTTATTCTCGCCTCTTAGTACTGCTCATAGCTTATTTGCATCTGTAACTGCTCATTCTCAATAGTCATGTCCAGTCTGAACTTGTCCATTGCTCTGATCTTTGCTCTCAAGTCTTTAAGCTTTTCAAGAAAGATACTTAGCTCTGATACCAATTGTTGGAATTATATTGAGATGATGTACTGAGAGGGGAGGGGTGAATCAGTACCTCTAAAACTTTTCTTGGTTATCCCATTAACCCTTAATCATTAGTTTGTAAATTATCTTATCTAATTGTTCATCTTTCTTTATGTATATGCAATCATATCATAAATTATTTTAGTATGTAATCATAATAAAAACATTCATGAAAATAGATAACACATGACACAAGATATGATATTGCAGAAAACTCCTGTTAGGAAGTAAAAATTGAGGTGGGGATTGTTACCCACAAGACTTCACTATCTGCAGATAAGAAGGGGTCGGTTAAGGCTTACAATTGGTCACTTCTGATGACCTACCCTGTTAGGAGTATTACAGTGGAGACCTGTTAAGATCTACTTCGTTTGAATCTTTAGCAACACTGTTAAGTGTGCACTCTGTTAAAAGATTTGTAAAGAAATGTTAAGTCCACCTTCTACAAAAGGATTTTAGATGTGATGCACTTGTTAGAATGCAACTACATAAGTCTTTGATCTAATGATGTATGCAATCTTTAATTGCTGATAACAGATCCTATTAAGCTTCATACGTATAAGTAATTATCCTTCCATGATTGAATAATACCTTTATCTGCTCATCGGTAGCCTCTGTGTGTTCTTGATAACTGATGTGTTATGTTTCTGAACTTTGCATGAATTCTGCCTTCTGCTCCTTAGATGCTCTATGTGGATATCAACAATAATGAATTCATAACTCACAATTGATCTTGAACATCTATTTATACTAAATTAGGCTCAATTCTTGAATCATGCATTGCAAGTTAACTCTAGATCCAAGGTTTACAACTTGACCTTGATCTTTAGTTAGATATGTTTTAGATCTGTTAGGATGCATTAAAACATTTACATAAAGCTTGCTTGACCCTCAAGTTATGATTTAAAACAAATAAAAACTCTATAAATAGAATTACATTGCTTTATCTGTCATGTAAAAATTAGATCCACAATTTGCAGGTTCTTTAACTGACTGTCGGTTCTGACGGTCGATTTTCTTGGTCGTCGGTGTTCCTTTCTTGAACTTTTCGTCGAGTAAGCCTTTTCTATTCCTGTTGGGTTAGTTCTCAAAACTGTGTCGTTGGTAATGCTTGTAGTCGCCGGTGATGCTTGTCATTTCCATACTTAGCATTTTTCTTGTGACCTTTGTGTTTTGTCGGGTATGCTCATTGTTCGCTAGTAATACTTTAGTCTGTCGGTGATGCTTGTAGTCTGGCGGTAATGCTTTAGTCTGCCGGTGATCGCTGTCAATGTTTTTCACTAAGTGTACTAATGGCAAAATAATGTCATCACACGCAAGAAATGGGAAATCATTGGGGGAGAAATGGGCTTGCCTTGGTCAAGCCCCTGTATAAGAATTAACCTTGAAATGAACTAAGTAGAGCATGTAAAAAAAGATAAATGTAAATGTTCACCTTGCTTGTCAAACCCTCATGGATGGATACAGATCCGCTATATCCAAAAAGATGTATACTTTCTTGAATGAATATTTATAGAATTTAGGATGTCTTCACCAATACAATAGATCTACACTTTCCAAATCAAAGATCATGTATGTATGCTTGATATGCTTGAATGGAGAAGAGGAAAGAAGAATGGATATGGATCCTCTTGCTTAAATGGGAATTCCTCCACTAATCTATCATGAGGGAGAAATTCAAAAAATCAATAAGTGAATGCCTTAGGAATGGATGGATGGAAGATAGCCTTCAAATCTTGGAGCCAAATCCTTTCTTGCTTGCTAGAAATCACCAAAAAAAGCTCTTGACTGCACCTTGGACTTGATTGCTTGTTCATGAACATTGTGGATCTAATGTATGTGTGTATATGAAAATGAGGGGAAGAGACCTCCTTTTATAGTGATTTTGGAGTCCAAATTCACAAAGCTCAACTGCACTGGGCGAGAAAATGGAAATACTTTGCATCGGGCCCGAAACCCACCAAAATTCAACCCCCGGGGTATAGGTCAAAATAGATTCAGCCTAGACCTGGTATAGGTCAAACCAGGTTCGACCTATACCTAAAAGGGTAAATTTTGAGGCAAATTTTGAGAGACTCGAGAAGTATTAGGAGGATTGAGGAAAAATGGAAAGATAAGCGGGAAAATCAAGCATAAATGCATCCAAAATCAAGGAGATCACTACAATGGGTCCCAATAAGTCCTAGAGCTTCCAAATTAATGGTTTCTAACTTTTAGGACTATACAGTTATAAATATGCAATACCAAATAAAAAGACCGACTTCTAATTCATCAAAGATTTTAAAACATCTTGCATTATTTTTTACCAAGTAATATTATATGTAATATGTTATCGAACATCTGCTCAGTTTTATAAGTGGGGATTTTGAAGTTGTATTATACATATAATTACATGGAAATAAAACGCAATATCCCCAACTTAGGTATTTCAGAATTTTTAAAGTTGATGGAAATATGTAATGGTATATTTCGGGTTTTAAACAATATATTGCACAATTATATTACGTGTAAATAAACATGTAATGTAACTTAAAAATCTTGACATGCCTTAGAAAAATAAAAACCTATAAAAAAATTTAAAAAAACCCAAAATTAACCTTTAGATGACAAAAAGACACAAAACTTTACGAAAACCAATGACTATTTATTTACAAAAACATTTAGAAAATAAACTATTAACGTTAATAAAATAAACTTAGAGTATATCCATGGCATTTAATCCAAATTTTGATTAAATTTCTTGTGGGGTTGTCACTAATTACACTAAAACAAAATTACTGACAATAGAGAAAGTGCATTGATTATCGGGCTCTCAATAAGAAGACTATAAAGAGTTACTACTCAATACCACACATTGATGAATTACATGGAGCTAGCTTCTTCTCCAAAATTGACCTATGTTCAATATGCCACCAGATCAAAGTTTGGGATGAAGATGTACACAAGACAACATTTTGATGTCACTACGGGAACTATGAGTTCTTGGTAATGCCTTTTGGTTTAACAAATGCCCCCAACAACTTTCCAAACATGTATGAAATAGGTATTTATTCAGCAGTTAAGGAAATTTCTTCTTGTCTTTTTTAATGACATCTTGGTTAATATAAAATCTTGGGAGGATCATCTAAAACACTTAGACGAAGTGCTAGGAATCTTAGAGAAAAATTCTTGTTATGCCAAAGCATCCAAGTGAGTTTGGGTTACAAGAAATTTTATAATTAGGCTTCAAGATCATAAAACATGGGTTAAGTGTTGATGAGGATAAGATTTAAGTCATTCAAGAATGGCATAGACCCAACAATTTGGCATGGTTGAGGGGATATGTTGGACTATGTAGATACTACTGGAGAATCATTAGTGGATTTTCATACTTGGTAGCCCCCTTAACAAATATAACCAAGAAAGGAGTATTTTTATGGACAACATCTACTCAGCAAGCTTTTGATAAGCTTAAGGAGGTAATGAGTTCATGTCCTGTCTTAGCAATTTCATATTTTTCGCTCCCTTTTGTTTTAGAATGTGATGCATCTGGGGAGGGAATAGGGGTTGTTCTAATGCAAAATAAATACCCTATAGCTTTTGAGAGTAGAACGCTTAATAAAGCCAAACATAAATTCTCTATAACTTTTGAGAGTAGAACGTTTAAGAAAGCCAAATGTAAATTCTTTATTTATAATAAGGAAATGCTAGCCATAATGCATGCTTTGACCAAATTCAGGCAATATATAGTTTGCAACAAGTTTGTAGTTAAAACTAATCATAGTAGCTTAAAGTGTTTCCTTAATCAGTGAGTATCGAATGGTAGACAGAAAAAGTGGATCAACAAAATCCAAGCTTATGATTTTGATATTGAGTATATAAAAGGAAAAAGTGATATAGTAGTAGAATCTTTATCTTGGAAACCTCATTTTCTTTCTATTTCTGATATAACCGCTAATTGCAAAGCATTGATTACAGTTGAATATGTAAAAAAAATCATTTGCTAGTGAAATCTTGGAGTGCAAGGTACAGGATGACAAGTTCCAAACAATGAATGAGCTAATTCTCTACAAGGGGTGAGCATATCTTATGCCTGAATCTAAAATGGAGGAAAATATCTTAAATGCATGTCATGACACTCCATTGGCTAGACACCTAGGATTCTACAAATCATATAAACGGGTACGAGAGTATTTCTCATGGAAAGGATTAAGAAGGATGTGATGCATCATATAAACGAATGTAGGGAATGTCAACAGAACAAAGTCAAGCATGTCTTTCCAGTAGGGTTATTGCAACCTCTACCTATTCCCTACCAAAAATGGGAAATCATATCTATGGATTTTATTATCAGTTTGTCAAAGGCCCAAGGCAAGGATTGTTTATGCGTGGTGGTGGATAGACTCACCAAGTATGCACACTTCTATGTTATATCAATAGAATTTAAAGCACCCCAAGTGGTTAATATTTTCTTCAGAGAGATCTTTATGCTACATGGATTACCGAAAATAATTGTGAGGGACAAGGATAGTAGATTTCTCAACCTATTTTGGCAAGAGTTATTTCGCTTGACCAAGATGGATTTGACACCCAACACCAGTTATGGTGCAGACGGTAGGAGGGACCTTGAATAGATATTTCCAAGTCATGTAGCAAGAGTCACACAACGGAAACCACAACAAAAAAACACAAGGAACTGAGAGAATGTCAGATCAGATGTTCACTTTATTACAAATTCATGAAACTACATATAATCGGCTAGTAACATGCATGCTTACATTCCACGCATACATGCTTGATTACAGATTGAATTCCTTACAATTTACTTAGCCTCTCCTTTTGAAAGATAAACTTCTAAAATCTCCCTAAACAAGGAATAATTGTCTTAATTTATACAGCTTCGCAAGCCACAAGTAGGACAGAAAAGATCACATTCCCCAAGATGAACAAAATGTAGTACAACAAATATGTTAGGACCTAAATCTGGAAGAAATCCTTCATAACAACACAAAATGAAGTGTGCATCCAAAGGGAGGTCGAACACGAGTCCATGATCATCAAATGATACGCCAAGAAGGTGTGCAAACCAAGAAAATGGTTCTCAAGATCTGGAAGCTTCATTAGGCCATGAAACATGAAGAACAAATAGATTTGGACCAAAAATAAAGAGATCTCCACCAAGAAGAAACGGATCTAGGTGTTGACCCAAAAGAAGGCCAACCATGATGCCAAGAACATGCCACGAGGTCCGCAATGGATAAAGATTCAAACTGAAGGTGCGTTGAAAGAAACTCGGAGACTGGTAGGATGGGCACAAATAAGAAAAAATTGAAAGGAAATATTTTTTGTTGATGCAAGATTGCCAAGAAGCCAAGATGCTTCTGCATCAAACACCCAGGGTTATTGAAAAGTGAGCCTCTCACTTTGATACTAGAGTAAAACCAAGACGGTCTACCTTAGCCTGAGAAATCCATGAAGAACCTTCAAATGGTCTATCCTTCCACTTGACAAGATAGTCGTTGTACTACTTACCTCTAGTGCGTCTACTAATTTTTCTATCCAAAATCTCTTCAATCTTATCCAATTGCTTCTTAGGATACTATTGCTCCACATCTAATCCGTTGTCTTCACTGAAATTTGTCTCATGATACTCATATAGGTCTACAACATTGAATATAGGTGATATGTCTATGTCATCTGGAAACTCCACTTCATATGTATTCCCTAAGTCAAATTTCCTCAAGATCTTACACGGTCCAAACTTCCTCATTTTCATCTTATTGTATGTTTTGACAGGAAATATCCCTTTCTTCAAATATACTATCACCTCATTTCTAACTCAAAACTCCTTATGTCTCCTCTTCTTATCTTCTCTCTCCTTATACTTCCGATTCATATCCTCCATATGATATTTCACTTGATCATGCAATGCCTTCATGTGTTCTGCAAATTATTCTCCTTTTGCACTCCTCTTGACTTCATTACTAGTGTCCCTTAATTCGGATACTCCTTTAGGATTCATCCCTGTAATGATCTCAAAAGGTGTCTTCCCTGTACTCCTATTCACTAAATTGTTATATGCAAACTCTGGTTGTGCTAAGACTAAATCTCAATTTCCCGCCTTCTCTCCAATCAAACATCTTAACAATTTTCTGAAGCTTCGGTTCACAACCTTTGTTTTTCCATCTGTTTGTGGATGAAATGTAGAACTAAACTTCAACTTAATATTCATCTTCTTCCAAAGTGTCCTCCAAAAGTAACCAACAAACTTAGTGTCTCTATCTAAAACTATGCTTCTAGGCAACCTATGCAATCCCACAACCTCTCTAAAAAATAAGTCAGCTACATGTGCGACATATGTTGTCTTCTTACAAGGTATGAAATGTGACATCCTGGAAAATCTATCTACCACCACAAGTATAGAATCATTACCTCTTTGTGTTTTAGGCAAACCAAGTATGAAATCCATGCTAATGTCTTCCCAAGGTCTCTCTTGTACTGCCAAAGTCTTATACAATCCAACATTCTGACTACTCCCTTTAGCAACTTGACAAACTCTACAACTCTAAACAAATTTCCTTACATCCTTATGAATTTGAGGCCAAAAATAATTCTCACTTACCAAAGCCACTGTCTTGTCAATGCTAAAGTGTCCAGCTAACCCTCTACAATGTTTTTCCTTAATTAGATTATCCCTCATGGAACTTCTAGGTATACAGAACTAAGTTCCTCTAAATAACATATCATCTTGAACGAAATAGACCATCCACTTGCTTCGATCAACTGCAATAGGTTCTCTACAAGCTTTCCAAGGTTTGGAAAAATCAACATCCTTCTCATACAAGGTCTTCAATTCATCAAATCCCAACACTGCAATCCTCATCCCTGTCAATAAATTCCTTCTCCTACTCAAAGCATCAGCTACCTTATTTGACATACCACTCCTATGTTTCAACACAAAAGTATAGATCTGCAAGAACTCAACTCATCTCATGTGTCTTTGATTTAATTTACCTTGACTATTCAAATATTGCAATACTTGATGATCAATATACAACATAAACTCCTTAGGCAACAAATAATGTCTTCACTTCTTCAAAGCTTGAATTATGGCATAGAACTCTTGATCATAAACTGAATATCTTTTCTTTGCATCATTCAACTTCTCACTGAAATAAGCAATAGGTCTTCCTTCTTGAGTCAACATTGCTCCAATTGCATTCCCACTTGCATCACAATCCACTTGAAATACTTTACTGAAATCAGGTAGGGCTAACACTGGTTGTTCAGTTACCTTTTGCTTCAACAATTCAAAACTCTTTTGTGCTCCATATGTCCACTTGAAATCTTTCCTATCCCCTCTCATTGTCTCGATCATAGGACTAAACTGAATTGAAATTTCTAATGAACTTCTAATAGAAACTAGCCAATCCATGAAATGATCTTACCACTCCAATGTTTTCCGGCGTAGATCACTCAACTAATGCTTTAACTTTCTCTAGATCCATCTTTAATCCCTTTGCAGATATCACAAATCCCAAGCACACAAGCTCTTCCTTCGTGAAAGTACATTTCTTGATGTTTATCAGCAACTTCTCTTCTCTCAACCTCTACAACACTTGTCTCAGGTGCAACAAATGATCCTCTCTTGTCTTACTAAAAATCAGAATTTCCTAAATACACAATCACAAACTTACCCAAGAATTTCTTCAATACCTCATTCATCAATCTCATGAAAGTACTCGGTGCATTAGTTAGTCCAAAAGGCATCACCAACCACTCATAGAGTCCTTCATTTGTCTTCAATGCAGTCTTCCACTCATCTCCTTCTCTGATCTTGATCTGATGATATCCACTCTTTAAGTCTATCTTTGTAAAATATCTGGTTCCACACACAATCCATTATGTTATCTATTCTAGGCAAGGGAAATATGTATTTCATTGTGATTTTGTTTGTTAATCTAGAATCAGTACACATTCTCCACTGTCCATCCTTCGTAGGTGCTAATACTGCAGGCACTGCACAAGGGCTCAAACTTTATTTGACCAAACTTTTCCTCAACAATTCTTGCACTTGCCTATTCAATTCTTCGTTTTCTGCTGGTGTCATTCAGTGTGCTGCTTTGTTTGGCAAACTAGATCCTAGTATCAAAACCATGCAACGGCTAAAACTCCTCACGGGTGGCAATCCATCAGGCACATTATCTAAAATTATGTCTCCATACTCTATCAACAACTCCTTTCTCTCCTTCGGTTGTTCCTCTTCTGATCCCAAATCAGGCTTCTTAGGAATCAAAGCATAACACATACTGTCACTTTTCAAACCATCCAAGAATTTCCTTCCTACAACTAGATAAACTCTAACACTGGTACAAATCTCATTCTTAGGAGTCTCTATCAAAGGAAACAACACTTGTTTCATCCCATTAGCAACAATAGTATACAAATTCTTCCTTCCATCATGCAAAAGCTTGTTTGTCATATTGCCATGATCTGCCCAACAAAATATGGCATGCATCCATAAGCATAATATCACAAAGGACTTCATCGTGATAAGATCCAATCTTAAATTTCACCAAACATTGTTCACTTACCAATACCTTATGATCATCTTGTATCCATGCTATCTGATAGGGTTTGGGATGCTTCAATCTCCGCAACTTCAACTTGTTCACCAATTCCTCGAAGGCTAAGTTGTCTGAACTACCACTATCAATGGTCACCTTGCAACATTTACCTTCAACTTTGCATCTTGTCTTGAACAAACTCTTCCTCAGCAATGGTTCTTGATCCATCTCTTCATGACATAGGGCTCTCCTTACCATTAGGGCTTCTCCATCCTCAGGTTGATTCAAAGATTCGGTAGATTCTTCCTCAACAAGAACATTTCTTCCTTTGTCCTTTGTCCTCTTGCTTGAATTTTCTTGAGTACATTCATAGGCTCGGTACCCTTCCACCACATTTAAAACAGGTACCCATAAACATTCTTCAGTCATCTTTCCTATAACTACTTGATCCACCACCTCTATGGAAATTTTTGTCATCCCTTCGATATGAACTCTATTCTTTACTTTCTACTTTGCCTTTGTTATGATCTGCAAATGATCTTCCTCCTCCAAAGGATCTACCTCTCTGAAACCTTCCACCTCTTCCCCTTTGTCTTTGTTCATGTCTTTTGTTCAACTTTTCCTAGACTTTTAGGGCATATTGATAAGCTTCTTCTACACTCTGCAACTTGACCAAACTAATCTCATCTTGAATAAATGTCCTCAAACCATTCAAATATCTTGCAACCCTTTCAACATCATCAACTGTATGACCAGATCTAATATCTAATTTGTAGAACTCCTCGGTATACTCCTTCACACTAAGATCCTTTTGTTTTAGGTTTTACAACTTCCTAAACAAACTTAGTTGGTAATCAGTAGGTAAGAACTTGGCCTTCAATTTATTCACCATCCTATCCCTGGATTTGATTTTCTCCTTGCCTCTTCTTTGTCTATCAATCTGCAAATGATCCCACCACAAGGATTCATGACCTTTCAACTTTGTGCAAGCATATTTTACCTTCTTGTCCTCACTAGTTCCTTCAAATTCAAAGTATTTTTCCATCTATGTGATCCAATCAAGCAACTCATCTAAATCTAACTTGTCATAGTCAGGTGGATTAAAATGAGGTCTTGTGTTCACCCCGGTTATGGCTCTTAGGAATCTTTCATCTCCATGTTCAAGTTCTGGTGCTTCTTCCTCCTCAATTTCTTCTTCATCCTCACTCACATCATTAATGTGTATACCTCTTCTATTGAGTTGTTTCCATAACTTCCAATCTGGCAACTATTTGTCTCAACATATCCATCATAGTTGGATCTGCATCTCTCCGGCCACGAACCATCTTGCACAAGTCCTCTGCAATTGCGGGTCAAATCTTCACTCTGCCTCCCCACAACAAACCAATCTAGGGCTTTGCAACTTCTGGAATAGAGATTAATATTCCTCAAGGAACGAAACCCGCTCTGATACCATTTGGTGCAGTCACTGTAGGAGGGACCTCAAAGAGATATGTCCAAGCCGTGCAGCAAGAGTCACACAACATAAACCACAACAGAAAAACACAACAAGGAAATGAGAGAATGTCAAATCAAAGGTTTGTTTTATTACAGATTCATGAAACTATATATAACCGGCCAGCAATATGCAGGCTTACATTCTAGGCATAGAGGCCTGATTACAGATTGAATTCCTTTCAATTTCCTTGGCCTCTCCTTCTAAAGGCTAAACTTCTTAAAGCTCCCTAAACAAAGAACAATTGCCTCAATTTATACAACTTCGCAAGCCACAAGTCGGCTAGGAAAGATCACATTCTCCAAGATGAACAAAACGTATTACAACAAATAGGTCAGGTCCTAAATCTAGAAGAAATCCATCATAACAGCACAAAATGAAGTGTGCATCCAAACAGAGGTCGGACATGAGCCCACGATCATCAAATGATATGCCAAGAAGGTGCGCAAACCAAGAAAATGGTTTGCAAGATCCGAAAGCTTCATTATGCCATGAAAGGTGAAAAACAAATAAGTTCAAGCCAAAGACAAAGAGATCACCACCAAGAAGAAACGGATCAAAGTGCGGACCCAAAAAAAAGTCAACCATAATGCCAAGAACATGCCACGAGGTTCGCAACAGCTAATGATTTGAACTAAATGTGCATTGAAAGAAACCCAAAGACTGGCAAAACAGAAACAAACAAGAACAAACTGAAAGGAAATATTTTTGGTTGATGCAAGATTGCCAAGAACCGAAGATGCTCCTACATCAAGTTATCATCCACAAACAAATGGACAAACAGAGATAGTGAACAAATGGATTGAAGGTTATCTACAGAACTACGTAACAAGTCAACAAACATCTTGGAGAATATTGCTACAATACGACTTATCATGTCAATTGGGATGTCCCCCTTTAAAGCATTGTATGACTATGATGCAACTTCCTTTGTAAATCTAATTATTACTGATAGTAGAGTACCTAGTGCTACAGATTTGATTCAGCAAAGCAAGGATATTTTTGAAGCCTTCAAAGAGAACTTGCAACAAGCCCAAAGTCAGCAGAAGATGTATGCAGATAGAAACTTTCTAGCTAAGCGCTTGAGTTGTAGTACGAGGTGGGTGACCTCCCAGGAATCTCAGTGCTTCACCTCTGTGAGCATCACCTAGATGCAATGAGTGCTAAGTGTTACATTCATCCTCATAAGAGATGGGTTGTTGTGAACCACAATTCATGAAACTTGGACTAATGAATTTGACCCAAAAACTATGCAGTTGAATCCTAACGGCAATATTAAAAAAATAATAAAAGACATACTTGCATAATGATTGCTAGACTTGTCGTAAAGAGGTGAATATTTGAATGTGCTTGAATCTCCTTATAACCTACCCAAATCCCCCCAAAAAAAATTACGGTAACTTAGGTCACAAATGATCGTAACCCATGCAGGAGATATGTTTTCCTGGCATTACTAAACTTATCGATCTGCATCAGACAGTAGGATGGGCTATTATTATTATTATTACATGATGAGTTGTGTTCTTGGCTTATGCATGTCTATTGGTGAGTGAGGCCCAATGTGTCATTAACGTCCACTCATAAAGATGATTATCAACATCTGGCAGAGAAAGATCCAAGGGAACCATCGTGTGCACACAAAATGATCAATTAATAATTGGAATGAGTTATTGCCCGATTCTTCATTTAATACGCTAGTCTTCTCAGATTCAATTAACAAAGATGATTTAGTCCAGTGTGGAGTTTGTCAAGTTTATTGAAGAATTTCAAAATCATATTCATATGGCAGTGGTAGTAGGGTCCAACCATTTGTTCATTATGTACTTCACACCCTGGCACTCCAAATTGAATCAGACCATCAAGGCAAGCAAGAGTGCCAAAATGTATACAAGTCTTATTTGCAACTGTTAGAATGTGGCAGAATGCACCACTTTATCATTGTTAATGTTATTGATAGCAGCTGTATCACAATTTTCCCAGTCAATAACAGATTCGGCCTTCTCAGGATATAATCATCTCTGCTAACTCACGAACAACTTCCATGCAGTACATCATTTTTTCATCGCGCATATTACACAATCCAGCGTGTAATGAAAGTATAGAACCAGCATTCTGCATAACCAATTTGATAGTAGGAATGGCCGTGTGGTCAAGTATAGGCATCCCAGCTCAGCTATGATAGAAGCATGCAAATCTGTAATAGTTTTATAAAAATTCCACTCGTTTGTTTTCACTGTTAAAATTGAACTTAAATGCCACGTATACAAAGCAAGTCACACGACTAAATGTTTCTGTAGGACTAATCTTTCCATTGAATATTTTTTCATATTACTCAAACATAAGGGAAGAACTGTAAGCAAAAGAAATTCGATCTTCACAAATACCCCATATTTAGGGGTTGAAATGGCAGTGTGGCAACTATTCTTGATATTAATGGTTGAAGCAAAACTCTTTAGTATTAGTATTAATAAGAACAAGATTCTCTATCATTCCAGTTGCCCCACCGCTTAAATTGCTCCATTTACTCTTTCAAATTTGCAAAAAACGATCCCTTAAAAAAATCATTGTCATTGCTACAAGCAAATACAGATACAAATTAATTTATAGAAGTGTGCACTCATTACAATTGCCTGTTATTGTTGAAAATAACAGGTTTTAGAATTCCCTGGCCTGCTAAAAAAAAATATTTGTAGTGAACTTGGATCGGTAATAAATGAGTCCCATCATTAACGACAGGTACAATTAATAAGTTACATACTAATATCAAAACCTACAATTAAATTATATTGAAATAGCGATTATCTATCTTTAACACTTGAATGAACTTCCAATGAGCTGAACATAAACGAACTCCACTAGAAAATTGATGCCTAGAAAAGAAAAAGTGAGAGGAAGAGGAGAAGGATGTAAAGCACCCTGCTGTCAATGGCTATCAAATCTCTCGATCTACTATCAGCAAAAGTAGTTCCATTACCACTGCTGCCATTCCCACTACCACTGCATTAAACATTACCATTTCAAAATAGAAAAAGCCTGTGTTAATAAAATGCTAATATTCACAATCTCAATTAAACTCAATGGCAATGTTAAATACTGCATAATTCAAAAATCAAATATAAGTCAACCCTCACCTTCCAGAATAAAAACAGGAATCATGACCTGCAGACAAAAGGATGAGGCACCAAGTCAGAATTTAGCATATACCAAGAGGCGAATCCTCCAAATCAAATAAATGCAAGCCACAAAACCGGAAGGACAAGTTATCATTGCTAATTTTGAGAGAGTTTTGAGACATTGGACTGGAAAAGACATTTAATGCAGAGACTACTTTTTCTTCAATATGCTAAAAAAATTGGTCAACCGGTATGTCCTACATTGAGTTTTGTAAACGAACGTGTCATATTCATTTAACTCAATTCATTTGTTTCAATCCATACAAGATGCACATCTGAACACTAAATAAATTAAATAACTAGCTCGATTTCTAAGCCAAGGGCTTCACTAGTAAATTGAAATAGTAGTGATTCACTAGTAAATTGAAATGGTAGTGCAGGTCATTGGAACTTACTGGGATTCGTTGTTGTTATAGTGGCAACACCCTTGAAATCACAAGAATCCATTGCCATTCCTGTCTTATGGTAATAGATATTAAACGCATATGAGGCATGTGCTTCAACAGTATCAGGATTGAAACAATCTTCACCCCCTTGAATAGCTGTACAGTTTGCTTGGCCTGGTCCACATGCCCAATCTAAAGCAGCTTGTAGAAGCTTAGTATCAGCCCCAGGCTTTGCTACACAGTAACTCTGATTGGTATTATTATTAGCCAGAAATTCTCCTGCACCACTTACATGTAGCGCGTAAACAGGGGTTCCGTTAGCGTTGAACAGACCCCAATTCTGCTCCGAAAGAGATCCTGGTTTAAGGTCTTCATTGTAGAGTTCATAAATATATGTGTTCACTGGTACACCTGGGCGCTTAGGAGTTCCAGTAGTATTGAATATATGCTTCACTAGATTGCTATTGTAAGTATCAGCATTGTCTGCGGTGGCATGAGGCTCGCTGGCATCACCCTTTGAAGGCCATCCTGTCTCTGCCACAACCACAGAAATATTCGTGTAGTTCAGATTAGACATGGAATAATATGCAGCATCCACCATTGCATCAAAAACGTTGGTGTAATGCAACAATGTATTAGGATCCACTGCTTCTTTCTCAGGAGTAAGCGGCTGGAACAAAGCATAATCCAATGGTACTTTGCCGTTGCCTTGCATATAAGTGTAATAAGGGTATAGATTCATCATAAGATAAGAATCCGTCTCCTTCAGAAATTCAAGCATAGACCCAATTACATTATTAAAACTCTGATTAAAATATGCTTGGGAAGGAGGGAATGCCTCCCTTATAATATCGAAAGAATGGGAGCTTGAAACTTTTACTTGTTCATCTAGATTTGCTGCAACCAATGCGGAATGCAAGAATTTCATAGCCGACACAAGAACTATCGCAGCATTGGGTAATGAAGTAAGAATCTCATTACCCACAACAATCCCTGTAATTTTTGTGTCAGGAAGGTAACCGGCAACATTCTTATTAACCCAATTAGCTGCACTGGAATTTGACTCGCCAAGGGCTAATACCTGATTATTGGGTACACTAACAATCACTTCAATGCTGGTATTTGCCAGAGCAAAGAGCATACCCCTATCTGAATCGTACAGCCGAACATGTCGAATCTTTTTTATCTTCAGCAAAGAAACAACTTGATCAGGGGATGGCATGTTGGAGAGACTTGTCCCCACATTCAACCCTACAAAAGCACCTGCCCCGTCCCCTACATGATAAAGCCCCTCTTAGATGTCAATCATACTTTCCCAAAATTGAAAATCTTACAGATATTAAGGGGGAAAAAAACAGATCACTGTGCATAACCCTTCGTCAACTATACCAAATGAAATTAGGGCACACTTTGCAGAAAAAAAACTAGTAACTATTGGGTTTGGACTGTGTAACGGTCAATTAGAGACCCTAAATACTTCAAGGAAAGGACATACAAAATATTGGGTGTGTGGGAGCGTGTCCGCGAGAGAAAGGAATCCTAAATCTCTAGTTGCTATTAAATTTCCAAAGATGGCACTTCGATGGAACTCAGAAACGCTGAGATTAAGAACATCAGAGATTGTAGATGAATGAAGTGGTAAAATAAATACCTCCATGAATGCTGAAGCCGAACGAGGAGAGGAGCAGGAGGAGGACCCGAATGCAGTCCAACATTCTCTCTGCAAAAACCAATCTTTCACCCTGCATTACTCATTACCATACATAGCTGTATTCCCCAAATCTCTTACGTTAAAGAGTTCAGAATAGTTATAAGTGATGACAGCTGCAATGGGTTGAAGCAAATAAAAAGTTAGAATGAGGGTAATGCGCTCTGACATGAAACCAGGACTAGCTAGGCTTTCGACCGGAGGTATCTATCGATGCCCAGGCCCAAGCCTGTTGCTCCCGCTCATTTAAACCAATGTACTCAACCACTGTTGACCCACAAGCCCACTCCCCCACGGATTTTGTTTCCACCATGTTACAAAATCATTGTCCTCTCCGCGCTCTCTTAGGTTGCGTTTTAAAGGGGAAGTTCCTATTCTCCGCGTTACTTATTCTCTATCCTTATTATCATAAATGAGTATGGAGATTGTTTTTCAATTAGTAGCAAGTATAAAGGAAAAAGTTAAAAGCCTAACAAAGGCATCAAACATCAAGCAAGAAGTTTCACAAGGAACTATATATTTAAGACAATTACATCATAACGCCTTCTATAATCAACTTTTCTAAAGTTCCAAAGTATTCTAAGGATAAAAGTTCCTAATCATCTATATTCTACCTCTCTAATTTCTTAGAAGCCTATTTAGCCCAACAAATTGCTACTTTGTTTCACTTCTGAGAATATGACAGAAAGAAATATAATCCAAAGAGCACCATAGATTCAAAATATGCTTAGCCACTAAAGCTAAATGCCAATTAACACCATCCAACTTCTATTCATTCAACATATCCACCACAATTTGTGAATCAAATTCACAAATGGTCTTATTATAACCAAGAGAACATCTTATCTCCATTGCATGAAGAATAGTAAGAGCCTTCATAAGATTATTAGAATGATGCTCTTTGTAGATAGAGAAAAAGAACACCACTTCTCCATCACTACCCCTACCAATGCCACCAATCCCAACATGACCAGGATTCCCCCTAGAAGAATCATTAGTGTTAACCTTCAAAACTCCCTCAGGAGAAGGAAGTCATATCCCCTCATGGTGGATCTTATATTTGGCCTACCAAAATCTTCTACCTACAGAGAAGCCCAAACTTCTATTAACCAAGTTCAAAATACCTATAACAACCAAATTATCAGGATCCACTAGCACCAAAAGATCGCTTTATGCAAAAATTATCTCCTATAGCATACTAACAATCTTTTGCTACAACTAAACACCCATCGTCTTTGAATCTTGAAAGATTCTTTGATTTTTTTCTAACCAAAGATTCCATATAATAAAATTTGGGTCAATAACTCAAGCAACCTGTAGAAAAGAGGTCTTAGCTAGAGGCCTACCCAAACTTTTTCAGAATGCAACTAAAGAAGTAGCATGGATACAAGCATGATTCCAGACCTCCCACCCAAAGTCTCAAATATCCCTAGAGTAAGGACACTAAAAAAATGATGTGAAGCACACTCCTCACTATTGTGACAAAGAGCATAGATAGAAGGACCAAGGAAACCTCTCTTGCGCAAATTCTCTCAAGTGAGGCATTTATTTTGGAGCACTTGCTAAAGAAAGAAGTTGCATTTTGGCTAATAAAATTTACTCCACACCTTCTTCCACCAAAAAATACTAGCTTGACCAAATATCCATCTATCCAACTCCTCATAATCTAAGGCCACTAAAAATTTGTCTTTTGGATCAGGATTCCAAGCCAAAGTATCCCTCCCCTTGAGAGAGCGACAAATTCTACCAATTAAGATCTTAACTAAATCCTAACGATCCTTAACTGGACCCCCAACAACCACTCTTGAGAGACCTTCCAGCAAGTCGCCTCCAACTGACCCTTCATGGTATCTTAAAGTCCTCCAACTAGCTTTAGACAAAATGTTATAGAGGGATTGTAAATAGGGAAACTTTGAAACAATAGGGGGATGACGATCACATGAATCATGCTAGAAAAGAGCTTCAAAGCCCTTATTACAAATCCAAAAATGACCCTCATTTATGAGCTTCATCCCTCACTTGAGGGTGTCCCATATCATATAACTCTTTCTAATAAGGCCACATCAAGACACATTAGAGCTACTAACTCCTCAGATGTACTTGTGAGTAAGAATTCTAGCCCAGTCCTACTCCTAACAAGTACACCACTGCCAATATAAATTGGCAACTAAAACCTAACCACTTAGACCAGCCAGATGGAGGCCAAGACCTCCCTCTTGCTTTGGCCTATAGACTAAATCCTACTTGACTAGGATCCACTTTGAAGAAATTAAATTACCAATCCAAAGAAATTGGTAGGAAAGGGGATCATATTATTTAACAAAGCTAGAAGGGGCAACCTTGTACAAAGAATCTATAAATGCAAAGATCTTGCACCATCGACTTCAAAATAACCACGCTCTAAATAGATGAAAGTCATCAACAAGTCTAATGGTTCCCCTACTCACAGAACTTATTCAAAATTTCCTACTAAAAATATTTGCATTGAGATCCCACAATAAGGGGAATCCCAAGATAAATCAATGACATTGTCCTAATTTGAAATCTAAGAATTTGAGCAATACTGCTCTAATTAAGACGGGGGTATTAAAGAAGAAGATGGAATACTTGACCTCATTAATTTTTTGGCTCGAGGTAGCCAAGTACATATCCAAAGATCTCCTGAAATTTATTGCTTCATTAATTCAGGCCATGTCTATGAGGGGTGTATCATCCACAAACTAAAGGTGAGAATGAGGAGGAAACCTAATGCACCAGCTCCAACCCTAAATCAAACCTTGTCTAACATGATACTTGAGAAAGATACATAATCCTTTGACCATGGTAATAAACAAATAAGGAGAAAGGGATTTCCCTACTAGATACCCCTGGAAGCACTTGAAATCTCAGATAGCTCACCATTAACAATAACCAAAAAGGAGGTAGAGGTAACACAACTCTTAATCCACTTAACCCAATCCCCACCAAAACTTTCTATAATAAATATTATTTAACCTTGTCATAAGTTTTTTCTATGTCAAGTTTGATGAACATGGCCTTCTCCTTAGAAATCGCCATGGAATGAATAGATTCACATGTAATCACAATCCCATCAAGAATCTTACTACCAACAAAAAATCCCCCTTGATCATTAGATATCAAGGTATTGAGGCACATATTGAGTCTTTGTGCAATCAATTTAGTGATAATTGTATAGATCACATTACAAAGAGCAATGAGTTTAAAATGATGTAGGTTGGTCGTAGCATCTCTTTTAGGAATAAGAGCCAAAAATATAGAAATTCTTGTTTTTTAACATTTTTTATTTCTTTGTGACTCCTGAACCACCTCTAAAAACTCCAATTCGATAATCTCCCATAACTCTTAAAATAATTCAATTGAAAAGCCATCAAGGTTTGGGGATTTCCCTTTTTTTATATGAAGCACATTATCCTCCAAATCTTGTAATGAGGTGGGATGAATGAGGGCCTCATTCATCTCATTAGAAACCAATTAGGGAATGCAATATAAAATGGTAATTTTCTCTTCACTTGCAAGGGAGTCCTTTGTAAACAAGATAGAAAAATATAGAGAAGCTTCATAAAAAATATCCATTATTGAGGAGAGTTGGGAACCTTTTTTAGGGCACAAGAGATGTAATGGGATTGTTTAAACCTTAAGAAGCACACACAACTAAGAGGGGGGGGAGTGAATCAGTTGTGCCACAATATCAACAAACTTTAACCGTTTTATAAACTTTAAACTCATATCAGAATTATAAACATGAAAGCAAGATCATAACACAATAACCAACACATAACACTAAGATTTTGACGTGCAAACCTTATTAGGGGAAAAAACATGGTGGGGATGGAACCCACAAGATAAATTCACTTAGTTAAAATCACTATACCCTGATAGGATTATTACAAAGGGGAATGCACATGCATTCAAGCACACTACCTAAAGCTCATTGCTCAAATTCAACAAGGATCTCAATCCCAAGCAAGGCTCACTACCTTACAACAATCTCTGATCTCAAATCATAGAGGACATATTATCTAAGCTCAGGAGCTGACAAACAACATCTATGATATGCCAAAAAAGTTCCAATGAAGTATAATAAATCTCTGTCTCAATTGCAGATTCTACTCATAGCTCTTCTCTTTAGCATCACACACTATCTCCACTCTTTCGGTATTACAAATGATTACATATATACACATTGCATCAATTTATCTCAACTAGGTCGGCTAGGGACCTAATTAAAAAACATTAATACATTACACCTTAATACTCAATGTGATCCATTGAATGTTGGATAAGACATAACAATGATCCATAACAACATCTCAAACATGCTCCAAATTCATAGATCATGTCACAAACCTTCCCAAAATACTACATCACCAAGCAGGCCAAGAACTCATAAGAACATCAACATGCCACATGAAATTCACAAAATCCAATCACATAAACTAATGTGATTTAGTAAAATGAATAGGACACAATAAAGAAACATCAACAAGCAACATCAAATACCAAGACATCAACATGAACATCTTTATCATAGAATTCATTCACTTCTCTGCTATGTTCATCAAGAACACTAATAATCAACCACTGTCGTAAAATAAAATTAGCTTGCCAACATCCAAATCACAAACCACTCAAGCTGAGGACACACATCCATGTCTTGAACTCACCACCAGGTTAGCAACCAAGAATATTGCATAACCGATCCACACCGATCCAATTACTAAAATATTGTCACAATCTGATAAACCAAAATAGCAGTCTCTGATAAATCTATCATAACTCTTTCAAATCAACATCCAAACCTCTACAACTTCAATAAAGTCAAGTACAAACATCCCATAACACAACTATACGATCACAACATCAGATCTTCAATATAGTAGTTGTACCACATAAATCATCTCACTGAATAAACCAGAAACACTATCTCCAATAGTAGGATTATGTTGACATCAATGAAAAAACATTAATATCAACACATAAATGCACAATTTGAACAACATCTCAGTAATCTTCAAAAATCTCCCCCTTTGGCATTGATGACAACTTGTGATGTAAAAAAATCAATCAATGCATACAGAAAAAATATCAACAACAATAATACCAGCAATATCCACAATACGATATACATAAATATCTCTCCCCAATCTCTCTCAAATTTTACATGAATATCTCTCCCCCTTTGACATCAATGACAAAGGCACATGGATGCACTAAGTCATAGAGGCCAAAAATATGAACAACGCATCTCTCAATAAAATATCTTTGAATAACATACCTCATGAATTAATCATGAAACATTCACTGCACACTCCCCCTAAGGAGTAGCCACCAAAACATCAATCTAGAAGAATGAAAGATATGTAAGCACATTGGACTAATGTATCTCAATGCATCTCTAGCTCTGATTAGGAGGGGCAAGCACCCAAAGCTTACCTTAGAGATACTCAAAAGTATCCTTTTTCAATGGATTCGTGAATATATATGCAATCTTCTCTTTAGTAGATACACACTCCAATCTTACTTCTTTCTCACTGATTTTGTCTCTCAAGAAATTATATTTGATAGAAATATGCATTATCTTTGAATGCAACACAAAGTTCTTTGAAATTTTGATAGCACTTGAATTTTCATAATAAATAGCAATAGGCTCATCAATAGTCACTCTGATATCTTTCAACATTTGCTTCATCCATACCACTTGTGTACAATTAACAGCAGCAACAATATACTCTGCTTCATCAATAGATTGTGATATATAATTTTGTTTCTTTCTTTCCCATGAAACTAATCTCTTACCCAAGAGGAATGCTCCACCACTAGTGTTTTTTTTATCATCCATATTACCTTCCCAATCCACATCAGTATATGCACTCAATATGAAATCATCATCTTTACCATACCATAAGACATAATCAGTGTTTCCTTCAAGCATCTAAATATCCTGTTAACAACAACAACATGTGATTCCTTCGATTCTGCTTGCAATCTAGCAACAGTGCAAACAACATTCATAATGTCTAGTCTAATTTGTGTCAAATATAACAACCCACCAATCATTGATCTGTATCTAGTTTTATTTGCATTAGGTGTATCATCAATATTTTTCAACTTACAACCAGTAATGATAGGTGTACCAATAGGTTTTGAATCATCAATACCAAATTTCTTCAACAATTCTTTCACATACTTAGACTGAGAAATGAAAATACCTTTACCTGTGTGTGTAATTTACAGTCCAAGAAATGATTTCATCTTAACTATCATAGACATCTCAAATTTATTATACATCTCATCAGAAAATTCTTCACTCAATTTGTCATTTCCACCAAAATTGATATCATCCACAAAGACTTTGATAATCAAAATGTTATCATCAACAACTTTGAAGTACAAATTACTGTCAGTAATACCTTTATTTAAACCAATCTTCATAAATACTTATCTAACCTCACATACCGAGCTCTAGGGTCTTGCTTCAATCCATATAAAGCTTTCTTCAATTGAAAAACCATGTCATCTTTATCAGTCAAGGAAAACCCATCTGGTTTCTCAATGTATACTTCTTCCAACTCTCCATTCAAGAATGCATACTTAACATCCATTTAATATACCTTGAATTTTTTGTAAGTAGCATATGAAAGAAACAAATTCTAACAGCTTCAATTATAGCAATATGAGCAAAGTTATCCTCAAAATCAATACCTTCCATCTGATAATATCCCTTACAGACAAGTTTTTCTTTGTTCCGAACCACTTCACCATCTTCATTCAATTTGTTTCTAAATACCCATTTAGTACCGATCACATTCTTGTCCATAGATCTAGGAACAAGAATCCATGTCTTATTCTTTTCAATGTGTTCTAATTCTTCTTTCATGGCTTTGATCCAATAATCATCTTTACAAGCTTCATCAACATCCTTAGGCTCAATCTTAGAAATCAAACAAACTTCATTCCTAGAAATTATTCCTCTAGTTTGAACACCTTTGTTTCTATCACTAATAATTTGATTCTCTGAATAATTTAACTTTACATACCTTGGAGTCTTCATATTTGCATTTGTAGCCGACTCTTGTGTTTCCAACTCTTCCTCATCTCCAACTTATTCATTGTGTTCTACTGATGCATTCTAATTCTAATTTTGTGCTTGTACAATCTGACTCTTTTCTTCATCATCTGATTTAGAACTACAAGATCTAACTGGTTTCAGAAAACTTTCATCCACTTTCACATTAGCACTCTCAATCATCTTTCTCAATCTATGATTATAACATTTGTATGCTCTTCTTTTTTGTAGAATAACCAAGAAATATTCGCTCGTCACTTCTAGGATCAAATTTTCCTAAATCTTCATCTCTCTTAATGTAACATTTTCTTCCAAAGATTATGAAATACTTCACAGTAGGAATATGACCATACCAAAGCCCATAAGGAGTCTTACTAGTACCATTCTTGAATTGAACTTTGTTTAGTGTGTAAACAAAAGTACTAATAGCTTCTCTCCAATAGATCTATGAAACATTCCCTTCAATCATCATAGTCCTTGCAATGTCAAGGATTGTTCTATTTCTTCTCTCTGCAATTCCATTCTACTGTGGGGTCGACAGAGAAAATATTTATCTCTTAATTCCATGTTGTTCACAATATGCATCAATCTCTCTAGATGTAAACTCTCCACCTCTATCAGATCTCAGACATTTCAACTTCATGCCCATCTTAGTCTCAACCATAGCTCTAAAAATCTTGAGTTTGTCAAATGCCTCAGATTTTTCTTTCTAAAATGTAATCCACATCATAACTGAATAATCATTAATGAATAGGATAAAGTATCTATAACTTCTAGCTCTAGAAATACCACATAAGTTAGTATGCACCAAATCTAACAATCTACTTGTACGCCTCTCTCTCCGATTTCCCACAGCTTTCCAAGGGCAGGGGTTAGTAGCCAAGGTTCACAAGTGCATGCAAATCTATTACGCAATAACTACTAAACGAATAATCAAAACGCAAGCAATAAAATGTACAAACAACAAAGAGGAAGACAAATGAATGCAAACCCTTCGAAGCTTGAGGCTTCTATTGTCTCTCTCTACTCCTTCCGAAACGTTGTTATTGATGCTCAGTATTGGCTGGGCAGCGTCTATGACTTGAGAAGCGTCGAGATGTTGATAATTGCAAAGTGTGTGTGATCGCAGGATG
>MU225070.1:1772196-1784070 GCA_018584345.1 Thuja plicata
GTCTGGTGAGTCTTCCTCCAAGACTTATAAGTCCAATGGAGAGCCTTGCAGTTTTTGTGGCAAGGAAGGACATCCAGTTTCTAGGTGTTGGAAATGCTTAGAGGCTTTAGAGGAAGCTATGTAGCAGCATCATATCTCCTCACCTCAACCATCTTCTCCTTCTTCCATGGGGAAGGGACATGCTCTTACTGCACAAGCCTTGTCTTCTGGCACCACATGGATTATTGATTCAGGTGCTTCTCACCACATGTCTCACTCTTAGCAGTTAGTCACCGCACTTGCCCATAGTGATACTTCACATATTGTCATTGGTGACTCTGCTCAGCTTGCCATTATAGGTTCTAGTACTGTCTCATTCCCCAGAGGTTGTCTCCAGGATGTACTTCTTGTTCCTGACATTTCAAACACCTCCTTTCAATTTTTCAGATTTTCCATTCTGGCTCTAGAAAGACAGTTGAGTTCTCACCACATGATGTGGTTATTCAAGGCCTCCATGATCCTAATTTGATTATAGCCACTGGTAGTGTACATCCTCAGTCTTTCCTATATAGTTTTGATGGATTTGCGAGTTCACTTGCTTCTGGTGTCTCTCTTGTGGCACATGCAGATTCAGCGAGCAGACTTTGGCATGAGCATTTTGGCCATGTCAATTACAGATACTTACAACAGATGAGTACACAGGCACTTGTGAGTGGGCTTCCTTTGATTTCCTATACTGAAGGTGTATGTCTAGGTTGTGCTCTTGGAAAACATCATAGGGATCCTTTTCCTATAGGTCATTCTACTCGTGCCAAGGCACCTTTGGATCTTGTACACAGTGATGTCATGTCTTTTCCGACTCCTTCTTTTTCAGGGGCTCACTATGTGCTCACTTACATTGATGACTTCTCCCATCGTACTTGGGTATATTTTCTCAAGTACAAATTAGATGTCTTTGATACCTTTTGTTCTTTTAAGACATTTGTGGAGAAATAATCTAGTCATTCTATCAGGAGGATACACACCGACAATGGGGGGGAATATATGAATCAGGCCTTCACAGATTTTTGTACTGAGCATGGTTTGCAGCATCAGTTGACAGTTCCACACACCCCTCAGCAGAATGGTGTTGCTAAGCGAAAGAACCAAACTTTACGGGAGATGGCAAATTGTATGCTTCAGTCACAGACTATGCAACCTTCTTATTGGGCTGAAGCAATCAATTGTGCCACCTATATTCAGAATCAAATGTCTCATAAGGCATTGCGACATATGACTCCTGAGGAGGCTTGGTCTCAGATCAAGCCTAATGTTTCCACCTTTCGAGTATTTGGTAGTGTGGCTTGGGCATTTATTCCAGATGCTCAACAGAGAGCCATGGAGAGGAAGAGCCGACCACTCACTTTTTTTGGCTACTGTGAGGATGTCAAGGTGTATAGGTTGTTTGATCTTGATACCAGAGAGGTCTTATTTTGATGGGATGTCCAATTTGATGAGTGCTATCCTCTGATGGATTCTCCATCACCAGCTTCTCCCTCACTATATACTCCTCCTTCATCTCTTGTGGATCCTTTCTCTCTTGATGATGATGCTGATGATCCACCATCACCACCTGCTCCACTTTTTCCCCAGTGGGCTCGTGTTACAGTTGATGTAGCAGGTCCTTTGGTTGGTGATCCTACAGATAGATGTTGTACTCGCGCTCAGACATCTGGTTCTATCCTTCTGAGTCATGCCATTTCAGATGACCCTCAGAAGTTTTTAGAGGCAATAGGTCACACAGAGTGGGATATGGCTATGGATGAGGAGTATTCTTCCTTGATGAAGAATAATACATGGAATTTGTGTGCTCTTCCGAAAGGAAGGAATTTGGTTCAGTGTCGGTGGTTGTACCACACCAAATATGCTACTGATGGTTCTATTAATAAGTATAAGGCTCATCTTGTTTCAAAGGGGTTTTCTCAGGTGGAGGGTATTGATTACTCTGAGACCTTTTCTCCTATTGCCAAGATGAATTCTATTCACCTTGTACTTTCACTTGCAGCTTCATAGGGGTGGATAGTTTATCAGATGGATGTGAAGAGTGCTTTCTTGCATGGAGATCTCCAGGAGGAGATCTATATGGAGCAACCCCCGGGGTATGTGCATGACTCTTCCTTAGTTTGCAGGCTTCACTGTTCATTATATGGTCTCAAACAAGCCCCTCGGGCTTGGTATGAGAAGATGGACTCTTTATTTCTCTCTATCTAGTATACCCGTTGCCACTCTGACCATACAGTGTATCTTCAGTGTCAGGGGATTGAGATTGTCATACTTGTGCTCTATGTTGACGATCTTCTCATCACAGATAGCTCATCCTCCATGATTCAGGATATCCAGTGTGCATTGATGGAGAGATTTAAGATGATAGATCTTGATCTTCTGCATTACTTTTTGGGCCTACAGATCATACAGTATTCCAATGGGATTTCACTCCATCAGTAGAAGTATGCTTTTGACACGCTTCATAGATTTGATATGCTTGAGTGCAAGCCTGTGCCTACACCATTTCAGTCAGGAGTTGAGTTGTCTTCCACATGTCCTACACCATCAGTGGATTCCACCTTGTACCGATAGTTGATTGGTATCTTTTTGTATTTGACACACACTCATCCTGATCTTTCCTTCGCAGCTAGACTTTTCTCTAGGTTCTCCCATGATCCTCATGAGAGCCATTGGCAAGCTGCCAAACATATTTTGCAGTATATTTGAGGCACTACACATTTTGGCATTCGCTACACATCAAGCTCACCACACATTATTGGCTTCAATGACTCCGATTGGGCTGGTGATGCTCAAGATCAGAAGTCTACTTCTGGATTTGTTTTTTGCCTTGGTTCTGGTCCTATCACATGGTCATGCAAGAAGCAGAATACCACTGCATTATCATCTATAGAGGCTGAGTACCAAGCAGTAGTGTTAGCTAGTTAGGAGATTTTATGGCTTCGACAGTCTATGACTGAGTTTGGGTTTCCCCCTGATAGTCCCAGTATCCTTTGGTGTGACAAACAGAGTGCCATACACATTTCCCACAACCCCATGGAGCATCAGCGCACCAAACACATTGATATCCATATGCACTTCATCAGACAGTTGATTCAGGATGGTGCTCTCATCTTGGAGTACATACATACAGAGGATCAGGTTGCAAACATCTTCACTAAACCTTTGGCCTCTCCATGTTACCTCCAGTTGCGTGCTATGCTACAGGTGAAGGAAGTTGTCCTTGGGGGGTCTTAGTGAAGAGAGAGGCCTTCCTTCCTTCATGTTTCTTTTCTGCTTTTTTTGTTATATCCTTTTGGAGTAGAGTTTTTCCCCATGTGGTTTTCTCTATTTCTCCACTTTACAGAGATTTGGTTGTGATTGGGTACCTGATCAGGCCTTGTTGTCGGGACCCAATTTTTTTTCTTTCAGTAGTTGTTTCTAGGTTTTAGCTTCTCCCTAAGTTTAGCTTAAGGGTGTTAGAGTAAAAAGGTATCTTATGTTCACTTATTAATTAAATAATTATTGATTTAATTTATTGAAGTCACCTCTTTACTTCTTATTCACTTAAGCTAAACTTTAGGCATGAAATAATTAAATCCTTACTAATTATTCATGCAACCTAGGTTTCTCCACCATCTTGGTGTTCGATCTCCTTTATAAGGATTGATCCCTTTGTATTTTTTCAAACTCTCTCTGAATGAACATTTTTTATTTTAGAACATTTTCATTTCCAAGCTTCTCTTTTGTGACAGGTTTTTTGCACGTAGCAGATCTTCATGGTTGAATTCTAACATTATTAATGATTCCTAAGGCTCTTCTCGAGATCTGGTGTTCTGGTCCTTTTAGCATCAAGCCCTAGGCTAAATATCTTAATGTATTTAGCTAGTCTGATAGGAACAGTCATGAGCATATGAAGTGTTTGATTGAAGGGTTAATTTAGTTCATTGTAGAGTTAGTATAAGCTTTCAAAACCTTTTCATCCATTCTATGTACCCATCATAGACCACTTTCTTTGTAAACCAAGCCTAATTTGGCCAATTAGGTATATGTGCTTTGTGAGGGTTTAGTGGTGATGGATTAGAGTGGGTCTTTGGGTATTTGGTGATTGAAATAACTCCATAATGGGTGTCTGAAGACAACCTCCTTTTTTTCTTTTCCCTTCATAGTCAAAAGTTATGCAAGAAAAAACCCTTGGATAGGGCTACAAGGAATTTGAGGACAATATGAGTTTGGGTATTTTTGAATGTCTATGAACCAATCTGTTGGATGATTTTATGTCCATAGGACCCTAGTAGGGTGTACCAAGAATTGGATTGATTGGGTGAAGCCACTGGTGAAGATTTTCACACTTTGGTTGGAGTTTAGGGAAAGTGTCCCTAAGACATAATTTGAAGAGATTTGTTTCATAACCTTGGGTGTTGAATTGGGGTAAGGATATTGTCTTGACCTCATAGGCCATTTATTATCCATCCTATTTGAAGGATTGTGGATTTGGATTGTGCCTAGACTAAGGTTGAAGTGTTGTGGAAGAGATTGAATACCTCTTAGCCTTCTGGTTGTTCTCTTTGCGTCTTGGGTTGCCTTGCTATCCCACTCATCTTTGTCCATTCTACCAGTAAGTGTCAAGATGTAGTTATTGCCAAGCATTCCTATATGTGCTGAGCTTTCCAGTGTTGGCCGAGTATTCCTGTACATGCCGAGTGAACCAGAGGTTTGTTGATACTCAATTATTCTCACTGTGCTCTTTGCATCACAATGAAGTATAATAAACCTCTGCCTCAATTGTAGATTCCACTCATACCTCTTCTCTTCACCATCACACATTATCTCCACTATTTCACAATTACAAATGATTACATGTATATACACATTACATCAATTTATCTCAACTAGGTCAGCCAGGGACCTAATTACAAAATATTAATATATTAAACCTAAATACTCAATGTGATCCATTGAATGACAACTAAGACATAACAATGATCCATAACAACATCTCAAACATACTCCAGATCTGTAGATCACACCACAAACCTTTGCAACATGCTAAATCACCAATTTGGTCAAGAACTCATAAGAACATCAACACGCCACATGAAATTCACAAAATCCAATCACATAATGTAATGTGATTCAACAAAACAAATAGGACATGAAAAAGAAACATCAACAAGAAACATGAAACACCAAGATATCAACAAAAAAATCTTTATCATATAATTCATTCACTTCTTTGTTATGTTCATTAGGAACACTAATCATCAACCAGTGTCATAAAATAATATTATCTTTCCAACATCCAAATCAAAAATCACTCAAGCTAAGGACACACATCCATGTCCTAAACTCACCACTAGGTTATCAACCAAGAATATTGCATAACTGATCCACACCAATCCAAATACTAAAACATTGTCATAGTCTGAACAACCAAAATAACAGTCTCTGATAAATCCATCATAACTCTCTGAAATAAACATATGAACCTCTACACCTTGAATAGAGTTAAGTACAAACATCCCAGAACATAATTGTATGATATATCTTCAATATTGTAGTCGTACCACAAAATCCATCTCACCAAATAAACCAGGAACACTATCTCCAATAGTAGGAATATGTTGACATAAATGACAAAACATTAATGTCAGCACATATATGCCTAATCTGAACAACATCTTAGCAATCTCCAATAGGATTGTCATTCCTTCTATCTTTAATAGAATTATAAAAGAAAAAAATAATCCTGTCACCTTCCTAAATTTATTAAATGCAAGATTTTTTCTTCTAGAAAATCTCCTCTTGAAGCTCCCATTCATCCAACTCCTTAACAACAACAATCTCCTTCTTTCTCAAATCTAGAGTGAGTCCCTGATCTTGAATCAAGTGAGTGATATAATGAAGAAGATCATGAGATGACATTTTTATGTGAAGGTTCCCAAAGCATTGTCTATTCCACTTCTTGAGCTTATACTTAGATATCGTAATTGTTTGACAAAGGATGACATAGCCCTACCATAAGAAGGATACCTTTCATACCACCAATCCATCATTAAATCTTGAAGAGAAAGATATCACAACCATATAAGCTAAAAATTAAAATAGGGTACTTTGAGAGACTAAGAAAGTTGTTGAGAGTTTGAATGGATAGTGCTCAAAACCTCTCAAATTAAAAAACTTTGACCTAGTAGTCTACCTCTCCCCAATCCAAAAGAAGTAGATAATAAATCTATCAAGCTTCTCATAAATAACATCTATACCACTTCTTATATTAAATTCCAAGTAAATATACCATTATTTGGCTTCACATTAATAACATTAAAGAGAACACGAAATGGCAGAGCAGAATTGAAATTGCAAAATAAAGCAGTTCGTTCACCCTAAATTTGCGCATACTCGGAGCAGCGATTTCTCGCCTAATGTCTTGCGGTTGAATCATGGGTTCTCTAACTCTCTAAAGTAGACTAATGACTACCTGTCTGGGTGATTCCAATGGGAAAATCACAGACGGTATCCACACATGTTTGTATTGGAAGACCATCAGGTGAATTGCTTCATGAATATTACTAGGGTAAATGATCTAAATGCCCATTTTTTTTTTATCTTTGATAGAACTAAGTATGCAATCTAGGAAAAACCCTACCAAAATAGGAATTCACCGTAGCCTAATATCAGATACATTCATCTAAATAATCAAACCCTAAAACATACCCCACCTATAATTTCTTCTAGGACATCACCACGAAGAAATATAGTAACTGAGAATGATTGGTGTCCTAATCATAAAAAAAATGCATAGAGATTTAAGAACTATAAAAATAGGAGTAATAGTCGAACTAAAAAACCGCAAAAAAATAATTTTGAGATATCCGCCTATAATAGATTCAAGCATCTTCAAATAGGAAATAACATTGAGAAAGTGAGAGAAGAGACCTACACTCCACCACATAGACGGAACCCAACAGACACATTAAAATCTAAAAAACAAGTTATAGGAATGGCTTTATCTTCACATAATACGGAAAAAATCTCTTTGATAAGGTATACTCTTCATTGTACCGAAGATTCACAACATTAATTAACCCTAATAGCTATACAGATGACCTAACCATCAAAGGTAATATTACTTTCACAAATGGTTTGAGGAATCATTGTGCAGCTTTAGGGATTTATGGGAAATGGTATGGTCATGAGCTGAAAGATAATGACATTAGAGTATGGTTCAACAAAACCCTTGGGGAACAGGTAAGTATGACTTCTCTAAATAATAATTGCTTTTTTCTGGAATGCAGAGATGTATCTATTAGGGCTATTTTATTATCTGCTAAACATATGTATTATTTAGGGCATACAGTTACATTTATTGAATGGAAGCCAAATTTTAAATGTAGCATGTTTGATAGCATCTCTGTACCTAAATGGATAAAAATCCCGAATATGCCTGTGGAACTTATACATAGTAAAATTATTTCATAGATTGGAGGAAGCCTAGGAAGAATGGTAGGTTTAGAACTTAATCTTCTCAATTCATCAGATGTTAAAATGTTGATACAAATGGATGTTAGGGATGCCTTTCCACGCAACATCAAATATGAATCAAACCAAATAACATATCAGTTTAGATTAGAAAACTTCTATGGAAATATTTTCCATAAAATTTGGCTCATTCCTCACAATGATATAAAGAACAATATAATAAATTATGATACAGAACTTAAGGAGTTTTTAAAAAGAGATAATGATATTGTCACATCTCCATATTATGCCCTCATTGAAGAAGGGGAAGTATGTATGTATCCCATATTTCCACAATCTGTGGATATCACTCTTGGAGTAACCTTTCTGGATTGTGGTGGTTTTGCAATTAATAATGTATCATATTGCGACAAGAAAAAAAAGGATATTTTGATTCAAGATGAGTTTAGATGTGAGACCTTACATAATATGAATGTGAATCATGAAGAATTTTTTTTAGAAAAACAATCCGAGAATAAAACATAAAATAATGGAATCATGACAGAACTATGTAAAAACACAAAAGTCTTGATAGATAACAAATATATAAGAAAGAAGAACTGGAACTTTGGGAAAACTATTAAAATCCCAATAATAAAAACAAAAAAAACCTCAGGCCAAGAAATAAGGTATGCCAGATTTATGGGATATGAGGCATTATAAGGATCCAATACTTATCAATGAAGATTTGATAGATTCATCTGAAGAAGAAACTAGTGATATAGAGGAAAATAATAGGAAAAAATTAAATGGATAAAAAAAATAATGGAATTAGATAAAAACATAACAGTAGAAGATATTCTCTAGTACCAAAATGATGAGAAAGTGGTAACCTCAAGCGAGAGTGAAATAGACAAGACTGCTCTCCTAAATAATGACCAATATGAAATAGAATGTGAATGTAACCAAAATAGGTATCTTAAAGCTAAACCATTACAATTTATCCCTAAACAAGTAGAGGATGATGCTAGAATAAGTAATTAGGAAGAAAAAGGAATCCTTAATATAGACAGTAGATTTAAGGAAGATCTAGATGAGAGTGAAATAGGAGAAATTAATGATTTCTTAGGACTTAACGATGATTCTGAGGATATGCTCATTCTCAGAGTTATCGAATAAATGAGTGAAGGAAACCTTAACTTGGACTCTAATTTTATTAATGAAGTTGAGGGCAGTAAGGATAGGAAACTAGGCATAGCTCTTTCCTTTATCGGTAAGGGGAATCCAGATTATCCAAAATAGACAATTAAAAGAGGGAGGAAATCCCTTAAAGAATTAAGACAAAAGGATGGATCAGCTTTGGGATAGGTCAAAATCACATCTATTCTGAATGCACAGAAGGGGAAGGACCTTCCCAAGGCACCATGAAAATAATTTCATGGAATGTTAGGGGTTTAAATGCCCCTAACAAACAATGCCTTCTTAAGAGAAGTCTAACTTCTCTAGAGGAACATCTTTATTTAATACAAGAATCTAAACTAGGAGTAGAGGGGTACACTAATCTAAGTCAAAAATTAGGAATATGGGAAGTTAAAGGAGTGGATTCGCTAGGTGCATCTGGAGGACTTGCCTTTATTTGGAATCCAAGGCTTATCTCACCAACTTTCTTGGCCTCTAACTCTCAATGGATGGTGGCTAAGATCAAGAACTTTAGCAGTAGTTTAGAATTTATTATTATCAATATATATGGACCAAAGTTTCTTCATGAAAAAAGAATAGTATGGAAGGAAATTGAAACTTTCATTCAAAATTACCCAAATATGAATATTTTTTTAGGAGGGGACTTTAACTCTATCTTAGACATAAGAGAGAAATCAGGGGGTTCCAAGAGTATTACTCAAACAATGATAGAATTTAAAGAATGGATACAAATGATCAATGGAATGGACATTCCCTTAGATAATGACACATATATGTTAGTAATAACTGAGAGGGGGGGTGAATCAGTGGCCTTAAAATTTTATCCTTTAATCTCTTACCACCAATTAATACACCTCAGATTATTAAGTCCCTACAAGATGCATGCCATGAAATACTTGAAATAATAAACTGTTTGTCGGTTTACCTTGTCCTTCCTTATTCTCCTTGATAACCGATAAGTAGTAAAACTATTTACTGATACTCAGTAAATATGCAGAGTATACCAATCAATCCAGAAATGCATATGTGAAATGTAAAACAACAAAGTAATAAACCATACACACATAACACATGGATTTTAACGTGGAAACCCTGTTAAGGGAAAAACCACTGGGATCGGTACCCCAAATTTTCACTCTTCTGAAGTGAGCCCTGTTAGGAGCCAACCCTGTTAAAGGTTATAAACACACTTTTAAGTGCGACCTTGTTAGAGGATTTTATACATAGGTTGTCACTTAGTATCTGGCATCTATTTTGCTACCATCCTTGAATCAGCCTCCTTCTTAGACTGTCAATAGGCTTTATGCAAATATTTCTACCATCCTTGAATCAGCCTTCTTCTTAGGCTGTCAATAGGCTTTATGCAAATTCAATGCTATTTTCATGAATCAACCTTTTTGGTAATCTGTTAGGATATACCTCAATTATAGAAGACGGTTAAGTCCTTCTCTGTTAAGAGACTTGATGCTTCAATGGTTAAATTGAAACATTATGACATGTTTCTAATGCAAATTGAATTGCATATTTGTAGATCTATTTAAGTACAATACCTTTCTGATCAATGTATCAATTCAATTATTTTTTCTCCACACTTTCTTCTCTATGATGTTGTGCTTCTCTGTTTGTCGGTGTCCGTAGAATTTGTTAGCTCTCCTTCAGCTTGTTTGATCAGGACTGTATGAAGTTATCCTTCATCAATTTCTCTTCAGCATCCTCTTTCTATTCAATCTCAGTGTATCTGATTACATTTGGAAATGAATTATGCTTGTCTCTTATATAGACATGATGTTCCTTAATTCTTGATTCTGGATTCTTGGCGTGAAAACCAATCTAGCCAATTTGTTTTACAGCTTTAACTCCTGATTTATCTTGTAGTTATCTTCTTGTCAACTGTATAAATCTTCTTTAAATCAATTACTTAACTCTAAGTGAATAAAACAAATAAAACAACCAGTTAAGTCTATCCTTAAGCTCTGCCAGCTAGATATTTTGTCATTTTCTTAACTCTCTGCTCTGTTGGTCAACTCTGCAGTTTGTCGTCGGTGACAACTGCTAGTTCCGTCGGTGTAACTTTAGTTAGCTTCGAGATCTCCATTCGTCGGGCAACACTGTCATCTGCTCGTCGGGCATCACTATGAATTTTACTTTTCCTTTATTGATGGTGTGCACTCCGTCGGTGTTGTTTGTCACTTAGTGAATACTTGACCTTTATGAATTACTGAAAGCATAATCTCTATTCCATTGATTATCTGAAGTCTTTGGCTTTATTTACATGATCATACAGATGATATCAAGTTGACATCAATGACAATACAAACCATTAACTATTTTAATGTCTTGCATCATCTTCAACTTAACATTATCAAACATTTAATCAGTTACATGTCATCAATCTCTCCCTTTGGCATTGATGGCAACATACTATATTATCACACTATATTATTTCTAATACAATATGAAATATAATTATTGAGATTCATCAAATTACCAAACACTTTTTTTTGATAACCAATAAAAATGTCTGACCGCTGGTAAGCTCTGTGTTAGCTTAGATTTGATTCTTACAACTTTCTATGTTTCTTCTTCTGATGTGTTGTGTTCTCTTTTTGTTTCAATTTCTCTCTTTATTGTTCTTCTTCTTTGATGTCTCTATCTTTTGTCAACAACTCTCCCTTTGTATATGATTTCTTCATATAAATTCTCTCTCTATGGATATGATCTCTCCCTATTTGGAGTAATCTGATAATGAATAGTTTCTAATGATAATATGGATACATTCTCTCCCTTTGACAACAATGCCAAACAAATATTTTATAAATATCTGACATTTATGTCAAACAACTATTTTCTTCTTTCCATAATATATTCCTTGAATTTCCCTTATCCATCAACAATACAACAATATGCTTTGGTGCTCGGATCTGATATATACCTTTCTGTATATAGATGTAGCTTTGAAGTTCATCTTTTGCTTGCATCAACATGAATGATATTATGATAATATATGGCTGATGCAGCCTTCATTCCTTTACTGACTGGTAGACATGGGTTTGACCCCGAGTCTCTTTCTCAAGTACTCAAATGTATCTTTGGGCAGTAGCTTGGTGAAGATATCAACCAATTGTTCTTTTGATTGCACATATTCAAGTATCACCTCTTTTTCTTGAACTTGTTCTCTTAAATAATGATACTTGATTGCAATGTGTTTAGTCTTTG
>MU225070.1:1788523-1813893 GCA_018584345.1 Thuja plicata
GTTACAAACACACTGTTAAGTGCGACCTTGTTAGAGGATTTTATACATAGGTTGTCACTTAGTATCTGGCATCTATTTTGCTACCATCCTTGAATCAACCTCCTTCTTAGACTGTCAATAGGCTTTATGCAAATCTTTCTACCATCCTTGAATCAACCTTCTTCTTAGGCTATCAATAGGATTTATGCAAATTCAATGCTAATTTCATGAATCAACCTATTTGGTAATCTGTTAGGATATACCTCAATTATAGAAGATGGTTAAGTCCTGCTCTGTTAAGAGACTTGATGCTTCAATGGTTAAACTGAAACATTATGACATGTTTCTAATGCAACTTGAATTGTAGATTTTTAGATCTATTTAAGTGAAATACCTTTCTAATCAATGTATCAATTCAATTCTTTTTTCTCCACACTTTCTACTCTGTGATGTTGTGCTTCACTGTTCATCGGTGTCCATAGAATTCCTTAGCTCTCCTTCAGCTTGATTGATCAGGACTGTATGAAGTTATCCTTCATCAGTTTCTCTTCAGCATCCTCTTTCTATTCACTCCCCGTGTATCTAATTGCATTTGTAAATGAATTATGCTTGTCTCTTATATAGACATGATGTTCCTTAATTCTTGATTCTTGGCATGAAAAATAATCCAGCTAATCTATTTTACGGCTTTAACTCCTAATTTATCTCGTAGTTATCTTCTTGCCAACTGTATAAATATTCTTTAAATCAATTACTTAACTCTGGGTGAATAAAACAAATAAAACAACCAGTTAAGTCTATCCTTAAGCTCTGCCAGCTAGATATTTTGTCATTTTCTTAAGTCTCTGTTCTGTTGGTCAACTTTGCAGTTTGTTGTTGGTGACAATTGCTAGTTCCGTCGGTGTAACTTCAGTTAGCTTCGAGATCTCCATCCGTCAGGCATCATATGATTTTGCTTCGTAGGGAAACACTGTCATATGCTCGTCGGGCATCACTGTGACTTTTACCTTTTCCTTTACCGATGGTGTGCACTCTGTCGGTGTTGTCTATCACTTAGTGAATACTTGACTTTTATGCATTACTGAAAGCATAATCTCTGTTCCATTGATTATCTGAAGTCTTTGGCTTTATTTACATGACCGTACAGATGATATCAAGTTGACATTAATGAAAATACAAACTATTAATTGTTTTAATGTCTCGCATCATCTTCAACTTAACATTATCAAACATTTAATCAGTTACATGTCATAAATATACTTGGTCAAATAGGAGAATAAGCTCTGAACTAATCACTGAGAAACTAGATAGATTTCTTCATATTGGGGACCTAAAAAAATTAAACGTAAATATTAAAGCTAATATTGTTGCACATTCAAGATCATATCATTATCCAATTAAATTAGACCTAGAGGAAGATTCAACACCTAAAAATAATCCATTCAAATTTGAAAAAATGTGGCTTAAAGATGAAGAGTGTATACTTGAAATAGAAGAATGGTGGAAGGAAGAAACCTTTAAGGGATCTAAAACCTTTGTTTTAAATGCAAAACTCAAACATCTAAAACATAAATTAATAGAATGGAACAAAGCTTATTTTGGAAATATATTTCAACAAAAGGAAGAAATAGAGAAAGATATAAAAGAATTAAATGAGGTTATCCTTAGAGATGGGATGAATATAGAAACATATAATGAGAAAAAAAAATTGTTAAGTAGTTATGAGGATATATTGACAAAAGAGGAATCATACTAGAAACAAAGATCTAGAGAAGTATGGTTAACCGAAGGAGACAAAAATAGCAAATTCTTTCATAATAGCTCTAAATCCAAACAAAACTTTAAAAGGATCACAAGCATTAAAAAAGATGGTGGTTCCACACTTGAAAATCTAGAAAGCATTTTGGAAGAAGCAGTTAAATACTTTGAAGGAATGTTAAATAATTTGGAAGGATCGAACAGAATGACCCAAACTGAGATTCTAAAAAATATTCCCGAAGATGAATATTAAATGCTAAATTCACCAAAGATGAAGTGGAAAATTCATTGAAACATCTTCATCTTGACAAATCCCTTGGGCCTGATGGGTTTCCAAATTTTTTTTTATCAACGATGTTGGAATTTTATAGGGGATGAAGTTGTCTTGGCATTAGAGGGCATGAGAAACTCAGGTAGGATACTCAAAGAGATAAATAATACTTTTATAGCATCAATACCAAAAAAAATTAATCCAGGAAGCTTGGATGATTACAGACCTATATCACTATGCAATACACTATATAAAATATTAACTAAAACTTTGGCAAATATGTTTAAAATGTTTCTGCCTATGCTCATTTCGGAGGAACAATCAGGGTTTATTCCTGGTAGGTCCATACTAGATGGGGTGATTATAGCTCAAGAAGTCATACATACCATATGACTTAACCATAATCCTAGCATACTTATAAAACTTGATATTAGAAAATCTTATGATAAGGTAGATTGGAGATTTTTGTGCAAATGTCTTGAATCCTTTGGCTTTTCTAGGCAATGGATTACCTTAATATTTGAATGCATTTCAGGGACAAAAATGTCTATTATGGTGAATGGTAACCCTACTGGTTTTTTTAATATTACATAGGGTATCAGACAAGGTGATCCCCTATCCCTCTTTCTCTTCATCATTATGGTAGAAGCCCTAGGCAGAACACTAAACAAAGCAAAGAATGAAAACTTGGTATGTGGTATCAAGGTAACTGAGGAAGTGGAGGCATGCACTCATCAACAATTTTTTTATGAAAACCTCCTCTTTGGCCAGGATAATATTATGGAATGTAAGGCAATTAGGAATATACTAAATTTGTATTCAACTGCCTCTGGACAACAAATAAATAAAGAGAAATCTCAAATCTATTTTTTAAACACTTCTAGAGATGACCAATAGAGAATATGTAGGCTTGTAGAATATAAAATAGGATAATTTCCATGCAAATACCTGGGGCTTCTCCTGGATAAGGGCAATAGATCAACAAACTTATGGAGTAAGGTGTTAGAGAATATTTGTAAAAAAGATGAAACATGGAAAGGGAAATGGTTAACAAGCGCCGGGAAAACTACTATGATCAAATATTTACTCTTAGCTATCCCTATTTATGAGATGATGTGTCTAAGTGTGAAGAGAGGAATAGAAAAGGAAATCAATAAAAAATAAAAAATTTTTTTTTGGCAAGGATCTAATGACAAAAAGAGATTAGCTTTAATTGCATGGGATAAGATATGTAAACCACTGGAGGAAAGAGGGTTGAATGTAAGTAATATTAAACAACAAAACATGGCTTTAGGAACTAAATTAGTTTGGAAAATGTAAAGAGATCCAGAGGCCAAGTGGGATAAAATCCTTAGATTCAAATACTTAGATGGAAGGGACCCTTTGAGTATTTTCAGGCATTACTCTCCTCCCAGAGAATCAAGGATTTGGAATTTCATACTGGAATGCCAAAATGTAATTACAGATAATATTACTTGGGATATTGGGAATGGTAGTAGGGCCTTATTTTGGGAGGATTCATGGAATGCATGTCAACTTCTAAGTACTACTCTTAATAATGATCCAGAAATTGAGTTGGTTAAACATGAGAGGGGTGAATATGTGAAGGATTATGTAGAGATAGATGATAATAACCCAACTTTGGGTTGGAAGTGGAAATCCTTCAACGACCTTGGAACATTTGAAAATTTTAAGAATAAAGTTGAATAGGCTATTAAGAATAGGAAATTAAATCCATCAAGTGATCTAGATAGGATAATATGAGCTAAATCCAAAAATGGGGAATATAGCACAAAATGTGGTTATAACTCTTTGGATAAAGTAGAACAAACCCATACAACCCTACCTATTGATTTATGCTAGAGAAAACAGTGCTTGCCGAAGGATGGAATGTTTACTTGGGCTGCAGTTCAACACTAGATTTTGACAGTAGAATGGTTTCAAAAAATAGGGTATAATGGACCATCGAGGTATTTTTTCTGTGAGAAAGAGTGTGAGTCTACATATCATCTCTTTACCAATTGTGATTACTCATACAAGTGTTGGACATGGCTGGCCAATAAGTTAAGGTGGAAAACTGCATTCCCTAACAAGTTAGTGGATATTCTCACATTGTAGCCAAGAAGAATGGACTCTGGTTTGTATGGGAAGATATGGAATATAGCACCTTCCATAATGATATGGGAATTATGGAAGGAGAGGAATAGAAGGATATTTAAATATTAAAAAAATAGACATAGACCAAGTGTTAAATAAAATTGAAGCAAGTATAGTAGAGGTAGTGAACAATCGCAATATGATTGGTAGGAGAGATATGGTTTTTTTACACTATGATGCGAAAATTCATAAACTATGGTATGGATTAAATATTCCTCCCTTTATAGGCCAAAATAATGTGGATAAGGAAGCTTTGAGGCACAACTACACATGGAGACCACCCACGGATGGATGGTTCAAATTAAACTTTGATGGGGCCTCTAAAGGAAACCCAGGTAGAGTAGGAGCGGGATGTTGCAATCATGACAAGTCTGGAAAATTGATTGCATCCAAATCAGTGTTCTTAGGATTGGCGACCAACAATGAGGTTGAAGGTAGTACCTTGATAGAAGGATTATTGATGTGAAAGATTCTGGATCTAGATAAAATAGAGATAGAAGGAGACTCATCATTGATTATTAATGCCATTAGAGCGGGTAGTACACAAAACTAGAAACTTAATAGGTTGATTAAGAGGGCTTTAAACATATTAGCATTATTCAAACAATATAATATTAATCATAATTATAGAGAGGGTAACCAAACAACTGATTTTTTAGCCAACAGAGGGGCGGAGGGTAGGAATGAAGAAATTAAAGTGGGAACAAACCAAGAAGTATAGATATAATATTTAGGAGAGATAAAGAATAGAATAATATAGATCTAATATGGAAGAAAATGCTTATGGATAAGAATAGATGAATCATTAATACCAAAAAAAAGATAAAAATTAAGGCAATAGAGAAGTAAGGGTATGTTTTGTCTTGTAGTAAGGATTAGGAATAATATAAATAAGACATAAAAGGATATAATTAAAGTGAAAGATAGGAATCGACAGGAATGTAAAAGACCAACCGTTTCATTTCTATATTTGCAATAATGAGGGATAATCTTTAGAATGGTTATATAAGGAAGATAGGTATCAATATGAGATAAGGCTAGCAAGTAAGAAGGCTAATGGCTACAACAATAAAATTGAGATGCACTAAATTGCAGCTGGCCTTCGATGGGAAGATAACTCTTAAAAGAATTAAAAAGATGATGCTTGTTACCTATGATATAACTATTAGAGTTGTATATATTATTCTAGGGAGTGAATACATTGAAAATGATAATAGTTACAAGGTAAAATCAGACATTCCAGCAATGTTTATTGCCTCAGCTCTACATGCAGATCCTGATATTCAAGATATTGGGAGGTTGTGTAGGAATTTTTTTAAAAGGAAATATCTGGTTGATCTTGGTTAAGGTAATTGCAAGCATTAGAGATGACTTAAAAATCCCTAGACCAAGAGGTTATCAGTAGTATAGGGGAATTGATAGCATCATTCCATCCTTCCCAATAATTATGGTTGAGGATAGAAATAGATATATTGTAGAGCTACCAGCCATAACAAGGAATCTAGGTTTTCTGTTTACCTTCATGCATATCAGAACCACCAGAGAACTAGAGTGGTTTGATAAATTTGTAATAGAGGATGAAGTGGGATTGTGTATTCATTATGATAAAATGTATGAAGAAGAGTAAATAATAATTTTTTTTTGACTAAACCCATTATACTATCACTCTAGAAATTAAAAAGAATTGCATTTATAATGGGAAAATAAATAATTATTTATGATTTAACGAATATATAGGATATATGTATGTGTTAATGTGAGATATTACTACATATTCATATATAGATATATTTTAATATAGGCGGGAAGTTATAAGTGGTTTTTATTTTCTCATTATGAATGACACTTGTAAGAAACACAAATTTAAGCATGAATATTTAGAATAAGCGAAGCAAAAAAGTGAGTGATAAAGAGCAATAATAAGGACAAAGGAATAATGATTTAGGTAGTAATCATGACACCTTTGAAAACTAGGATTAAGTCATATGAAAAGCACACAGAGAGTTAATCATGCAGAAGAATAGGTGGAATAATCATTAAATAAAGAAATTAAACTAATATCACATTCCCGATCAAAGATAGCAATTATTATGATAGCTAAATAGTGATTATTAAGTAATAAATAGAGGTAATGGAGCTAGTGAGTAACAAGAGAATTAAATTTGGCATAATTTTGTTGAAATCACACAAGGGCTATAAAAGGAATAAGGAAACCTCCATTAGTACCAACATAATTAGGAGCTCAAAGGTAAGAGGTATGATATTGCATTACTTCTGTTAATTTATCTTTCAAGATATAGACTAATCGTAGGTATTTTATAGAGATGTATACCAATGTGCGAACATTCCACACCAAAAAGTCCCGAGACATGGCTTTTCTGGGTAAAATAACACCAGAGCGATGGAACAAAATACTCAATCCCATGGATGACTTGGCTAGAAGAGCTATAGAATGGGTAATAGGTAATGCAAATTATGATTATAGTTTCACAATGCACACTAATGGAGACATTGTCAGAGTCTTCATATCATGTTTATTAAGAGCAAGGTATACAAAGGAAGAAACCATAGAATTGAGCAGAAAGATCTTCATTAGTAAAATCCAGGGGGGTTTGGAGGCAGTAGTAAGAAGTATTAATTTTAGACAAATGGTTCCATTTCCCAAGGATTATATGAAAGAATCCATAGGGAGTTTGGAACATGATGGTAGGGTAAGACACAAACCATGCTTGATGTTTAAGGATGTGGAAATCTTTGATAACAACTGGGAAGAGGTCAAAAGAAATATCCACTTTCTAATAGTGTTGAAATATGTCAGGAGTGTAATAGATCCCAAATGGATTCTACATTATTTTGAGGCAGAAGGATTTAGTATCCCACCATCGGCCGAGCAACTCAATATGGAGCAATTGTAGAGAAACCCTCCAATCTTCATTAAAAAAGGATGGCTGAGCAGAACCCCAAGTGCTAAAGCTGGAAATGGGCATGACGAGGAAATGTATGACGAAATACTGATCATCAGATGAGGGGAATGGGGCATCAAAAATAGTAAATAAGGGTTTTTAGGAGCAAATAGAAGGATATAAGACTAGTAATACTCTTAGTTAAGTTCCTTTTAAAGTATAATACTAGAGGTATAGATAGTATAGGTTGAAGACTCGTATATTAAATAGATGCACAAAAGATAAGGATACTGTGAACTATTATGTTAAAATTTCAATATGAACATTATATGTTGGAATTTTCTTTAATGGATAACCAGAAGCATGGACAACATATATTCATTCAATATATATATATATATATATGAAGATATATAAATGTACCTATATATATATATGAATTCACGTATATACATATACATATACATATATTTGAACTTATGTTTAGTTCATATATATATATATATATATATATATATATATATATATATATATATATATTTANTTATGTTTAGTTCATATATATATATATATATATATATATATATATATATATATATATATATATTCAAATGTAAACATTCATACATTTACTGATATATTCTTATATATTTGGAAATATGTTGAATATATTGATACTATTTTTACTCATAGACAAACATAAACTCATTCAAGAAGGGATGTATTTTTGAAGGGATATCGTTGATAATGATACAATTGAGGAAAATAGGGAGAGGGAAGAAACAAAATATAATATAATAGAACGTTACACAAATAACCAATAAGGACACAGCAGGTCTGAAAAATATAAGAGAACCTTTGGAATATATATGCAGAAGATTTATGTATATTTGAAACAAAGGAAGAAACAACTCTGACAATATAGAATTTTATTCCTTTCTTAGTAACCACAGAGAATATAAATAGGACAAATGGAGGTGGGAATATAACACTTGGCATTGAAGAACTGAAATCATAATGCTTTGTGGACTATAAGTAGAGAATGGTTTACAAGGAATCAAAATAAGGTAGCTGAGATAAAGGAAGCCTCAAAAAGAGGAATCATTGTAATCTCTAATCTTGAAGGCCAAACATATCAGTATGGTTGGACTTCAGGTTAGAAATTACTAAGAAACCTATGTCTCAATTGAAGTTTTCGTTATAACTTTTATAGTATAAGTTAGGAGTACAGACTGAGGGATGGCTTGAACTAACAAAGGTATACACATACATGAAAATATATATTTATAAATAAAGATATAAATATATATATATATATACATATACATATATATATATACATACACACACACACACACACACACACACACATATATATATAGTATGTTATCCATATTATAAGAGCATGATTTTGGGTAGATAAAGTATTGATCCTTGACTGTTTGGATATATGAGTACTCTTCCATACTAAAATGAATTATAAAGGATGTCAAAAATAGAGTTGATTTTAAATAACAAATGCATAGATAAGATATAGATGGGATGCATTTGAAATCTTAATATATTTCTCGATAAATTATAGATTAGTATTGCTTTGTGCTCCAAGATAGAGATTAGGAATGTTTAAACTCTTAATTTCCTTTTTACATATCATAGAGTAGGACTATGTAGAGATAAAATCTATTATTAATATAGAAGCACTTAGGGTTCAAAAAGAAGCTTATGAATACCCAGGGATATGCTAGAAAGGAAATCAATTAGATTATGTATATGTTGAGTAAAATTCCAAAATTAGAAAAAGATGAAACAAAGATTAAAATTCTACAATAAATAATATAAATATTTATATCTTATTATATGTGTGTGTGTGTGTGTGTGTGTGTGCAAGTATACATACATGTTGGTATATTCAGAAACAGATAGGAAATAATGTAGATTTATGAGTAATTAACAGTGATGCATGTAGTTTTGAGGAAAGCAATTAAGGTAAAGATATGTTTTTAAAATTGTGAATATGGGGAGTAATTGAAGGCAACATTTAGTATGAACTTATGGACTAATTCTACACCTTAGAGAATTAAGAGTATAAAAATGGCAGACAATATATTATCTATGAGATGAGTTGGGGTAGATAAAGTATTGGTACGTATCTTTTTTTCTATATGAGTTAAAAAAACACAGAATTTATTTTAAATAATAAATGCATAGATAAGATACAGATGGGATGCATTTAACTTCTTAACATTTCTTTTGGAAAATTATAGAATAGTACTGCTTCGTGTTACAAGATAGAGATTAGAGATGTTTAAATTCTTAATTTATTTCTTACAAATCCTATGTTTAGAAAGAACTTATACATATGGACTAATCCTACACCTTAGAGAAATAGAGAAGTTTTTAAAATAGGGGCAAATTTTTTTTTAAAGGCTAACATATGAGATATATCAGCATTTTGTCTATAGATTTTATATTCAGGAACATATATGGACAAAGAAACATCCTATAAGGATAGCGTAAAATATGGATTGGTAAAGAATAGGACCAAGGGGCATAAATGGTATGATCAGAATATACAAAGATACATTACATCAAGATGGATTGATCAGAGCAAAGACATTAATAAACCATGTTGATAACGAAGGATATAAACTGTAATAGAATGTACACAGATCTATTTATTAAACATAAATGGATAGATCCATTTCTCTGTAAATGAAGGAATTCCTTCATAAGTAAATGTAAATATATTGATCTGGACGCTAGTCCCGGGCTAGACTGGAGGTTTTCTTCTCCATTGTTTCCTACTAGTGCCCGCAGTGAATGGAGACTGTAATTTTAAAATTTATTAATAAAATTTTAGCTACAGCCTTTTACCGATAAAAAAAAACATTAAAGAGAACAATAGTATACATAAGGAGGTTAGTAGAAGGATCCAACCTGAATAAGCCTCCTCTTTTTTTCCTTTGATTTAAAATTGCATTAAAGTCCCCAACCACAATCCAAGGAAGATAAGGCTTAAGTTAGACAAATCCAATGTGATCCCAAATTTGTGACTTGCTTGTGGAATTATTCAGAGCATATAAACATTAGTGAAAAGGAAAGTTTCACCTGATTCCAAACTAGAAGCAGCCATAGAAAATGAAGAATGATTCGATATCCACAACAAGGGAAAAAATTTACTTGGATCTCATAAAAAAGTCATTCCATTAAAGTTACCATGAGCCCTAAAACACTAAAAAGAGCCACAAGACTAAATTCTAAGGACTCTATTTAACAAACCATCAACTGTTAACTTGGTTTCCTGAATAAAGATAATGTCACGAGAATGAGATCCATTCTACTGAAGAATCACATTTTGTCAAGGGATGTCATTTATACCCCTTACATTCCATGATAAGATAGTCATTTATGAGATTGGAAGAAATGGGAGTCAATGGTCTTTATTGACCCATATTTCATTAATATTTCTCCAATTATATTTACCTCCCCCTAATCAAGTCATCTTGGACTTAGCCATTTTTTAGTCATGAAGGTTTAGAGGTTCATAATTTTGGAGTTCAGAGTTTGGAGGTTCAGAGTTCAGAGGTTTTGAGTTTGGAGGTTTGAAATTTCTAAGTTTGGAGGTTCAGAGGTTTGGATTTCAGAGGTTCAAAGGTTTAGAGTTTGAAGGTTGGGAGGTTCAAAGTTTAGAGGTTCAGAGTTTGGAGGTTCAGAAGTTTGGAGTTCAGAGCTCAAAGGTTTGGAGGTTTGGATTTTGGAGGTTCAGAGTTCGGAGGTTTGAAGCTTCAGAGTTCAAAGGTTTGGAGTTTGGAGGTTTAGAGGTTTGGAGTTCATAGGTTCAGAGTTCAGAGGTTTGAAGTTATGAGAATCATAGGTTCAAAGGTTTGAAGTTATGAGATTCATAGGTTCGGAGGTTTGGAATTCAAAGGTTCAATATTTTTTGATATTGCATTTTTTGAAGGTCTACAACCCTGAAAATTCAGGTTCATCAAATTTCCAAATAGTTAAATTTTATAAAATGGAGATTTTGACACTTAGCCATTTTGTAGAGGCTAGTTTTTTGGCCTTTCAGCCTCTGAAAGTACAAAATTTTGGAGGACCCAAAATTTGATATTTCATACTTAGTAAATTTTTCCCCTGTCAAATTTCAGAGAAAAGGTCAGGGTCCAAATTCTAGGCCATTCCAGTGTGAGATTTTTTGCATGAAAGCAGAGTTTCAGATCAAATTGATCAGCAAATAGGGTTTGTTTTCCATAAGTAAAGGTCTTCTATTAGTCTTCACCACATAGGGAAATCAAAATGTATATTCCAAGGGAGAACTCAGAGATCAAAAGGAAGTGTTCAGTTAGAAATGGTAGAGCTCCAGTTCCTTTTTCTCTTCTTTTTGAGTGATTTTGACCCTAAATTCATGGGCAAACTAAATGTAAATGGATCAAGGATCCATGCAAACTGTTTAGTAGTAGTTTTCTTTAGAAATCTTTAGATTTAGCTTTGATTTCATCATTTTTAAAGTTATTGAAACCCTATTTTTGGGGTTTAGAGTTTGTAGATCAAAGCACTATATATTGTAATTAAAACAATGTAATATGGTCAGATTCTTGATGCAATAAATATCTACAATTGGTGCTTCATTCATGGAGTGATGTTTTTCTGCTATCTATGCAAAATTAATGAATGTGTATTTTCTTATTCATTCCTTTCAAAGAGCCAATTATGTTTATTGTTTCTCGAATATGCAATTCTTTAAATTGGTTTTTTTTGTTGTTCATCTACCTTTCTATGACGAATGTATGGAAAAGGTCATCTTTTGGGTTCAACGATAAATCCGTCTCATGTGTGTGCACATCTTGTTGACTTCACGGTTTGATAGATTTTGAAAATCTTGCATGCGTAAATACATCTTCTCTCCAAATGATTGCATTTATTGGGTATACAATTGCGATGTGGTCTCATTTATATCTAGTGGGTTTCTCCAAATCTTTTCGTCATTGAAATTTGCAAAGAAGGATTAGCAATGGTTTATGTTCATTAGGATTTCATTTCCAACAAAATTTACTTTATTCTTGTCACCCAAATATTTTAATTTCCTGTCATAAATCTGAAGCAATTGGAATCATCTTTAGTTTTAAAGCATAAATTTGCATCATTAGTGAACTACATTCATTGATAAATTGGAAAATACAAAAAAGTAAAAAAATTGTTTTGCAGTTTGACGTCTTGAAAGTACCCGCAAAGGCCTCCTTGTGAACATTCACATTTATCTTCAACAAAGTTTACCAAGAAGCTTGTACCAAGACCATGGAGAACCTTGGGGATAACTTTGTTATTCTTTCAAGAGAGGAAATTGAATCTCAAGATCCTAGCAATTGACTTGTGTAAAAAAAATGCTCAACAAGTTTGGACCTAATTGGTTAGGACCCTACATCATCATAACATCATGCAAAAGTGGGGAATATCAATTGGAAACTCAAGAAGGAGATCAAATCCCTAGTTACATCAACAACATGCACCTCAATAGGTTCTATTCCTGAGGCCCCAAGGTCAAGGGAATACATATTAATCAAGAAAATACAAAAAAAATCAAAAAATATAAAAGGTTACCTTGGTGAAAACCTGGCAAACAGGCACATTGGAGACAACAAAAAGATTCAAAAAAAGATAAATGTAATGAGAAACACAATCGCTCTCCCAGTGAAAACCTGGTAAACAAACACTATTGGGAAGGTGCCTTGGTAAAAACCTAGTAAACAAGCGCCAAGTGTTCGAATCTCGCTTCGCCATCAATGAGCTCAAAACGACTAAAGCTTGTGCTCCTCACAGGCAAGATTGAATACCCAAGCTTATTTTTAGAAGTACAATCCCCTTTGAGCATCACACTTATCCATGGTTTGTACTGGTTCACCAAACTAGGGGCAAATTCTAAAAGTCCTTGAAATCCCTAAAAATTCTTAAAAAGTCATCAAAAAATCCTAAAAAGAGAAAAATTTCCTAAAAAAATCAATCATCACCAAAAAATCAAATATTGCAAAATCTCAGTAATCAAATAAATAAATCAATCAAATGTCAAAATCATGAGCTTCGCCTATTGACAATGGGTTCACATGAGTCAGCTTTATCAGCAATCAAATCTGTCAACAATCGAATCAATCAAATTAATCTTCAAATCAAACTATCAAATGTCTTATACAATGATAGATATACTCAAAACCAAATAGATTGGTCTTATATGAGTCATTCATTCCTGAAACTAGATGCACTCAAGCATCAAAAAATCAAGCAATCAAGGAACAATAAACTATTGACTAGGCCAGTCATGTCAGTCAGTTGTTAGTATATCTTTCATGATTATGTTCTTATGCTACTCAAGGATACCACTGAGTGATGAGAGTAGCTATGATGGATCATGATCTTGTTTTCTTTGTTTGTTGTTTGTGGACTATTTCAATTCAATTATGGGACAATGAGGATTCAGGATAAATGCGGTAGGATCTGTCACATATCTGGCAGCCACGTAGTTCTATGATCTGAGCTAACCCCTGGAAAATAATTGAGAAATCCTTATCTATTATCTTCTTGTTGTTATCAAGAAATCATAGTGGTATCCAAATGGTGTATACTAGGTTCATTTGGTTTTCTCTTTGGTAATTTACTTTTTTTCTTATTGGAAATCATAGCAGTATCTAGATGGTTAATATCTGGGTGCATTTGGTTATCCTTTATATCAGAGATCATATTGGTATCCAAATGGTTAATATCTAGGTGTATTTGGTTCTCTTTATTTTAAAAACAAATATCATACCTGTATCCAGATGATCAATATCTAGGTGCATTTGATTCTCTTTCTATTCAGTTTGTCTACTTCTAGTTATCAGAGATCATAGCGGTGTCCAGATGGTCAATATCTGGGTGCATTTGCATCTCTTCCTTTTCATAATAAGGTGCAATGATGAATAAAATTGGAAAAAATGACAGGGACTTGGTTTCATCACTCTGTCTTTCATTCGGTCCCTTCCTATCACAACCAATTTCTCACTAACTTTCTTCTAACTAACACATGCATTTACTCAGACACATGGTACATTTTAGATTTGCATTCATTTATTGCATAAATAAAAGAAAATAAAAACATGCATACATCATCAATAGATCATACAGATATGCATTCATCATACAAACCATCCTGCATACATTTGTCAGTATCATAGAAAAGTAAAGATCATACATCTAAGTGTGCATAATAGAATCACATCAAAGGCATATAAACATTAAAGAATCTCATAAAGTGCATCAACATATACAAAGCATATATAAATTAACTGAACATTATATATAGTCATGTCATAAATAGAGCATCTCATATATCATATGTCTGAGTAAAAAGGACAGTCACAAATCTCACATAAAGGTGATCAACATAAATGTCTATAAATATCAGTACATCATCGATACAAAATTAGTACATAATCAATATAAAAATGGTACAACAAGGTACACAATGGTACAATGCTACAAAGAGATTCAACATGTGCAACCCCCACGCTCGCCGCCAGGTGGACGAGGGGTGGCATATCAGGTCCTACCCTCTGCTACTGCAAAGGATCTTTGATCACACCACTACTCTGTAGGACATGTGTATGACTCCCGAAAGGCCTGCCATCACTCAAAACAAGCAAGAAAATATTAATCAAATCTTACCAGAAAATTGGGAGCTCCAAGGTGTAAAGTGACAAATGAAAGGACCCACAAGCTATTTATAAGAGATCAAAGGAAACCCTAATTCCTTAAGGAGCCCTATTTTATCATCCTGGTCCCAAAAACTTTCACAACTGATATGAGGAGCATATTTAACTATTTTCATACCCTACCAGATGCCCAGACAATCATTTTGCAGTATCAACAAATTAACGCTCCTGTCGTTTCTCTTCGCTCAAATTTTTTGAGGGGGCATAAATATACTTTCTATTGTCGGGGCAAGATGGGGCAGGATCAAAACAAAAGATTCTTTGACACAATGTGACAAGCCACAATGCATTAAAGAGGGGAAAATATAGACACCCTAAAATGGACATACTTGCGACCTTACATTAAAACACTAATTTTCATTTATTAATTAACAATTTTTTAATCATTAATTAATCATCTATTTCTTCTAAATCTATTCCCCAAGTTATTTAATCATTTCCCCAAAATTAGTTGAATAATTAATTTTATTTAATTAATTAACCTTAATTAATTCATCTTCATTAATTAATTAAATTCAATTTCCTAAAGTTTAAATTTAAATAATTAAATTTATTAATTAATTCTTCTAATTAAACTAATTTCACTAAATAAATTTAATTTCACTCAATAATTTAATTCTAAATAAAAATGAATTTAATTATCACATGTTTGAATACTTTAATTACAAAAAATCAATTAAATATCCAAATAAATCCTTTCTCAAGTTCAAAAAGGTAACTCATGATCAAATTTTAAAGTTAACTAAATATTACCTCTTCTCTCCAAGTTGAAGAGGTGGAGTTTACTGGTTGCTTATCAGTTAACTAAAACATTATCTCTTCTCTCCAAGTTGAAGAGGTGTAGTTTATTGGTTGCTCCTTAGTTAAACTAAAACATTATCCCTTCTCTCCAAGTTGAAGAGGTGGAGTTTACTAGTTGTTCCTTAGTTAACTAAAACATCACCTCTTCTCTCCTAGTTGAAGAGGTGGAGTTTACTGATTGCTTCTCTAGTTCCTTTTGATCTCAACCATTCATTCTCTAATCTCTAGGATCAATCTCAATCATTCAAATCATTTTCCATATTCTATATAATCAAACCCTTCACAACCATTTGAAGGATCCAGGATTTCAAGCTTTTGTGCACACTTACTCTGCATAATTCTCGTACTAAGCATCAAAGCATTCTTGTGATCATAATTGATATCATTTTCTCAACACTCCTAAGTCATAGACGCTACCGATACCAATACTGAGCACCACACACAAAGAATTTCAGAAGGAGTAGAGAGAAGCAATAGAAGCCTCGAGCATTGTGGTTTTCATTGATTTGTTTTCCTCTATCTTTGCTTGTTATTTTATTGTTTGTAGGTTTGTTCTTAGTAGTTGATTGATTTCCCCATTGCAAATTAGTGCTATAATCCTCATAATTGAGCGTACAAAACACAACTTACACATCATCTTATGCACCTATCTCCAATACAAGCCTTGGATACTAACCTATGTGCAATCATACACCATTTTATAATAGTGGGAATCCCTTTATTGACCCAAATGTGACAAAGGCCCCACTTATACCTACTAACAATTACAAACCCTCTAGCAACAATTACCAAATTTTCAAACCGGTGCACCTAAAAGAACGTACACATAGGAAGATCTTTGTCCTTATCCATTTGATAAGACACTATACATGCCACCTTTTCTGACCAACTTTGAAACACCTAAATTCAAAAAATATAAGGAAAAGGGTGACCCTCGTGACCATATCAGATAATTTTTCATAACATGTATAGAGGCAACACACAATGACACCTACCTAATGAGACTATTTCCATGAATTCTAAGTGGGTATGCCATGGAGGGGTTCTCTCGACTACCTCTAGGTATAAGATCTTGGAATAAACTAGCAGATAAGTTTATTTCCCACTACTCCCACAACATCATCACTAAAATCAAATTAATGGATCTTTGTAATGCCAAAAAAAATAATGGTGAAATCTTCTCCTCTTTCCTATAACATTGGAGGAATGTAGCTTCTAAGGCCCCCTTTCACATACTAACCAAAGAAAAGATCTAGACGTTTATTGAGAGTTGTCAACTAGACATGATGTGTACCCTAAACTCACAACACATTGAGACATTTGAGGAGCTTGCTGAGGGATTAAAGTTGAGAGATATCTTATATTGAAGGGTGTAATCAAGAAAGAAACCAATGTCATTACATCATATGACAAATCAAAGTATTGGTCTAAAAACAAAACTTCGCCAATGATGACATATTTGATGCTAATGTTGCATAACTAATGTTGCATCTCCAAGAAACATCTAATGTCCCTAATACCAACAACATTATCACTCAAAGAGAGAATCCATCGTCAAACAATAACAATGACCTACAAAATTTTGCAAGATGACCAAAACCAAGAAGAAATTATACTCCACTTGTAGAACCCTTTGAGATAGTTTTGAAAAGACTCATCTAGTCAAATGTCACTAACCTACCAGAAATTCAATATTATGAGCCAGGTCCCCTTAAGATCGCATGGTGGAATGACAATGATTTCTATGATTACCACTATACTAAGGCCCCATTTGTTTCTAGGTATTGACTAGGAATTGGCATACCGACATGCTGGTATTGTCGAATTCAGTGTTTGGTTCCAAAATGAAAAATAGGAATAGGGTTATGCGAATTCTAATTTTGGGCCTTTTTGAGCATTCCACAATTCCCCCTTAGGACTTGGAATTGGAATTGAAAATTGGAATTGGAATTGAGAGTATTATTTTGTGAAGGAAAATTCATTCCCATTTTTATGTTAATATTATATTGCTATCAGGATGTATATATATACATGTGTGTATATATGCATGTGTGTATATATACATGTATGTATATATACATATGAGTGTATATATACACATGTACATATATAGTATAGATACATGTATGTATATATACACATGAGTGTATACACATACATGTGTATGTGTATATATACATGTGTATATATGTGTGTGTATATACACACACATGTGTGTGAATATACATGTGTGTATATACCCTTATGTGTGTGTGTGTGTATATATATATACATGTATGTATATATACACATGTGTATATACATATTCATATGTATATACACATATGTGTGTATATACACATGTGTATATACATGTGTATATATGTGTATGTGTATATATATACACAAATGTGTGTATATATGTGTATATGTGTATACACACATGTGTGTATGTGTGTATATATATACACATATGTGTATATGTGTATACCTATGTATATACATACATGTATGTGTGTATATATATGTGTGTGTCTGCGTGTGCGCATACATGTGTGTGCATGTATATATACACATGTGTGTGCATGTATATATACACATGTGTATGCATGTATATATACACACACATGTGTGTGTATGTGTGTATATATACACATGTGTGTGTATATATGTGTATGTGTGTATATGTGTGTGTATATATGTGTATGTGTACAAAAAAAAAATTCCAATTCCAATTCTAGTTGTGTGGAACCAAACGCAGAATTTGCATCTTCTTAGTCATCTTCCAGGTGAACCAAATAGGACAAGCCCATATTCTAGAATTCATTTTGAGAATAGCACAAACCCGGAATGGATTCAATTCCAGAATTGGCAATTCTAGCATGCACAAATTCCGCCAACCAAATGGGCCCTAAAGGACATAAAATTGCTAATTGTTTCCAACTGAAGAACATTATCCAAGACTTGATTGAACATGGAGAAATAGAAGTGGTTAATAACTCTAGCACAACTAATAAATATCACACTATATTTAAGAACTTGTTACATGATCATGAAAAAGGAAAAGCTTCCATCCAAACAAAACAACAAATCCAACTATACCTACACAAAACCTGATCCTAATCTTACCATAAACACTATCACAGTTAGAGTCATAGATTTTGAATGTGTTGTTACCACTTGCAAAACTAAAATAATAGTACAAGGGGCCCCATCCAAACCATTGGTACCCTCCAAATCCTTTACCTCATCCACGGTTTAGTACAACTTATTGGATCACCTCAAAAAGAACCCCACCCGAATTCCCAAATTTGAACTATTGCACATATCACCAAAGCATAAAGTAATTCTAGATAAAGCCTTGAAAGAGTTGTCTGTCCCCTAGGACATTGATGTAGATGAGTTTCAAGCCATGATCAGATACTTGGCTACCCCTCACCATGTTTCCTTTACTAAATGGTATTTTCCCACACATAAACCTTGTCACAATGATCCCCTCCATCTTAAAGTATATGACCACCTACATAAAGTTAGAAGATTATTGATAGATGGTGGAGCCAATTTTAATATTTGTACTCTAAAATTGGTCCAAGCTTTAGGATACTCCAAGATTTATGTAGATGTTTCCAAGAATATTATTATTAGGACATATGATTATGAAGAACATCCTTCCAAGGGTTTCATAACCTTTCCAATCAAACTAGGACCCACCACACATGATACCATTTTTCAAGCATTGGATTGAGAACTTGGATACAATATTCTCCTAGGAAGATGATGGATACATGCCATGTAGGCCATACCTTTGACATATCACCAATGCTTGAATTTTCCTTACAATGGAGTAGAGATCACCATTATAGGTGACAGAGATACCTTCTTGTACTATACTAACCTCAAAGAATCTACTTCAAATCAAGAACCTAACAACCAATAAGAATGTACATTATCATCCTCTAAATATATAGACTCTAGTCTCTCCAAATCCTCTATCACATCAAAATATAAGCTTAAAATCTAAGTGCAAGACAAAGGGCTACAAAGAGTAAACATATGTAAATTCATTATGTGTGGGAAAGTTACCCATTTTGGACCAAACTTATGGGAAGCCAAGACAACCACTCAAAAGGAGAGAGAAACTTTGCATTTTTTATGAACCACCTACTATATTAAAAATGTGGGGTGAATTAAATGAAGAATTTATTGAAGAGGATTTATCCTATTGGTTATATAGAGATGAGGAAACCCCACAAGTCATACTTCTTGTTAATGAATACAAGAGGGGATATACCATTATTCAAAAATAGGGATACAATGGATGCACTGGCCTCGGGAAGTAAAATCAAGGAATTTTTGAACCAATATTACCCAAACCAAATTTGAAGTTTTGAGGTTTAGGGTACCAACCATCTAAGGAAGGTACCTCAAATATCTAGTTGCCTAATGAAGATGATGCATCTACTTTCAAAAAATTGAGATATTTGAGGATTACAACTATGAGATTGATTCAAATAAATATGAGTAGGATAACCTTAAGACTTCAAGTACCCTTTGCCTGAATACTATCCTTACCCAATTTGATTAAATATATTTATACAATAGACCCATAGAATGACACGCATGGATAGAAGACTTTTGGAATTGATTTAAATCCTCACCTACCTCATCCTAAAAAACCCATGAATCCCTATCCAAATCCTATATCAATACCTTGACAGTCATTCATGTGTCCTACATCTAAGATAAAGACAATATTGCCCTAATCTATACTGAGCTAATTGATTGGGACCAACATGATCAACTAAACATAGGCATCTTTGAGAACAATCAAGTTATTGTTGAGTTCTTGGGACTCCAAAATGGCATACCTATTCAAGATTACAAGGCCATATTTACCATTGATCTAGAATGAGCTACATATTTTGGTGAGTCATGTTAGTCCTTCAGTCGCAAAATTGAAAATAATAAAAATATAATATTTTTTCTTGAAAACCAAAAGGCGCCTTTTGACCAAGAAAAGAAAGGACGTATCCGAAGGTGAAAACCTCTTGTTGGAACTCTACATTTTTGAAAAAATTATTGTTTTATAAAGATGAAAAAATACCAAGGATCCTTCGAATAGCCACGAAGAAGAATGGTTTATTTGATCATTAGACTGGGTTATTATTGTTACAAGTTCATTAATGGAAGACATAAATAGCAAGACAAATGTGTACATAGCCAAAAAAAAATACAAGCTTTATATAGAATAAATGATGTACTATGTTGGGTCAAACTGAGAGATATCTAATATAATCTATTGTTGATAAAGATCCTCTCATCATCGACGATGTTCTTGTTAGTGGAATTCTCACTCCATACCACTCTCAATAAAAAGTTGAAAATGTTTATTGGCTAGTTGTTCAAAAATGAAATCTTTTTTAGTTGGGCTCGTATTGGAGCCCAACATACCGCATGACTCCCAAAGCCATATTCAAAGCCTATGCCAAAATTTATGTGGTCATTTGATTTAAATAATAATTTAGAAGGTGAAAATACAAGATTATTCCATCTTCCTCGAGCGCACAAATGGTGCAAAATTATTTTAAAATGATTAAATTTAAGATTCTATGTTTGTTAAGTAAGAGAATCTCAATAAATATTAAATAAAAATGGTGGCCCCCGCATATTGACCTTGCATGATAAATGACTTTATCTATTAGCACTTTCATTGAGAAAACAATAAAGATCTTTCATTGAAATAAACAGGAAAATTTTGACATCGATAAAACAACGATGCTCTATCAAAGCCAAAAGAGGTTTGATCGATGAGGACAATCACATTGAAAAAATTAAACATCGAGGAGAGCATAATCTGGTTGCATTGATGGTATAAAGTCATTGATAAAATAAGCATGATTGATAATACTTAACATCACATATAAAAACTCTCATCGATTTTGTAGGTCTCATTGATATAAATAGAGGGGCCTATTTTTTTAGTTCCTGTCGTAGGCAGGATACTATAGCATTCAATGCAATAGTAGTGTGTGAGGCTTTTGTCTTTTTGTGGAGAGATATTTTTCATTTTAGTTGTCCAATGATAACACTTCATTTTTTAACAACTTTTTACATTTATATAGTTCTAATGTATTTTGAATTTTCTATTATTGAATTTTGTTAATATTGTTTATAATATTATATTTGTAACTAATTAATTATATTATATATTAATATTAACTTAATAGTATAGTGTTAATATTATTTATTATATATTATATTAATATATTAAATTATCATATTCATAACAGTGCACAAATAGTACCAAATCAATTTTAATTTAAATATCATTAATTACTTAAATATGATACTGTAATATAAATCTTAATTTAATAATTATTATTTAATATTTAAAGTTCAACTATAATTAATGATTATATTTAGTTAATATTAAACTATCTTCTCGAGCAGACAAATGAATTTTCCATTTCCAAGTTATTTATAGTCGAGTCAAATATCCTAAGGCTTAATCTTTAATCTTTAAGACTTAGGCAGGAACTAGATGCTATATGTCTTTATTAAATAAAGGCTCAGACTTGAGAGATTGACTAACAAAAAAAAATGAGTTTCACCAAAACTCATAATTGTCGATGTAGCTCAAGTCATCACCAAAACACTCAAGGGCTTCACCGACAAAGTAGGCCCTATCAATGAAAGTATCTCCTAGGCATTATGCTACTCGACATAGGCTGTCAACATGACACTGAAATGTCTCCCCGAAGCATCATATTTCTGTGATGAGGGAAAGAAGAGATTTGATTTCATAATATGCCTGCCACATGTAGATACATAGATAATGCACATGAACCATCTGATAAAATGCCACAATGAAAATAGGGATCCTTGGAACAACAAGAGGTTAAGATGTGTTATTCTACTAAGTCCATTCCTTTTGCACACATTATAGCAATCTGTTGGAGAGTTTTGATTATAAACAATTGATATATTACTTACAAACCATACTTACAAATCATTCAACAGGGTGAATTAGAAAGAAGCATCAAACTCAAATGGCTTGGAAAAATGCCATGATAGACACTAATAAATGTTTGACAAAATGTATCAAATGAATGTGGTCTTAGAGAATGATAGAAAATCACCTTGTTTGAACATGTTTTCAAAAATCAAAATCATAGACAATGTAATAGAATATTTTGATCAAAATCCTACACAAATGTGTTATTTTGAAAAGGATTTGGAGGATTTTGAGCAAGTGTAGTCTATGATTGTAAAACCAAATACCACAACCTCTGTCAATGTCCTATGAGTCTGTGTGACAATGGAAGCTATGGAAAAAACATCAATATTCGAACAAGTGAAACTTGGTATACACAAAAGCACGATAAATGATATTAACATACAAGGTGTTCAAAGTAATGACCATAAATATGTGTGTAGAGTATGGAAGTAAGTTAGGTGTTTAAATTGTCTGACAAAATGCTTAAGTCAATTTGAATGTGTATATTGAATATTTTGACAGAAATTTTTGGAGAAATCTCCTCTCAAGAATGAAGATAATGATTATAAGACTCGCAGAAATTAATGAGATTTTCAAACATATGCAATCAGCCAATGTTCTCTTTAGACAGGCATGAGACTAGAGAATCACAAACAATACATGAAGTAGTCTATGTGGCCGGTTTGGGTGCTGGAATACCAAATGTTGGATATGGTCAATTCTAGAAGATGCTACAATTCTGAAAGATACATATCCTAGAAATGATTTTTGGAATATGAGCTGGACCCATTTGGTTCACCCGGATGATGCATAAATAATTTTTATTGTTTATTTCTTAATTTTTTTGAATACAGTGTGTGTGTGTATATACACACATGTATGTGTATATATACACACATATATGTATGTATATACACACATGTATAAACATATACACACATGTGTGTATTGTAACCACCTTAATTTGGTATGCTCTGACCATAGACCCTATTTTCCCTAAGTGTGATCATACCCCTAATTATGTCAAGACAACTGTTCAATCGGTTGGCATAATTCTTTTGAAATCAAAATTAATCTCCTAAGTGATCTAATCACTAATCTAAATTAATCATTTTTAGCCAATTCAAAAACAATCAAATACATGACTAAGATAATTAATTTAAAAGGAATTAAATAAAATCCCAATTGCAAACTCCTCACTTGCAAAAGAGAGAAAATCAATCCCCTAGCCTAATTAATTCAATCTAGCTATAGTCATAATTAATTATTTCAAAGCAATCAATAGCTTAAATAACTAATTAAAATCCCTATTATTTAATGAATATATTATTTACATATTTCATTTCATTAATATTCCCTCTAACCTAACCAATCTCAAAAACCCAACCATGAGTTCAAACTCATTCCAACCCCTTCTCACATGCTAATTCTTCTTAATTAGTTAATTAAACCCTAATTAGCTAATCCCCCTCCACTAATTATCTCTCCTCCTATCTCCATCTCCTTAATCACATGCCTTAACCCTTAATCCTAATTCTAAGCTACCCCTAAGCTTGTCACATTCCTAATTTTTTGATTAGGAATTCAACCCTCCCTCAAAATTCAACGCTCTCAAGCTTGACCTTAAACCCTCACCCATGCTTCTTAAAACCTCACCCATGCCTCAAAAATGCTTTCATAAATGAAGCATTAATGACTCTTACACATTCTCTTCCACACTCCTCATTAATGAGTCTTACACCCTCATTAATGGCTTCCCTTCTAGAGTCTTCTCCCCTTCCTCCCTTCTTTCTATAAATTGGATGGTTTTTGAGCTCAAATGGCCCTTAATTTTAATAGTGGAAAGCATCCTTATGCTGCCCATATTTAGAGAGTTGAAAGAGTAAACTTTTGTTGCTCATATTTCTAGGGACTTATATTGTTTTTTAGCTGTAATAATTGTATTGTTATAATCTTTCATCTTGGAGTTTAAAATGGAATTTTTCTTGAGCATATTAGATTAATTTCATTTGAATCTTCCATTCTAGGATTGTATGTCACTGATTTATGCATAATCTAAGGGCACATTATCGCATTCTTCAAACTCTTCTTAAATAGGAAGCAATAAGCCAATTTTAGTGATTAATGTCAAACCCTTGCTTTTTATGGTATTTCACTAATATAATGACTTATTGAAGTGTTGTGTCATTCTCAACAAGTGCATAAAATCACATATCACATTTTTGGTGCCCACCGTGGGGTGCTATTCCCATGTTTTCCTTCATTTCCTAATCATTTTTAGCTAATTGGTGTTTTCAGTTTTCATGTATAGAATTGCTTTTAGTCACAAAGGCTTGTATCTGAGGTATTTGATCGCAACACATGATATTTGATCAGACCCCGAGTTTTAAGGATCACATCTGGGAAATCTTGGGTCATTTTTGGTGAAAGCTCGCATCTGGTATGCCTTCTATCGTAGCTTGGGTAAATGATCATATCTGGTACATAAGATCGTATCCTGGGTTTCTAGGCTCGTATCTTTCTTGTTAATTTGAACATTAAGTTGCCTAACCACTAACGTTTTGATCTATTGTGACTTTGTCCTTTACATAGCCTAACTGTTGTTTGCAGGTTGCCATCCAGAAGGTGGAAAGGCTTTTCCTAACTTGTGGTTTGTAGGTTTTTAGATTAAACTTGATAGATTAGCTTTGTTCCAAGCTTTATAACTTAAGAACACTTTCTAATCACTTGTTAAATCAATCAGATTAGTATGCTCTTTTCCCTCGAGGAAAATCAGAAAGTCA
>MU225070.1:1823171-1834486 GCA_018584345.1 Thuja plicata
CTCCATGAGTGTATGCTTGAAATCCACTTTGAAGAGATGATGAAAGAGTCTTGAAGATGCACAAAGGATCTTGAAGGAAGATCACACCACCATGATGGCTAGATCTAGGGTTTGAATGATGAATCTTCAATGTTTGCACCTAATCCCTTCAAAGGATTGAAAGCTTGAATCCTTGATCTTCAATGAAGAACTTGGATGCTTGAGAGGAAGAATTGAACACCTTGAGAGCTTATAAATGGATGCTTGAAACTTCACTTGATCACCTAGTTGATAATTCGTAATGCTTAGATAAAATGAGAGAGAAATGCTTCCTTTTATATGGAATTAGGGCACAATCTTCTAAGGAGGCCTACATAGGAGGGTTAAATTCCCATTAAATCCTTTAACCCTAGGAGAGGACCTATATTAAATATAATTTTGGAATCAACACTTCAGAACCTGAAATAGCCGACCCGGAAGCGGGAAAACTCAATTTTTGATGAGCCCCTGCAGTAGACAAGTTTCCTGATTTGAAAGTGGGACCTAGGTTAGGGTCGAGGTTGACCCTGACCCAGGGGGCAAAAACCCCTAGAAAATATGCCAGGTGGGGTAGGAGGTGCCCGAAGAGGCCCAATCAGGGTCCTGAACAGGCATAGAAGCATGAGATGATGCAGAAACGGGAGGATGATATGATGGAGGTCAAAAATGTCCTTAAGGAGGGCTAAACACTCTTAACATGGAAGTGCTTCCATTTTAAGATGATACAACTAATAACTTATATAGACGAGGTCTCGATGGTACACTTCTTAGGTGTTTAGAACACAAAGATTTGGATTGCGCATTAAAAGAAGTCCACGAAGGTGTATGTGGATCACACTCAAATGAATTTTCACTAGCTAAGAAACTACTCAGAGTAGGCTATTACTAGCCCATAATGGAAAAATATGCTATTCAATTTTCAAAGACATGTCATAAATGCCAAATACATAGAAATATCATCCATGATCCTACTAGAGAACTCATACCATTCATAACACATTGGCCATTTCAACAATGGGCCTTTGATTTGGTTGGACAAATATATCCTAATTCTTCAACTAGACACAAATACATCATTACGACCATTGAGTATTTCATGAAGTGGGTCAAATTCATGCCGTTGATCAAAGCCACTAGAAAATAGGTGGCTATGTTCATCTTGAACTACATTATTTGTAGATATGAGATACCCTCTTCAATTGTAACAAACAATGGGGGCCAATTTAAAAAACAAGACATCGAAGACCTTTGTACATAGTTTCACATTACTCAATATTGTTCCTCAATCTATTATCCTCAAGGTAATGGACAGACCAAGGAATCTAATAAGAATATTCTTAAAATCCTACACAGAACTGTGAGTAAGTCTGGCAGAGACTGGCATTTACAATTAAATCTGACACTTTGGGCCTACAGAAAAAGCATCAGAACACCAATGGGAGCCACACCATTTTCCCTAGTCTATGGCACTGAGGCAGTATTACTTATTGAAGTTGAAATCCCATCTTTGTGGGTATCTCTCCAAGGTCTTGTTATTGATGAACAATACCGCATCGATAGGGTGAATGCACTAGAATTACTTGATGAGCGTAGGCAACATGTGTTTGATCATCTGAAAGTGTACCAACAACACATGTCAAAAGGGTACAATAAAAAGGTCAAACCATGACACTTTCAAATGGGGGATCCCATTCTAAAAGAGAATCCTAAGAACCAACCTAACAGAGAATAGAAAGGAAAGTTTGAACCTAACTGGCTGGGACCTTATGTAATTATTGCAACTTTTGGGACTGGAGCTTATTAGCTAGCTACACCTGAGGGATATGTTTTCTGGATCCCATTAATAACCTACATTTTAAGCAGTTCTATGCTTAATGAATGGCTAGCAGAGCCTATGCAGTGCAAATCTTAGAAAATACCAAACAAATTAGAAAATTGATCCTGAAGAAATTCAAAAACAACGGAAAAAAATCTAGAAAAAAGGTATCCTTGGTGAAAACTTGGAAAACAGGTGCCTTGATACTACAAAAACATAAAAAAACAAAAATATCAAAAAATTGAAAAAGAGAAAGGTGCCTCGATGAAAACCTAGCAAACAAGCATCTTGGTAGAAAAAAAAAAAAAAAAACTTTGCCAAGTGGGGAAAACCTGGCAAANATACTACAAAAACATAAAAAAACAAAAATATCAAAAAATTGAAAAAGAGAAAGGTGCCTCGATGAAAACCTAGCAAACAAGCATCTTGGTAGAAAAAAAAAAAAAAAAACTTTGCCAAGTGGTGAAAACCTGGCAAACAGGCATCATTCGAACTCTGTTCTCTATCTATTAATACACTGGCAACTCTAAACTTCATACTTCACACTTGTGCTATTTGGTGACTCGGTTTCCTTACAAATTTCCTATCCTTACTTGGGATTTGTTTACATTTGTGTCTTAGGAATAGTCATTCTGCACTGGGGGGCATCTCTGCTAGTACGGTCAGTTCGCATCTTCTAGGTTGTCCTAAGCATCTTGTCTAGGATGGTTCGTGTCTCCAACACGGTAACAGACATCAGACTAGTGTTTCTCAACATTTGAAATCCATGAACTTAAAATGAACTAGTGCCTTTCAATACTTTACACAAATGTTTCTAAACACTACATGGATTGCAATTGCTGACACAATTAATCTCACATATACTCAGACATGAAACATATTGCTTACATTTCAAAATCTGATTGATGAATCTCTACTGCACTTGGAAAATGAATCAATAGTATTTATCAATACTACTTAAACACCTTGTTTGATCTGATTATAATTCTTTTATGTTCCCATGATGTTTCGTACTAGGGGCATCCAAGCGATTATAAATTTACTTTGATTGATTCTCAATCGGTGATTTTTATGTCTTCCAAGTTACTCCATGACGTCTATTCAAAGATGAATAGTCACAAGGAAAGGGGGTATAACATTTTCTTGATTTTATGTGTATGGTGATTGTTCCAAATGATCCTATAAATTTCACCTAACTTGGATGTTTATTGTAAGAGTTGCCAACATGAGTGGATAGCCGCATATATATCGATCTTGGCTATGTTTAAACTACGGTGAGGTTGAAAAAATTTCCTTGTCTATTTTCTAAATCATATTCTCACTACAGTGTACGCTACATGATGTACCCATGGATATGAATTTTTAAGGTCATTGCAGGTCACATATCTTACATTGCACTTGAACAAAAACTAACCCTAAAACATCAAAAGGAGATAACTAACTTGTTATCCTGGCTTCTATGCCTTGATGCCTACGTTTATTTCGTACATTGCATCCAATACAAATAGTATTCATACTTTCATGATACCAGTGGGTATTAGTGACAATTGTACTATCAAGTAATGTCTATTACAAACAACTACCCAATGATGATAAAAGTACAACAATATATACAAATCAGTGACAGTCCTAAAGAGTCTGCATGTAGATGCATTTTAGAGATTGCATGACTCATTTTTAACAAAAAGAAGAAGAAATAACAACATAAGGACTTGAGCTCAAAATCATTTCTATTTTTCATCCTAAATCCAAGTTAATCACATGATCAAATATTACTGATATCAATGTCATTGCACATCCATGGCATAGTTTTGCAATCATAAAAAAAGCAAGTGAAAATACAAAAACAAAGTATTCATGCATTGCATTTATTTTACATCCTAAAAAATGCATCCATACATTTACTTACATAAGAAAAACTCAAAAAAATTTATTTTTCATATTCACATAGAATCATTTGAAACACATTCATATCGGTAATCAGTCATAGAGCATAAATGATGTCATCATCTAAATCTAACTCATCAAGAGACCAAGGATATAAATTACATGTGCATCAAATATAAACATCTATCAAAGCAAAGAGAACCCATGAACATGTCAAAATTAGGAACAACTGCATCAGATATATATCAAATCATGGAAACAAATGAAAACTATAGAACTATCTACAAAAAGAGTATCAGAATATTAGTATGAATCAGATATACATGTATAAATGGCATAGTACAAAAGAATGATCTCAGAAGGATCTAGATATACACTATAATCTCCAAATATATGAAGAAATTATAGTGTCAGGACTGACTCCCACCCTCTCCCTGATCTGGAGGAGGAGGAGGGGGAACAAAGGGAGGAGGGAGAGGCATAGCTCCCTCAGACTGATATGTAATCCATAAAAATGAAGGTACTCTCTACCCCTCTAGTACTGCAATGTGATATAAAGAAAAATAATAGGCTGCTCTCTATCCCTGGTGTGTGGCTATCCAAGCCTGGATATCTCTCTCTGCTCTGAGTATATCACACTGCCTATCCCACTCTTCTCTAAGGCACTCAAGATGTGTATCCCTGTCTATAAGAAATGCCTCTAATATGGTGATCCTAGCCTTGAGCTTCTCCCGCTCACATTCACACTATGATAAAGCATCTCCATCTCGGCTAGAGCCTCTACCTTTGTCCTATCTTGAGGGCCTATCCTATGGCCTCTCCTACTGGGTATCCCACTACCTCTGTCTCTGCTTCTCTCTGGTAAGTAATGGCCCAGGATCTCTCTATGGAGCAACAAATATGAAGTGAGTTCAATGACCCTCTCCACTGCCACCTGCAACACCCACTGCGACCCCACCCCTATCATCTCCACCATCATCACTATCATCCAAACCCTGTCCTTTTAATGGAGGAGGAGGATGTCTCCTGTATCATCCCCTACCATCTCTATGAGCTCCTCCTCTACCTCTGACAGGGTGATCCTTGACAGGATCATAATCTATGGGTTTCTCTATACGAGGAATGGCCTCATCAGGTACAGTGAACCATTGAAAGAGATGCTGGAGCATTTGTGCAAGATAACCGCTAGAACACCCTGCATCTGTAGCATCTGGATGAAGGTCCCATGCAAATCCAACCATCTCCCTAATATCCCAATGAGTAGTCTAAGACATCAAATGGGGACCCCACAGTACTGCCTCATCTCAGATCCTGGCATATACAGTCATTTCCTAACACCTGCCTTGTACTCGGCCAAACTGTATCAAAACCCAAGTGTGTACGAAATGCTCTATGATATATCAGGTCCAGCCGATCAAGTACTTTCTCTGAAAGAAGAATGACTTATGTTGTCTGTCCAATGCCCACTCCTCACAATCCAAGTATGGCCGCCATACCACTACTGTCATGTCATCAAAGAGGTGACGCCAGTACTCTACCTTGCCCATATGGGGCTGCTGAATAAGACATGAGTACATATATACGTAAGGCTTCTTTGGTGCTTGCGTCTTGTCTACTATTGGTCATGTAACTGGGATATGCTCCCAGGCCCAGATCTGAAGAATCAGGATCCCTACAGTCATGATCCAGGAATGCTGGTATACAATCTCATGTAACTCCCTATAAATATGTGCAAGGATGCAACTACCCCAAGCACATCTCTGAGAGGATATGACCATCTACTCCAACATGCCTATCCATCCTACTAGAAAACTGTGTTGTCCTTTATCTGGCATCAAGACACCTCCAATCAGTCCAGCTAAGTATACGACAAGATGATGATAGTGATCACACATGTAATCCTAGTTAATGTATCTATGTGCAATGGTGTCATCTCCAAAGAAATGACATGATGAGGCAATGGGAATAGCCGAGGTCACCTTGAACTACACCTCACAACCCATAATGGTAACTCGTAGTATCTGCCACACATCCTTTAGTGTGATAGTCATCTCGCCAGTTGGGAGATGGAAGATGTTGTGCTCTGAGTGCCATCTCTTGGAAAGAGTAGTCAACAACCTTTGATTTACCCTAATATCAGGTAAATCAGTCAAGGATAAAAGTCCCACCCTAGCAACTAACTCACTCTCATCATCTGTCAGCTATCACTACAAGGCAAGGACATGACCTGGGTATGGTCCTTAGAATGATACTACCTCAAAAGGGACCTATTTCACATAAATATAGCAATTACAAAAGCAAATCAAAATTCTATCTATGCTACCTACACAGAAAAGTAATCAACTAAGTGTTTTGACAGCCCGCGAATGAAAAAAGTTCACAGTTGGCAACATTCTAAGTCTAAAAACCATAAATTTTTCTAGATCTATAGGGTATGAGACTTTACAGGATAGGATCCTTGATTTCTGGGATGCGATGGGGCATCCCAGATATAATGCAAGATTAACAGAGTGTGACGCGGGATGCGGCATACGACCCTGTTTCACAGGGTACGATGAAATTCAAAAGCTATTCTAAATCTATTGAATACGATGCAAAATTGAAAAATGGGGTATGATCCAGGAAATCCTAGATATGACACAGGAATTCTTGTATCCATGAGATATGACACAAGATTGATAGGGTACGATCTGGAATACTGGATTCGATGCAAAACTAAATTGGCTCTAAATTCTACAACAATGCATAAAAATTGAACTTGCAAATTTGACAGGGTAGATTTATGAGTACTTACCAGAGGTGGGTAGTGGACTGAGCACTGATGTTGATAGCTGATCTCAAAATGATTCTTCTCCATGGGGACCACCATATTCTCTACAAAGCTCTAAAAATTACTAAGGGTAAAAGTAAAAATGAATAGGTAAAAGGTAATTTTTGGGATATATATTGGACTTTTGAGTTATTTAGGAGCTCCGAAACTCCTTCCAGACAAATGAAACTCCATTCTATTTTATTTTTGATCAATTAGGAACAAAATCAAAGGTGTCTACACCATTTTACATTGTACAGTAAAATTTTATGCCCGTTCCCAAAACTGTAGATTTGCTCCATGCGTTCTGAATATGATTTGCAGGCTTTGTGCACTCAGTTTTATGGGTTATCTATCGTTGAACTCGTACATTATTCATCACAATTCTTGGTCCAACATTATTTTATCAAATCTCAGAACTCACATTTTAACATGATTAACTTGGTAAGCTTGTGCTTTCTCTTAACACATCTTCGCTTCATCCTTTCTTCTAATTTTTTCTCTCTCGATTCAATCGATCAATTCAAGTGATACATCATTCTACAAATGGATTTTATTCTTTTTCCTTTGATTTCATTCTTGAGGGGGCATGATTAAACTATCATCAATCAAATTCTTTCTCAAAACAACATTAAAATGACTTTGTCATCAAAAGACTAAAGGTGTGACAGTTCCTTGACTAAGTCAGGAATGTTGGATTGAAGGCTTCGGTTATCACAAACTGGATATCTTATGTCTACCTCTTCTTAGATTCTTATTAAGCTCTTAGAAGCTTCACACTAACCTACGTTCAATCAAGTTCTGTGTCAGTATTATCAATTCTCAGATGACAACCAAGTTCAGAATTGGTACCTTTAAGATCTTTGCTTATTGACCTTTGATTGATCAAGTTCAAAGTCAATACTATCAGTCTTAGTTCAATCAAGTGTGAGACTTATCTCATCAGACATTTCATTTGATCAAAGATGAAACTATGAAACTTTCTGAAGTAAATAAACTTTCGTTGAATCAATGTGCTGCTCACACATAAATTGAAAGAGGGGAAAATGTAACCACCCTAATTTGGTCTGCTCTGACCATAGACCCTATTTTTCCTAAGTGTGATCATACCCCTAATTATGTCAAGACAACTCTTCAATCGGTTGGCATAATTCTTTTGAAATCAAAATTAATCTCCTAAGTGATCTAATCACTAATCTAAATTAATCATTTTTAGCCAATTCAAAAAAAATCAAATACAAGCCAAAGACCTTTGGAGGTTGTTTCTTCCTTACTTCACTTGGAGAATCTGGAAGGAGAGAAATAACAAAATATTCAGAGAAAAAAATATCATCCTATGAAATTGTGGCCAATAGCATTTGCATAAGTTTGCTAGAAAATTTCAAACGTTATCTTCCTAGAGACTCCCCCTATAAGAACACTCAAAGTTTAAATGATATTCTTAATAGGAATAATCAGGGGCAGAAAGACAAGGATTTAAATTTGAGGGAAAAAACAAGATGGGTTGCTCGTCCGATTGGCTGGGTCAAAGGTAATTTTGATGGGGAAGCTAAAGGGAATCTGGGAAGAGATGGAGTGGGAGGTATAATAAGAGAATTTGCTGGAAATTGTCTGGGAGTTGTTGCTACCCCTCTAGGAGTTCAGACTAATCATGTTTTTGAAGTGATGGAAGCCCTTTAAGTTTTCATGATGGCTAAAGAAATAGGTTATTCAAATTTTTGGTTGGAGGGAGACTCTCTAAACATAATAAACTGTATTAAGGTTAAAAATGAGGCTTCCTAGAAAATTATCCACATAATTGATAAAATCAAATCTTTAATGCTCCTTTTTAAAGAAAGTCACATAACCCATGTTTTTAGGGAAGGAAATAAGCCGATGGACAACTTAGCTAATGTGGGGGCTCAAATTGATGTCATCCAATCATGGAGAGGGGAAGCGGATCTCAATATGGAGATTTTATGTCTTATCAGGTACGATAAGATTAACCATATTGAAGGCTCAATTAATAAACATAATTAATGATGAGAAGATCACTTAAGATTAAGTGTCATGATAGCTGTCAGTCAAGGGATGTGAGATTCATGAAGAATGTGAATTTGCATGGTTTGTGGGTTTTAGCGAGCATTTGTAAATAGAAAAATCATAACAGTATTTCCTTTCAGTGTCTTGCGTTCTAGCCTTCTCACTCTCTGAAAGTTTAAAAATATTTGAGCATTATGGGGGGTGGTCTGAAGAGGGAGGAGCCGATGGACTGTATGAAGTGGAAACAAAAGAAGAAAGTCTGGAAGAGGCTGAAGAAGGGTGGTGTGACCCAGTATTTGGAGAAGCTTCATGGATGGGACAAAGAAATAACAAAAAAAAATGTAGACGGATGGAAGAATGAAAAGGTGAATATGTGGGAAAAGTCTTTTACTCTAACTATGAGAATAATCTCAGAAATTACGGGCCTTTCCTATGAAGGCATGAATTTTTATAGGGACAATAAGTGGATTTGGACTCAAGCCTTCAAAATATTCACAAAAACTAAAGAAGAAGAAACCCTTTTGAGCAAAGGGACGGGGGATTATGTGGATATCAACAAAATTAAGACTCACTGGGCGGACATTTTGACTGTGATGATCAATTATTTCACCCTGGATGGTCGCTACTCCAAAATTTACAACCTTCATTTTGTTCTTTCAAATCATTTTAGGCATAAAAAAAATGTGTCATTTCCCTTCTATCTTTTGAGCTTGTTGAATAATAGTCATGGAGCATAGGAAACAAGCGAGTAACCCGGTGCTTCATGTAGGGCTTATTCTGTTAATTTCAGAATATGCTAGAAATAAAATCCTGGAACCCATCCCCAAAAGGGTAAAAGGGAATTCTAAGAAAGTTAAGTTGGATAGCAAAAAAGAGAACCTAAAGAAAAGGGTAAGGAAAAAAAAAAGGTGAATCTGGAAAGGAAGGAGGAGATTGAAGACCAAACCCTTGACAGTCAGGGTAACAAAGAAGAGATTCAAAAAGAGGAGAAGGAGGAAATTCTTGTGACTAAAGAGGAAGCTCAAGAGATTAACGAGGAGGCTCTGGTGAATGATAAAGATGAACAGGTGAGCAAGGAGGACACCCAGATAAATGAGGAGGATATGCCCATGAATGATGATGAGAACAGGGGAAATGAAGCTGGTAATCAAGAGGTGGAAAAAGATGAAGAAGAAAAAGAGGGAGATGACCAGGAGGATAATAATGAGGAAATGAATGATGGTAAGGACAATGAGGAGTAGATAGAGCAGCCCAACTTGAAGGCTGGAAATAGGAAGAAAAAATAGAGAACGAGCTCTGATCACTAAACTATGGTAGGGTTTGATATCGATGATAGAATTCCTAAGAGCAAGGAGGATCATGGGGCCAACATGGAGAATTGGCTTAGTGAGGAAATGAAGGCCATGAAGTAGCACCTAAATGGGATGTAAGAAGCTATGGAGCCCTTCAAAACCAAGCTGGAAGAAATGGAGAAGGACCTGCTGATTAAGCTTAAAAACAACAACAACGATGAGGATATCACTGCTAGATTCAACACTCTTGTGGAAGAAAAGCTGAAAGATATGAAAAAGAAAATCAGCCACAACGAGCACATGATAAGTATCATTCTCAAGCATAGTAACATAGGGCTTCAAGTTTCTGTTCAAAACCTGAAAGTGTTATATGCTTACTTGGATAGTAGTCTGTTGGAAAATTCCACAATTACTATAGATGACAAAGCAGGGAGCTCGGGCCTAGGGACTAGAACCCAAAGTGGCATTAAAAGGAAAGTTCCAAAGATTCCAAAAGAGATGAAAGCACTGAAGGAATCCATTAACAAAATGGAAGAAATACAGAAAGAGGATGAGGAATCCTATGAAAGTATGATGTAGTTTTTTATCTGTTCGGGAAACTTTGCTGGAAGTTGTGCTAGAAACTGTGCATTTTTTGGCAGTTTTTTATTTTCCTTTTTTTGGGTTTTGGGTGTTCATTGTGGTAATTTTTTTGGTTTGTAGAAGGCTATCTATGTTTGTATGGGCTTATGATTCTTATCTCTAGTAATCTATTGTAAAAGGTTTTGGGGTCCTTTCAAAACCTGTTTTTACCTTAATAAAAAACAATCAAATACATGGCTAAGATAATTAATTTAAAAGGAGTTAAATAAAATCCCAATTGCAAACTCCTCACTTAAAAAAGAGATAAAATCAATCCCCTAGCCTAATTAATTCAATCTGGCTAAGTCATAATTAATTATTTCAAAGAAATCAATAGCTTAAATAATTAATTGAAATCCCTATTATTAAATGAATATAAATTTACATATTTCACTTCATTAATATTCCCTCTAACCTAACCAATCTCAAAACCACAACCATGAGTTCAAACTCATTCCAACCCCTTCTCACATGCTAATTCTTCTTAATTAGATAATCCCCCTCCACTCATTCTCTCTCCTCCTATCTCCATCTCCGTAATCACATGCCTTAACCCTTAATCCCAATTCTAAGCTACCCCTAAGCTTGTCACATTCCTAATTTTGTGATTAGGAATTCAACCCTCCCTCAAAAGTCAACGTTCTCAAGCTTGACCTTAAATGCTCACCCATGCTTCTTAAACCCTCACCGATGCCTCATAAATGCTTTAGTGAAACATTAATTCCTCTTACACATTCTCTTCCACACTCCTCATTAATGAGTCTTACACCCTCATTAATGGCTTCCCTTCTAGAGTCTTCTCCCCTTCCTCCCTTCTTTCTATAAATTGGATGGTTTTTGAGCTCAAATG
>MU225070.1:1835010-1866765 GCA_018584345.1 Thuja plicata
ATATATATATATAGACACATACACACATTTACACATATATCATGTCACAGATCCAACAAGATATTAAATTTTCTTTTTGTAAAAATTGGAATTGGAATTCGAAAGTCCAATTCGACCTATTTGGGTGGAAGATTGATATGCCCATTTCGGGGAAAAATCAGAATTTCGTAATTCCAATTCTATTTTTATTCATGGACCCAAACATGGAATTTGGCATTATCCAGAATTAGATAATGTCAATTCCAGTCTAATTCCAACCCCCAAACAAGGTATTTTGAGAGTACAATGAATGTGAAGCCTTAGTATGCATTCGTTAGCTATTTGATAGAGGGCTCAAACTACATGGAATGAATTTGATTTAATGAAGACATAAGAAGATTAAAAACCACAACAAAGAGACATTTTAATGAATTGGAGGTATTCTTGTATGAGAAATTGTGTGGACCTATAACATAATAATTCAATTTTCTAGTTTTGAGACTATAAAGATATGATGACAAGGGAGTCTCTCTAAAATTGCAATCAGAGATATATTTAGCTTAGAAAGTCAGAAAGTAGAGACATATCAATTGATGTATTTGATCAAGTACCTTAAGGATAAATATTTAATTTAGCATGATATGCAAGATTATTATTATAAATCAATTGTAAGTGTAAATATCTTTTGGTTTCTAGTGGTGGTTAATTAGTTTATTGGGTATAACTAATTAGTTTCCTGAATAGTCATGCTTTTTCAAGACTAAATGTTGAAACCCATTTGAAAGATTCCCTTGTGTCTATAAAAAGGAACCACAGATTGAATAAGAGAGACATATTCCGATATTAGAAGACAAGATGTAAATATAAGATATTATATTAATGAAATATAATCAATAATTTTCTCTACAATTGTGATGTGGATAGTTTTTTCTCTAGATCAATTCTCTAAGATTTTCAGCTCTAGTAATTGAATATTGTGTTAAATTCTCTTAGGAATAAATTGTTTATTGTCATAGTAATTTGAATATGAAGAATCATTTGAGAAGTTTTTGTCCTTACGCTTCTTGTCTAATTGGTCTCTTCAAGTAAGAGTTAAACTCAATTGGACTATTTTTGGTGGTAGATATATGATTATCTAGTTTTGAGGGTTATATAGTCAACATATTCATCCAAGTGGTAAATTTAAAAATTTTCTCATAGAGTTATACGTGAAGGTCTAGAAGGAAGGGGACTCTATTTCCTAACAAAGAGAAGGCATTGGTCTTCCATACAAAATATTATTCAAAACATAACCAGATTGTAGTAGATGTAGAAGTGTAGATAGAAGCAAGAACAAAAATCAATAAGATATCAAGATTCTTTAATATTTATAAGGAACTCTGAATACCTTAACCATAATCAAGCAGTGTATCAACATCTTGAGGCATGGAAACATTCTCTATTAAACATACACCATATAATTATGACTCGCGAACTTGCACAACCATATCCAAATTTGATTTAAGAAATACAACATGCATGTAGAACTAAATAAACTTGGGTTTGACCATATCAAAATGCACAATGAAAAATATACATAGCGTATGTAGCAACATACTATAACAAAGCCCTATTTACAAGCTTGGAACATTAGGCCCTTTACACCAACAAGATGTGAATGATGTCATTTAAAAAAATGAATGAACATAACTAACATCATGTAGATGAACTACATATGATATTATAGGAACATAAATATGAATGCAAGTCTTTTGTGCATCTCTTTTATGTATGAAGACAAATAAATCAAAGCTTGGAGAATCGAAACCCACAATGTACATGTGCATAAGAATCAAAACCCTTATATGCATTTATCAAAACCCTTGACTATAGTTTATCATAGTGAATACAAATAACTAAGTGAAGTGTGTGATGGTTGTCATAATGTCAACATGGCATGCATCACTCAAAACCGCTCAACTCAAGATGGATGCATATTAATTATAAAAACGTGTATGCATGTTCTCAAATATAACTCAAAAAAATCATATTTTAAACTAGGGTTTAGACCCTTAAATAATGAGTGTCTACACAAATTACACTACTGTGATGACCCATGAATATGCATGTATCATGTATTAAACTAAGACAAAAATTATAAAGACGAAAGCCATGTAAACTTAATCAAATATAAACTAACACATTAATATAAATGGAAACACTAAAAAAAAGGGTAAATACAAGAATAACAGAGACTGGAAAGAGTACACCTATGTAGTCACCACAGACCAAAATCTCTCACCAGATCTTTCTCATGTCATTTCACCAAACTTCCACACAACTGAACAAACTATCTTTCATCTAAAACTATTTTTCACCACAAGTTTTATTTCTGCACCTTGAAGCAAGTTTACCTCTGTATTTTGTGCCCTAACAAGGGTCGTGATGCCCTAGCTCGATAGAGCTAGGCTTACAATATTATTATATAACATTTGTATATGCTGAAATGGTATTGAAAAATAAACATTAATTTTTCCTTTAACTAATACCCCTAATGCCAATAAGAGTGGCATATCAAGTCACATCTTTTAAATGACTTTTAAAGTTGCATAATGAAGGATGTCTAGGGGGACAACCAAAAGGCCTTCCTAGAAATGTAACTTATTCTTTTACAAGGTCACATTACTTGTGACTTACAACACTCTTTTAAAACATTATCAATCTTTAAGTGTTTATTCCATATTACATATTTAAATGCTCTATTAATAGAGATGACTATTTTTGTAAAAAAAGGATAATATATTGAATATGAATGTGTGAATATAGTGAATATATTCATATTCATATAATTATACCAATGTAAAGTGATACTTGATCTCAAACCACTTAATCCAAGGAATGAAAATCATGATTCAAAATGCAGTGACATCTTTTAATATAGAATCAAACTGAATGAAGAACCAAGATGATACAATACAAAATCAAAGTGATCAATGAAAACCTTAAGCTAATAATGATTCTTCATATGATCATAATACTGCCAATATAGTCTTAGTGTGTTTGATAATAAGGACAAACATCAAAGGTGAGAGAAACAAACCCCCTTGTCCTTGGTGAAAAATACACTAACTTTCTCCCCCTATTTGCAACAAGTATGAAAGGATGAAAATCTAAACAAGTATACCTGTAATGAACAATGAAGCACCAAATCATCCCTGAAAGTTGTGATCAAAACATTGTTCCAAAAAATTAGCACATGCATAATCGGTAGAATGTCACTGAGATAAAAATAATAATCATAATACTACCTTGAAGATAAATACTTTTCTATGATCTATAACACAAATCTGATCAAAGATAAAACACAACTTCAAACCAACTAAATCTAGAGAAGCAAAGTAAAAGCCATACAACTAACAAGTTGAAACTGAATGGAAAGATGATAAAGTGAAGAGAACAATTTAAGACTTAAAGATCTGCATACTTGAAGTTTGTATACTTTGAAAGGTATTAAATCCCCCCTTACTCAAAGCCTTTAAACTCAAATTTATTAATCTTATATGATTGTGAAGTTAATGAACTCTATCAAAGATATGATCAAATCTCCAGTGATTGATAATCTTATCAAACTTATATTGATGTAAAAAATATACATATGTCTACCTCCAAAAATCTAGGCAAATCAAATAATACTGAAAATACAAGATAAATTCAAGAATAATGATTTGGTATGATATACTTAAGTAATATTATTTTAAAATTTTGTTCTACAAATTTCAATGATTACAATAACATGCTGATAGTAGATTTAAAAATAATAAACGCCATAATTTTTAACAAATACTACCAGAATATTATTAATCAAAAATTTTAAGAAGTCAAAATTCAATAGAATTATATTACTAAGTATGATCATAAAATCATAAACTTGTTTTATTCAGAAATATCCTTCCAAAATTATTTATTGATGCTCAAAGGATGAAGTATTTAGATCATTTGATTTAAGTACACTTGAATTATATAATTGTAGACCATTTTAATTTTTGAATTGAATCAAATAGATGCACCTTTTGATGTGAACTATCAAACATCAAATTATTTCTCATATTCCATGTATGTTCCTTTAGAAAATTTGATTTTCCAGTATATTTAGCTAGTTTTTCCATTAGCCAAGAAACATCCTTATCATGTTGTTGATAATTTTTGGTAAGCCTCTTTCTCAAATTTAGTTTTCCTCTTGTAGTTTCCTCTATTTTAGTGAAAATATATGTATTTTTGCTAACCAACTCATTCACTAAATTCTGGCATTCTTTCAGATTTAGATCCAGTTTATCAATTTTCTATTTAAGTCTTGTAGTCTCCGTTTTAGCATTAATTAGATGAATTTCATAATCTACAGTACTATTATTTTTAGAACATTCACCTATTTCACTAACCATGCAAATTTATTTATTCTTTCAGTTATCACCCCGTGCAAACAATACACATTGCTTTCTATCTTGATTCCTATAGCAACAACTGTACCATTTGTTTCCAAAATTTGGCATCCAACAGCTGTAAAGATAAAATTGAGAAGTTTTGTTCACAAATATGGCTTACACTTAATAGATTGTGTACTATTCCTTCAACACACTAATATATTTGGTGCCAAATTCTGATGACTAACTGTCAGAAAACCGTCAGCAAACCATCACAAAAAGTCATCGAAGTTTTTGCGTTGTTAAGTGTGACGACCAAGGATGTCATCGCAATTCTGACAGTCAAGGCGTCAAAAAAGGTCACTCATCTGTCATTCGATGCATACTCAATTCCAACATTAGATTATGTTGAGAGCACTAACCCATCATCACAATTGCGATGGGTACAGTGTAAAAATTATCGACGGGGATATCGTCACAAGTACAACATCCATGTCGCAAAATGTCGTTGGGCAAACCCAGCTCCCATCATAGGTTTTGATGGGGATGTCATCAAGAGTACAACATCTTTGTCAAAAATTTTGTTGGTAAAACCCATCCCTCGTTGCCAGTATTGATGGGGATGTCGTCGCAAGTACAACATCCCCGTTGGAAAATACCATTGCTAAAACTAATCTGTCGTCAAAATTGTGTTAGTTATCAATAATAAAAAAAAAGATATGCAGATCCACAACTTTAAGTCATAGTCATTGATGTCAAAGAGATTTGTTCTTGTCCCTAATATATATTTGTAGCTTGCAAGTCCTTTTAGGAACCAATGCGCTTCCTTGGAAATGTGCCTAAAAAAGACATTGTAATACTATTATTCATATTGTGATTAAGATTATCACCGTGGTTTTTCCTGTATAGGATTTCCACATAACTATGTTCATGTATGTGTGTTATAATTGTAATAAATTTAGAGATGTTTCATTGAAATTTAATGTTAATCATTTAAGGGTGTATGAAAGAATAGTTAATTTTTTATGCATGCTAATTCACCCTCTCTTTCAGCGTTCAAAGATGTTCAATAGAAACAAACCACTATTTACAACACCAAGATTTTTCTCACCTTCTTCATTTTCATCTATATTTTAGTGTCCTTGGAGATATGTATTGCATTATTCAAAATATGTTTATAGCTGACAATAATTATACCTCCAAATTAATCTTCTTTTTATAGGAACAAAAAGTGAATGACGCCTCTAACTAAAAAAATAAATTGTATAAGTTGACATGGAAATCAATGGAGAAGAAAAAATAAAGTATAGGATGCAAAGGTCACTATTAAAGCTCTCCTACAACAACCTTTTGGCTTCCACCTTGTGTACGATCACTTATTGGAGGACAACCAAATTCCTAGGGTCCAATTAGAAGCATATAAATAAGAATAAAATGCATGTATTGCTTCAAATTGCAAATGTGAGGAAAATTTCTAGATATGGAGTTGGATGATGTTTTATGAAGCATTCAAAGAATAGAAATACCACAAAAATATGTGGGTATACTATTATTAGGCTAGATATTTTTTAATTTAGTGAATTTCATTGAAGGATCAACTACTTCATTTTCCACTTTATTAATAGCATATGCAAAATAATTAATATAAAACTAAGGGAAAATTGTTAGAATGAATTTAGAATAACTGAGAGGGGAGGGGTGAATCAGTTATTCTCAGGTCTAGATGTAGAAAATAAAAAAATTTTGTATTTCAGATCTACTCGACATCAGTAGCATAAGTCAACAAATTTAATCATGCAGTTTACTGTCAATTGAAATTAGCTTGTAGAAACACAACAGTAAAACAAACCATAAGCATTCACACAAGTTGACACAAGTATTTAACATGGAAACCCAATATGGGAAAAACCACTAGTAACATGGTACCAATTTTTCACTCTTCTGAAGTGATGCCCTGTGAGGAGCCAACCCTGTGAAAGGTTACAATAACACACTGCTAGGTGTGACCTGGTTAAAGGATTTAATCACCATGTCAGGAGTTGCCTTCTTAGAGGAATTAGAACATTCGAATCTAAATGTCACCTTGTTAGAGGATTTATACAAAAGACTGTTAGGTAAACCTTGTTAAAGGATTTAACTAATACAATGGTAAGAAAGTAATCAAAAGTTGTGATCTGGTACATACAACTTACTTTGAAAATTCAGATCCAATTACAACTCCGATGTTAACTTACTAGATAGCCGGCATTGTCATCTCAACCCTCTGATCTGCTTGGAAATCCATCAAGCAATCACACATGCAACTCTTTGCTTCTGTATTCAGCCTTCTCTGCTAGATCATGCTAAACAGTAAATCAACTATGCAATCCTCTTGAATACACATCCACTCATCCACACACACTTCAAGAATAACCCCTTGAGGTTATCATATACCTCTCTATCTAGGTCAGATAAATATTTGCCGCTTAAACAAGATCGTAGATCTTAAGTTAGGTTAGATTCAACAGATCATTCCATCTTTACATTACATTTACTTCTCCATAGTAGTCTCTAATTAAATCTTGAAACCATGCATTAATTACAATTGCCCATACATTAAATGACGTGGATCAATCTTTAATTAACATTGCATATCCCAATAAAATTAACTAAGTCGGCCAGAGATCTCAAATATCATCATTAATCCAATTACTGTAAGTCGGCCAACATCACTGTTTTCACTCAGAAATTTCACGGGTGCTCGGCATTGAACAACTTTTCTCGTCATGAACAACTTTACTCGGCACAAGCAACTTTGCTCAGCACAAAACAGCCAGAAAAACTGTCTTTGAAAGATAAGCAACTAATTGCTTTGCCAGAGTGCCAACTGATCAAGTACCCATTTATTTGCCTTAACTCAACCATTAACTTGGTCTTCTTGTTAAATATTCTTCATCAACAATAGATATGGTACTCAAACAGATAACAATATTCTCACCAGTCAAGGTTTGATAGCAATGACAAAATAACAATTGCTTGCATTGTCACTTTCCAACAAAAATGTATTATTAAACTCCTTTTGGATCAATGTGAGGATACATGTGGCTTGTTTGTCAATAAATAAAATTTAACTAGATTTAGCATCTTCAATCGATTGATAAGCTAATATTTTTATTTGTCATCTTATTTTACTTATCCAATTTCAATGAGAAATATATAATTTTAGAATTGAAACACAATTTTTTTGAACCCTTTTTGTCTAGCCTTAGTAGTTTGTATAAATGAAAATTACCATATCTTGCTACTTTGTATCTGTATAAGGGGAAATTTGGACTTTTAAATAAGAAATGAACATGCAATTTGATACTAAAGCCTATATTACCTCACTATACTTGATGAGCTTGAATGGAGACATCCTTCTCCATTTGGCTTTCTATTTTAATCATTTGAAGATATGTGGAATGCTCTCAACATAGACGGGTGGCTAAGAGAGGAAAAATAATGAATGGAGATAAGAGGAACTAGTAGGGTGGATAGGATAGATTTTTTCTTCTCCGAAATGTGATCACTAAATAAAATATTTGGTCACATGTTGACTTGGAAGTAGCAAAAAGTGACATGTGCATGTCACATGTCACATGCTTGTAAGAGAGGGAATTAAGAAATTAGAAGAAATAATCACATGTGTGAGAAGATGAATTAAAAGGTATAAAAAAATGTTAAAATTTGTTAGGAATCAAACAAATTAGTTGATTAATTACCTAATTATGATTTAGAAGAAATTCTCATCCGAGGAGATCATACACATTAAGTAGATCATACACTTTGAGTATATGAACAAATATATTAGCTAAAAAGAATTCTAATCTGTGTTTGAGAAATTGTACTACCATTCCAAACATGGGTACAATAGCTTGAGTAATAGCCACAATGATGTTTATCAAATTAAATCAATATCAACTTTGGCTTTGTTCATCTCCAATCTACATTTTAAACCCGCTTTTGATCAATGAAAGTGGGAAATTCATTTGAAAGGAAAGTAGAATGCAACTAGCAAAAATATTGAGCATTAAAGACTCAAATTTTTTTTAATAACTTAATTAGATTTAAAGTTTTACCCGAATATAGAAGCAAACATTAGCATAAAAAATGTCAAGGAACTCAATTTGGTCAAGCTACCTACATAGTTACAAAGAATTTTTTAAAATCTTCAATAACATTAAACATGTTTCAATACTTTTGCTCTTTTTTGAGAAAGCCAACTATTAATGTAACTTAATAAAGTCTTTAAAAATTAAAAAGATGGATTCGATGAGACTTAAATATTGAAACCATCATCTAAGATACTCACAAAATTCAAAATTAAAATATTGCGAAATACAGTGCCTCAGAAAACATAAAGTGATAGATATATAATTCTAGATGGGAAAATAGACAGTGACAAAAACTGTAGGAGAACTAAGATGTATCAAGAACCTAAGATGAAACTACACTGCCATATATTTTTGTATCCCTAACTACCAAATATTTAAAAATCAAAATAAGAAAACTCTAAATATGTAATCCAATATTATCAAAGGATTTACAACAAAATACTAGAGCTTGAGAAAGAAAATAGTAGACACAGTCATCAACTTTTCTAGAAAATATTGTTATCTAAAAAATATATTTTTGTAAAACTTTCATGTGCGTCATATTTGCTTGCACTAGCTGAAAAGCTTAAAATAATCTTTGTCAACGCATGACAAAGAATGGTTTTTTTTATAAATTATAGTTCAAAATGTTTTGGTAGATATGCCCAACCAATACAAAAGCATGGACAATGCATTCAAGCTCCTTGGTTTAGAGAATTCGATCCTTTCAGTGTGTTGTTCCAACATTAAAAGTTTCCAATAAAGTTTGGTTAGTTTTTAATATGCCGATAAATTGGAAAAATATTTCTCGTCTCGCTAGATTAGTAGCTTCATAAAGTTTCAAATGTAGCTCAATCTCTGATGAGTTTGAAGTCTTTCAAGGGTGGAATCAGTAAGTTTGGAATCTTTCAAAAGTGCTCAAAAAAAAAAAATGTATGTGGTATGCCTTGTCAAAATATCACAAATGGGGAACTTGTTGGCACTCTCAAATAATGGAGAAATTTGGAGTGACCAGGTTGAAAATCTCTCTAAGACACAAAGTTAGTACCCCTGAAAACTATTTGAAAAGTTTTACTTTGGTAGCAAGTAAATTGAGACACTGTGATTATTTTTAGAAATCACTTGTGGAACGTGTTCAACACTTATCATGGAGAAAATGTATTGGGTTGCATCGTTTAGAAGTCAAATTGGATATGTTTTTGGGATAGCTATATGGAGGTGTTGACACAAATCTGCACTTTGCACATTTTTAGATTTTACTAAGTGACCCACTTTGAAGGTTTGCATTTTACACTGAGTTAAACCATATGGCACAAGGAGTGTAAAAGAAATTTTAGACATGATGATGAGTCTAAATATTCACTTGCAGACCCCTGTGACTTCATATGATAAGTTTTCTAGGGCCATTTTGTTTGCAATTTATTCTGATTTTCTAGGTATGAAATGAAAAAGTACAAAGTGTCATACTTTGGGGTCCTACAATTTGCACCTAGTTGAATTTAATGAGGAATTGAATGTTCCCCTATGTTATAATCATGAAAATGTTCCATTATGTGGATTTTCAGACCATGGTCAATCCATTTGGCCATTTTGCTCAGCCAATTCCAAATCAAATTTATGCAGTTTTACTGATTTGAAATCAGAAAGTTATTAGAAGGCTAAATTTGAGGGGTAATGTTGGTTGACCAGTTGAACATCAAAACAAGCTATTGAAAACTTGTATTCTTTGTATGTAAATTAATCCATGTCCATGTGTTCAAACCATAAGAGGTTCTTTTGATGGGTTTGTAAAGTCAAATCTAAAAGCTTTTTATTTAGGTTGCCAGTATTGACAGATTTAAATTTACTAGACAATAATTTTCAGAGATGCACAACCTGTGACCTATTGATCTCCATATTAGGCTAGTTTTTGATCCATACTCACAAAATTTTAATAAACCTATATGAAAATTTTTAAAACCCCAAGAGTCCATTTGGTATTTTTACCAAATCAATGTGAAATACAAATTGATGTGTTCTGAGTTTGCATTTGTAGAAAAAGTCTGAGCATCAACAACTTACAAGTCTGAAGCAATATGGTAATTTCCCTTGGCACACTTGTTCCCTGCATCTCAATTTTAAAATTGGTTCAGTGGTAGCCTCCCAAGGGATCATTCGATATTTTATCAAAGGTGTTCTAAGTTGGGTTTTAGAATGGTTCCTGTGTATTTAGTTGCAGAGTAATTTTAAGGAGCAACTTTGATGATGTATATTATTCACCTCATGAAGAGTTATGCAAAGTTGTTTTATGAAGTGAATGTGTATATGCCAGTCATAATCTCTACCAAGTATCGAGGTCCCTTGACATGTTTCAGTTACAGTTAGTTTTTAAGGGCAATAATGAAGACAATTTACTCATTTTGAGCACTTTGCAGAAATGGTTAAAAATTGGGTTTTGATGGTCAAATGTGCTAAAGTGGAGATTTGGGATGGGTTTGGACATCCATCACAGTAAGAATAGGTCGTGTGAACTGATTTACAAGATGTACCAAAGCATATACCATCTCATAGACCGCCATGACAACAGAATGTGTGTAAATGATTTATTTCCTATTTGCAAATATCAAAGAAAAGATGGGGCATGGTAGTTGTTTGGAATAATGTGGGAAAGTTTGATCCCATGAATGACGCACCTACCAATTTGGATGAAATAAGTTTTAGAAAACTTGCAAGCAAATAGAAATTGGCAGATGTAGGCGGGATTCAAAACCTCTGCCCATGCCAAACTGGAGATTTCAAATTAGAATATGAACATTTTTAAAGCATAATAGTAGAGGGGTTTATGTCAGAAATGACACGATATTGTTTGAAAAATTCCCCCAAATGTGTTTGAGGTGCAATGATTATAGGATATGCTTTGTGGAAAGAGGTTCAAAAACCTTTCAAGCAAATTCAATTCCCTGGTTGTATTGATAAGTTCTACACACCTTGCTAACATCTCCCATCCTGTATTGATTTGGAGAGCCTGCAAACATTTTTGATCAAAAGGATTTGAAAAAAATTTCAAGCGAGTGCATGTGGCTAGTGTAAAGCCAGTCCCCTCAACCTTATACATTATTTCCCTTTTCTGCGCCAAAGATTGGAAGTTCTGAAATAGAGTGTGGGCATCCATCAAGTCACATTGGGCATGTGAACTATTTTGAAATTGTGGAAGCATAAAAAATACACCTCAAAAGGCATCTCACCTCATGGCATGTTTTTTATGGCCTATTCATAAGATAGATTTGTTGAAAGCCATGGAAACATAGGCAAGGCACATAAACTAGTGGATAAGCCGATTCAAGGAACTGGAATCTCACAGCTTAGAAATCTCCAAGCAAATGAAAATTGGCAGATGTAAAACCAAGTCTCATTTACCTCATCGATGCCCTTCATGCATGGTAATATGGAAGTGACGAGAACACGTAGAGTTGTGTCCACTAGATTTATCTTATAGGATTAGAGGCAATGTTGGGTGCAAGGGATTTCAAAACAACAAAGGTGATTGCAAATGGAAGGGGGGGCCATTTTCTGTGACCTCAGCTTGCAATGTCCTCTTCTATATAAGTTGTGGAAGCACTCGTATAGAACATGAAGTATTAGCAGAATGCCTAAAAGATGTGATATCTTATGGAATGTAATGTCTGCAAGATATGCAATGCATGATGATGTTAATAAGTTGTTAAAAGAAAAAATTTAAGAGGAAATGTAATGTGTTGGTGAGCAATGAACTATAGTAAGACTCCATGTTAAATACATCAAAGAAGGTGCGCAGGCGCCAATTTTTGTAAACATAGTTTTAAAACCTTTATCCCACATGCCCAATGGGAGGGAGTTTTCAAACCTTTTTATATTAAAATACATTTTATGTAAAATATCTAAGACAAAAGGGACTTTTGATTACCACACTTGTTTGGGGGATGTAGTAGACCTTAATGGATAAGGTGATTTTGTGGGCCCACACCTAGGTGGAATACAATGTGGCAAGGTGCATGTGGGATCTGATGGTCAAGGTGCGTGTGGGACCCAGATAGTGATGACACATGTCGCAACAACGTGATCGCGTGATGCCATCAACTGTTAGAAATGAGATAAGTAACTGAGAGGGGAGGGGTGAATCAATTACTCATAAACAAATCCCTTGTCCCTTAGATGTCTTAAACAATATAACACCATTACTCAGTTAATTAAAATATTCTTCAATAACTTGGATGTTAAAGCAATCTTTATGATATCCAATGCAATTATGATTTAACGTATACATAGGTGACACCAAGATTTAATGTAGAAACCCAATATGGGAAAAACCACCAATATAACTAGTTACTATTTTTCACTCTTCTGAAGTGAGCCCTGTTAGGAGTCAACCCTATTAAAGGTTACAAAATACACTGTTAGGCGTGACCCTGTTAGTGGATTTAAATCACCCTATGAGGAGTGGCCTTGTTAGAGGTCTTTAGCACTTCAACATAGAAATGCTACCTTGTGAGAGGATTTACAAAAATATTGTTAAGTCTACTCTGTTAAGAGATTTGAGATCACTGCTACAATTGTTAGAAAGTAACAATGGATTGACCTCTATGTGTAAGCAATTATATTTGTTTATTTAGATCTCTGTTCTGATTATAACTGGATCCTTGCTGATCAGATATTCTATTGCAGCTCCGAGTGTTCTATACTCAATCAGAATCCCATCTAATTTTTCCTTCACTCTTCATATCACAGAATTCCACACTTCTGCTTATACACACTCCTTTTCTCTTTCTTACATTCAATCCAAACTTGACCTTTCATATATATGATAAGCCCTATCAAGTCGGATTGAATATACTTCTAAATAAGTAATAAATCACAATTCAGTCGGCCTCATGTAAACAATTAATTATAGAATGTAAACCACTGTTAGTCAGTTGACATTGAATAATCAACTCGGTTAACACTGAGTTTCTTTGATGCCTGACCATGACTGAAATGCCCGAGTGACACAGTCAACACTGGAAAAATATTTCTATTCACCACATGTGCTCGGTCTGAATGTAGACATTTGTGTAACATCACTAAATAGGTGTAAATACATGTGTAACATCAGTGACAAAACATAATTGAATAATTTTCTTCAACAATCTCCCTCTTTGGCATTGATGGCAACACAACATGTCACAATACAAAGAATTGTAGAGCAACATAAAACTTTCTTTAATGTCTTTTAGCTTCATTCTGATTCTCATCCAAAAATGCCTTCTTTCATCAAACTCTGTCTCTTGATAAGATTTCTCCTTCTGACATCAAAATCTTCGTTTTTCTGTTATCAACTCTCCCTTAAGTAATTTCTTGTGTATTATAGAAAATTCTCCCTCTTATGTATTATTCTTATGTATTATAGAAAACTCTCCCTCTTTGACAATAGGTGCGAAAGAATCCATCTCCACAAATACTAAGTGTCAATACCAATAGTCAATACTATTTCTCTTTGAAGTTGTAATGTACCTGAGTGTACTAATTCATCTACAATGGGCTCTGATGTACCTGCATCAACTGATAGATCTTCAATGTGGCTTGGGTTGATGCATCACTAAACTGTATTTTAGTGAGCTTCAGTTAGGGGAAGCACCCCTAGCTTTCCTCTAAGATACAAAAATGCATCCTTAGGTAAAGGTTTGGTGAATATGTTTGCAACTTATTCTTTAGTACTCACATATTCCAACCTTACTTCTTTATTCTGTACTAATTCCCTCAAGAAATGATACTTTATTGCTACATGCTTGGTTTTGGTGTGCATCACTGGATTCTTTGAAATTTTAATGGCACTGATGTTTTCATAGTAGATAATAATTGGTTCTTTCACTTCTTCCTTCATTCCTGACAACAACTTCTTGAACCATATGATTTTTGAACAATTCACTGCTACAACAACATATTATGCCTATGTTGTAGACTGGGAGATACAATTATGTTTCTTGATAGTCCAAGATACTAACCTCTTTCCAAGAAAGAAAGCTCCACCACTGGTGCTTTTCCTATCATCAACACTTCTAGCCCAATCAACATCAGTGAACGTCTTCAAATCAAAGTTCCCACCTTTCTTATACCATAAACCATAGTGTTTAGTACCCTTCAGATATCTCAAAATTATTTTGATTTCCATTAGGTGATTGTCTCTAGGATTAGCTGAAAATATTGCAACATTACCAACTGTTAATGCAATATCACGTCTGGTGTGAACAACATATTGCAATTTTCCAATCATGGATCTGTAGTTGGTCAGATCTACCTCCTTTGAATCATCATCCTTAGATAATTTTTTTCCAGTACACATGGGTGTTCCAATAGGTTTGGAATCTTCCATTCCAAATTTCTTGAGTATCTCCTTGATATATTTTGATTGAGTAATGTAGATACCATCCTTCATTTGATGAACTTGTAATCCAACAAAGAATTTTATCTCACCAAACATAGACATCTCAAACTATTTACTCATAGCTACAGAGAATGCTTTGTATAAGTCATCATATCCAGTGAATAATATGTCATCAACAAATATCTCTGCTAACAATATTTTGTTATGTGGTCCTTCTTTGATGTACAGGCTACTATTATCATTGGTTCTATGAAATCCAATATTTACTAGGTAACCATGTAGTCTTTCATACCAGGCTTTGGGTGCTTTCTTTAGTCCATACAATGCTTTTTGCAGCTTGCAAACCATATTCCTTCTACTAGGATCAACGAATCCTTCAGGTTGTTCAATGTAGACTTCTTCTAGGATTCCATTTAGAAATGCAGATTTCACATCCATTTGATACACTTTGTATCCTTTATGTGCAACATATGTCATAAGAGTTTTGACTCCTTCAAGTCTTGCAATAGGAGAAAATGTTTCTCCATAATCAATACCCTCTTCTTGAGCATATCCTTTACAAACTAGTCTGGCCTTGTTTCTAGAAACTTCACCATTTTCATCCATCTTATTTCTAAAAACCCACTTGGTTCCAATCACATTCTTTTCCTTTGGCCTAGGCACAAGAGTCCAAGTTTTGTTCTTCTCAATTTGCTCAATTTCTTCATCCATTGCCTCTATCCAACTTTCATCGTTCAATGCATCTTTAACTGTTCTGGGTTCAAATTCACTTAGTAAACATGTACCTTTGATTTTGTTCCTTGTCATTACACCTTCTGTCTGATCTCCAATTATTTTCTCAGGTGCATGATGCCTTCTAACATATCTAGAAAGTACTGAATCCTTCAGTCTTGATTCTGGACTTGATCCACCATGTTTATCATTTTCAAAAATTCTTTCAAGTTCTTCTATCTAATGCCTGGGTTCCACTGTCTGTGAATCAAGTTCCTCTATCTGAGACTCGAGTCCCTCTTTCTGTGACTTAGTTCCCTCTATCTGTGACTCAGTCTCTTCTACCAATATCTTAGGTTGCATAATTTGCATTTTAGGTTCTTCAGTTTGTGTTAGTATATTCAATGGTTGACAGTTCTGTTATCCAATCACCATTGCTCGGGTCATAGGTACAGTATTAGGTTCATGATACACAAAGTTTTTGTAGTCTTCAGGACCTTTACTACTCTACTCTTCATATCTTTCTGCAAACTCATCAATCTTGACATGTACACTTTCTATGACTTTATGAGTAGTAAGATTCAGACATTTGTATGCTTTTCTTTTACATGAGTAACCTAGGAATATTCCTTCATCACTTTTTGCATCTACTTTTCCATTTCTTGCTTCCTTCAGGATGTAACACTTACTTCCAAATACTTTGAAATAATGAACATTAGGTTTATAGCCATACCATAATTCAAAAGGTGTCTGGTTACTACCTTTCTTTAGTTGAACTCGGTTTAAGGTGAACACTGTAGTGCTGATGGCCTCCTTCCAGTATTTGGCAGCAACATTCTTTTCAATCATTAGGGTTTTGGCACAATCTATAATGGATTTGTTTCTTCTTTCTGCTATTCCATTTTTTTGTGGTGTACCAGGGGCAGATACTTGTCTTTTGATTCCTCTTTCATTTCAAAATTCATTGAACTCATTATAAATGAATTCTCCTTCTCTGTCAGATCTTAGACACTTTAGTTTCTTTCCTATTTCCTTTTGAACTCTTGCAAGATACCATTTGAATTTCTGAAAAGCTTCTGATTTTTATTTGAGAAACATGAGAGTCATCATTCTTGAATGATCATCAACAAATAGAATAACATATTTCTATCCAGTATAGATTGTTGTTCCAGTTGGTCCACAAAGGTCAGTGTGTACCAATTCCAAGATTTCATTAGTATTGTAATTCTTTCTTTTGATACTTGTCTTTCTCATCTTTCTGAGTTGACATTGTTTGCATGTTGCTAACTCAGGTTTATTCCAAATAGGAATACCTCTAACTCTCTTGTTCTTGCTTATGTTTACCAGATTATCAAAATTTAGATGACACAACCTTTTATGCCATAGCCAACTTTCTTCTACTTGTGCAATGAAGCATGAACCTTCAGTGAGATCAAGATAGAATAGATTACCTTTTGTTTTCCTGTCAGTTCCAACTAGGTTCCCTTTACCATCTAGGAGCTTGGCCTTACCATTCATGAATTCTACCTTGAAGCCAATATTTTTTAGATATGCTACATTGAGTAGATTTCTCCTTAGTCCTTCAACCTAATAAGCATTATCACATTTGATTCCTTTTGTCAGATTAATGCAACCTTTTCCTTTCACATAGCAGGGTTCATCATTCCCAAAACTGACACTCCCACCATCACAACATTCAAAATGTTCAAATTTTGTCTTATCACCGGTCATGTGATGAGAACAACCACTATCAATTATCCATGTGTCATTTTTACAGATATGTGAGAAAAGTGTTGTCTTTTCATCTTCTTCATCTGACTCATCCTTAATAGAAATATAAACCATTTCATCATCTTCTTCATCACTATCAGAATCCTTAGCAATATAACAAGGCTTCTTACCTTTGTCCTTGTAGCTCTTTTAGTTCTTGAAATATTTCTTGCCTTTGTACTTGTTAAAATTTTTCTCATCTTTGTCTTCTTTGTTCGGACACTTGGCAACAATGTGACCAACCTCATTGCATGAGAAAAAAAACAATGGTATTTTACCTTTGTATTTACCTTTGGCAACTCTTCTTGCAATTAATTCTTTAATTATATCTAGATCTTCATCATCGGATTCATCATCACTGTCACTTTCAATCTACTTCCCTTTTGAGTATCTTTCCTTCTTACCAAGGTTTAATTTAGCTTTGAATGTAGACTCAAGATTGCTAGAGCTAGGAGAATAATTGTGAAAGTTGTCCAACTCAAAGGTTGTAAGACTTCTAGCTAATGTATCTAGAGTTATATCCTTATTGCATCTCATCTCTTGAATAGCTGAAACTCTAATAGCATAGATAGGAAGTAAGGTTCTTAATACCTTGTTGACCACTATTGTATCTTCAACTATTCCTCCTGTAGCTCTGATGACACTCGCAATATTCTTGATTCTCTCACTGTATCTTTTAATGTCTTCTCCTTCTTTCATTTTCATCTGGTAAAATTATCCTCTAAGACTTTCTGCTTTGGCTCATTTTACATTTGCATCTCCTCCATGAATGTCCTATAATATCTTCCACATATCATAGGCTGTAGGGTAGTCCTTGACTTCATCAAATTTTGAGTAGCTGAGTGAAGAAGCTATATCAATCATCATTGTGTTATGAATCTTTCATTCCATCATCTATTCCATAGTCATAGTCCTTGTTGGTTCCATAGATTTGTTGTCCAAAAATTGCAAATCAGCATCTCCAATAGTAGATAGATGTAGTTTCATCAGCTCTTTCCATGCAAGGAAGTTGTCTTTGTTTAGATTTGGGATCTCCCTTCTGTAAGACATCTTTGATCGTTAGCTTAGGCCTTGAAACCTTCTCTAAAAGCACTTGATGCTCTGATACCAATTGTTGGAAATTAGATAAGTAATTATGAGGGGAGGGGTGTATCAATTACTCATAAACAAATCCCTTGTCCCTTAGATGTCTTAAACAATATAACACCGTCACTCAGTTAATTAAGATATTCTTCTGTAACTCGGGTGTTAAAGCAATCTTTATGATATCCAATGCAATTATACTTTAGTGATTAAGTGCTAAAACATAAATCATGAAACAAATAACATATACACAGGTGACACCAAGATTTAACGTGAAAACCCAATATGGGAAAAACCACCAATGTAACTAGTTACTATTTTTCACTCTTCTGAAGTGAGCCCAGTTAGGAGCCAACCCTATTAAAGGTTACAAAACACACTGTTAGGTGTGCCCCTATTAGAGGATTTAAATCACCCTGTGAGGAGTGTCCTTAGAGGTCTTTAGCACTTCAACATAGAAATGCTACCTTGTGAGAGGATTTACAAAAATACTGTTAAGTCTACTCTGTTAACAGATTTGAGATCACTGCTACAATTGTTAGAAAGTAATAATGGATTGACCTATATGTGTAAGCAATTGTCTTTTTTGATTCAGATCTCTATTCTGATTATAACTGGATCCTTACTGATCAGATATTCTATTGCATCTTTGAGTGTTCTGTACTCAATCAGAATCCTGTCTTATTTTTCCTTTACTCTTCATATCATAGAATTCCACACTTCTTCTTATACACACTCTTTTTTATCTTTCTTACATTCAATCCAAACTTGACCTTTCATATATATGATAAGCCCTATCAAGTTGGCTTGAATATACTTCTAAATAATTAATAAATCACTATTCAGACGACCTCATATAACCAATTAATTATAGAATGTAAACCACTGTTGGTCGTCTGACACTGAATAATCAACTCGGTTAACACTGAGTTTCTTTGATGCCCGATCATGAGTGAAATGCCTGAGTCACTCAGTCAACACTGAAAAACTCTTTCTATTCACCAACTATAACATCACTACATAAGTGTAAATACATGTATAACATCAATGATAATACACAATTGAATAATTGTCTTCAACAATTAAAAAAAAATCCCATTCAGATCACGTGGTCACCCATGGTGCCATGTGTAGGTGATACAGGCGCTAATAGGGTGCTTAGGTGGATCTTAGAGCCAATGGTGGAGCAACACATGGAAGGATGCTTAAGTGAAAAATAATAAATTAAAGTGCAGAAATGTAATGTTAGTATCTTTTAAATATGCACTAGAAAATCATTTAAAATCTGCACAGGTAAAAAATATAAAAAGAAGCTATAAAGAGGAAGATGTATTTTTCCGAGTGAAATATTTTATTTCAGATTTAGAAAAATGGAGACAAAGGGGAGAAGATATTTTGGAAGTCAGATCAAGTTTTGTTCATTTGGAGGGAAAGAGATATTTTCTTTTTGGTAAATCTGGTTTGGGGGAGGAGACACATGTCATTCAGAGATTAAATATGGTTTTCTTCTCCTTTTTATTTGATCTTTTTCACTTTGTAAGGGATTCCAATTTTAGGGTTCCAAGGAGGTTCCAGTTCTAAAAATTGTTCTTCCATCTCCATGTAAATAAGGCGTGCTCATTTGTAGGTTGCAGATGTAATATGTTATTGTAATAGTTTTATTTTATGAACAATGGTAGACCAGTTAGTGTAGGTTAATTGTTGTTATCATGGAGCTGTCTCCAGTTTTTTGCATTTAGATCATTTGAATTGAATGTATTCGAGATCTTTAATTCATCTGTGCAATCTCTTTGTAGTTGTGTTGTTTCAACATAGATCTCTTTCAAGGAAAGGGCTAAGTTTCTTTGCATGACCATCAATGGTGTCAAGCGACTGTATTCATACTTATACAAATTTGAATGTTAAGGATATTGGAGTTTGTTTGCACATTTATTGTGTGTTTTTAATACATGTTTTTGGGTCTCTTCTAAGGGAAGAATTAAATTCTGAGAGAAAGTATTAGTAAGATTGAATACTGAGTTGGATTTCATATGTAGAGTTGTATGATGATATAAGTAGGTTTGTTGGTGCAAGGCAGTAACATTTTGAAATCTGGTTGGTTGAGATTATTGTTCATAAGAATTGTATTATGGATGTATATTTGACTATGTAACCTGTGATAGAGGCACTGGTCTATGTGGATGTGAATTATTTTTAGAAGCAATCTCAAATCATTATCATACCATCTCCCTTTATATTGTACTGTAGGGAGTTTTGTCTCATGTTTAAGCCAAGTTGCAAGTTGATTGAATGCTTAGCCAGTATTTAGGACTGCCTTGGGTTGTTATTGAATGATTTCATGAGACCATCTGTTGTTTGTTGATGTTTGTTAGTTGTGTGTTATTAGTTTTATTTTGTGCATCAAAGGGTGTCCCCCCTAGGTCTAGAAGAACCTAAAGTGCAGAAGGATCATTTGGATCCTTGTTAGTTGGTCCTTTTCACTTAAGTGTTCAATAGTTGGAGTTGGCTACTCTTTAATATCTATTACTGGGTGAATCGGTTGTTATTTTTTAGTTCAACATAAAAAGAAACCAACAAAAAGGCGACTCTACTAGGGACTAATGTTAAATTCATTGTGAGAAAGAGTCAAGGTGTTTAGAATATGAAATTTATTTCAAATATGTGTAATATCAGTCTGGAAGTGATTTTATTGCAGTAAATGTAAAGAATATTGTGTGGCTTTGTTGACTGGAAGAAACCCATAAATGACTATATATTTCAAATGACTTTTTTTGTTTGAATTTTTCCCTCTGCAAGGAGGTGGCAACTCTAAGTGAAAAGAACCAGATGGAGCTGTGAAGAAAGCTCCAAGTCTACCATGTTTCCGATCAAAGAGAAATGAGAGAAACACTTGTAATTTATTTCCAAGTAATCCTCATGTTTCTATGAGAAAGATAAGTTCCTTAAAAGGTGAAGAAGTCACTAAAGAAAGGAAAGTGGATTTGAAGTTTTTCATACTTCTTGTTTTAAATGCTAATCATCAAAAAATGAGAAGTATTTTATTGACTGTATAGGTGGATAGAAGAATTTTTGAAAGGATAAGATTATTTTTAAATGAATGGTTCAATGGAGATTCTGAATTTAATGGATCTAGATATGTTTCCGAGGTCTAAAAATTATGTGGCAGATCTTGAAGAAATTGACAAGGATATTGCATTGATAAATCAAAGCCTCCAAAAGGAAGCCATATTGTTTTTAAGAAAAAAGGTAGGAGAGAGGAAGGAAGAACCATTATATTTTTTTTATGAAAGGTTTTGTAATGCATTTTATGAGCTTCAAGTGGATGTTGAATTTCAAGGATCGACATGTATTGATTTGTTTCTAGAGCTTTGTGCACTTAAATCAGTCAATTGGCCTACATCCCTTAGAGAAGATGGTATTAAACATCCGAGAAAATTGATAGATTGGATTGAGAAATATGAATCTGAAAATACACTTGATGCCAACTGTAGCTATGCCAATGATGGAATGAATGAATATCAATCTAGTGAATATGAGACTATAGTTGATAATGTTTCTATTAAATTTTTAGATATGTCTTCTTCTCAGCATAATAGTATAGATTTTTCTTTTCAGTTTAAGGAAAGTGAAATCATTAGCGGTTTTTATAATATGAATGAAGTGAAGTTATTGATTTTTCAGCTTTGAGGAATATTGATAACAATATTAATGAGCTCAATCTTCAAGACGTCTGTAGAAAAACTAATGAAGTTTATAGTCAGCATGTCATAGAATATTTTTGTGAATAGCCAGAGGATGATTATGATGGAAACATAATTTTTTGTGATGACTCATTTTCGTACAATGACATGAGCCAAGAATTTTTAATCCTTTCCTTTGATTGGGAAGATATTTGCAGCATTGAGAGAGAAGCCAAAGAAAGTAAAAATGAAGCCCAATGTCCACTAATAAGTGAGAAAATTTTAGAACTCTTAGCTGTTGATTTTCAGAGGTATGCACCTAAAGTGGACTCTACTTTTCAATGCCTAGTTGATATATGTTTTGATAAAGATGACATGCTGATGGGTGTGAAGTATGATACATATGTTGATTTTTCTTTTCCTACCTTTGAGTCAAAAAATGTGCAAGATGAAAATGCATATGAGTGTGTGCGATTTGAAAATGTTGTGTATGATAAGTATGAAGACTCATATAATGATGTAAGTATTGACTTGGGTGGACTTTGTGTGAAACAATCCGATGCTGATTTTTCATTTGAAAAGAGTGATAAGTCTACATGTGTTTTCTCAGATCTGCAAATGATAAGTGAGCCATTATTTGATGATATATTTTCATGTTTGGAGAATGCTGATAGAAGTTGTGATCAACAAGTTGTCTCCAGTTTTGTGCATTCAAGGTTTCATTTGGATGTGTTTCATTCTAGTTTGTGAGTTGTTGTTATAAATAAGATTCATTCTTTGGTGGAAAATAATATGCAAAATGTGTCAGAAGTTTAAAGTAGTGATCTCAGTTTAACTATGGTACACGGAGATGAAAATCAGATATTTGATAGAGGTAAGTACTGATTTCAGTTTTGTGGCTTGGGGCTATTTGTAAATTATTTTTATATTTGTATAGTTTCTTTTCTTTCAGCGGTGTTTGGTGTGTGGTTTTAAATAAGGAACCCAGTTTTTGATGTGAAGATAAGTAATCTGATATATCTGAATGGTCTGCTCCACCATGAGATTCTAAGTCCTCAACATGCACACAAGGGGCATGCATCCCTAATTAGAGCCACTATTGGCACTCTAAAATTATGGAGAAATTTGGAGTGACCAAGTCAAAAATTTCTCTAAGCCACAAAGTTAGTAGCCCTAAAAACTATTTTAAAAGGTTTACTTTGGTAGCAAGTAAATTGGGACCCTGCAATTATTTTGAGAAATCACTTGGGGAACGCGTTCATCACTTATCATGGAGAAAATGTATTGGTTTGAAACTTTCAGAAGTCAGGTCAGATATGTTTTTGAGATAGCTATATGGAGGTGTTCACACAAATCTGCACTTTGCACATTTTCAGATTTTCAAGTGACCCACTTTGAAGGTTTGCATTTTAGACTTAGTTAAACCATATGGAATAAGGAGTGTTCTAAGATATTTTAGAAATGAATATGAATCTACATATCCACTTCCAGACCCCTGTGACTTCATATGATAATTTTTCTAGGGCCATTATTTTTGCAAATTCTAATTTTCTAGGTATGAAAGGCAAAAGTACAAAGTATCATACTTTGGGGTCCTACAATTTGCACCTAGTTAAATGTAATGAGGAATTGAATGTTCCCCTATGTTATAATCATGAAAATATTCCATTATGTGGATTTTTATACCATGGCCAATCCATTTGGCCATTTTGCTCAGCCAATTCCAAATCAAATTTATGCAGTTTTACTGATTTGAAATCAAAAAGTTATTAGAAGGCTGAATTTCAAGGGTAATTTTGGTTGACCAGTTGACCATAAAAACAAGCTATTGAAACCTTGTATTATTTGTATGTAAATGAATCCATGTCCATTTTTTTAGACCATAAGAGGTTATTTTGATGGTTTTGTGAAGTCAAATCTAAAAGATTTTTATTTAGGTTGCTAGTATTGACAAAGTTAAATTTGTAGGACAACTATTTTCAAAGATGCATAGCCTGTGACCAGTTGATGTCCATATCAGGCTACTTTTTGATCCATACTCTCAACATTTTAATGAACCTATATGAAAAATTTCAAAACCCCAGGATTCCATTTGGTATTTTTACTAAATCAATGTGAAATACAATTTGATGTGTTTTGAGTTTGCATTTGCAGAACAAGTTGAAGATTGGTAAGTTTGAGAATCAATAAATTACAAGTATGAAGGTATCTGGTAATTTACCTTGGTGAACTTGTTCCTTTTATCTCAATTTTCAAATTGGTTCAGTGGTAGCCTCCCAGGGGGTCATTCAATGTTTTATCAGAGGTGTTCTAAGATGGGTTTTGAAATGGTTCCCGTGTATTTAGTTACAGAGTAATTGGAAGGAGCAACTTTGATGATGGATATTTTTAACCTCATGAAGAGTTGTAAAAAAAAATTTTATGAAGTGAATTTTTATGTGCCACTCATCATCTCTACCAATTTTCAGGGTCCCTTTACATGGTTCAGTTAGTTTTTAAGGGAAATTATGAAGGCGGATATCTCATTTTGAGTACTTGTAGAAATGGTTAAAAATTGGGTTTTGATGGTCAAATGTGCTAAAGTGGAGATTTGGGACGGGTTTGGACATCCAACAAAGTAAGAATAGGCCATTTGAACTGATTTACAAGATGCACCAAATCATATTCCATCTCATGGACCGCCATGAAAATTGAATGGGTTCAAATGATTTATTTCCTATTTGCAAAGATCAAAGAAAAGATGGGGCATCCGAGTTGTTTGGAATAGTGTGGGAAAGTTTGATCCCATGAATGACATGCCTAAAAGATCTGCACAAAACTAATTTGGATGAAATAAGTTTCAGAAAACTTGCAAGCAAATAGAAATTGGCAGATGTAGGCGAGATTCAAATCCTCTGCCCATGCCAAACTAGAGACTTCAAATTAGCGTATGAACATTTTTAAAGGGTAATGGTAGAGGGATTTATTTCAAAAATGACACGATATTGTTTGAAAAAGTCTCCAAAATGTTTTTGAGGTGCAATGATTGCAGGATATATTTTGTGGAAAGAGGTTCAAAAACCTTTCAAGCAAATGCAATTCGCTAGGTGTATTGCTAAGTTATGCACACCTTGCTAACATATGCCTGCTAGTGTTGATTTGGAGAGCCTCTGAATGTGTTTGATCAAAAGGATTTGAAAAATATTTCAAGTGAGTGCATGTTTCTGGTGTAAAGCGAGTCCCCTCAACCTTAGACAATATTCCCCTTTCCCATGCCAAAGCTTGGAAGTTCTAAAATAGAGTTTGAGCATCCATCAAGTCATTTTGGGCATGTGAATTGTTTTGAAAATATGGAAGCGCAGACAGTATGCCTCAAAAGGTGTCTCACCTCATGGCATGTTGTTTATAGGATATGCATAGGATAGATTTGTTGAAAGCCATGGAAAGATGGGCAAGGAGCATAAACTAGTGGGTAAGCCGATTCAAGGAATTAGTGGGTAAGATGGGAGGGAATTTTCAAACCTTTTTATATTCACACACATTATAATATCTAAGGAAAAAGGGACTTGTTTTGGGATGTAGTGGACCTTAGTGGTTAAGGTAATTTTGTGGGTCCACACCTAGGTAGAGTGCAATGTGGAAAGGTGCGCATGAGACCCGGATGGTAGAGTGCGAAGTGACAAGGTGCGCGTGAGACCCAAATGGTGATGACATGTGTTGCAATGGTGTGATCACACAATGACATCATAAACAAGCCCAGTCAAATTGTGCAGCTACCCATGGTGCCATGTGTAGGTGATGCAGGCACCACCAGGGTGGATCTTGGAGCCAATGGTGGAGCAACATGTGGCAGGAAGCTTAAGTGCAAAATAATAAATTTAAGTGCAGAAATGTAACTTTAGTTTTAAGTTAGTATGTTTTAAAAATGCAAAGGAAAATCTAGGTAGAGTGTGATGTGGCAAGGCACACATGAGACCCAGATGGTGATGATACATGTTGCAACGGCACGATCGCGCAATGAAATCATAAACAAGCCCAGTCAGATTGTGCAGTTGCCCATGGTGCCATGTGTAGGTGATGCAGGTGCCAGCAAGGTGCTGAGGTGGATCCTGGAGCCAACTGTGGAGCAACACGTGATAGGAAGCTTAAGTGAAAAATAATGAATTAAAGTGCAGAAATATAACTTTAGTTTTAATTTAGTATGTTTTAAATCTGCAAAGGAAAATCATTTAAAATATGCACAGGTAAAATATATAAAATGAAGCTATAAAGAGGAAGATATATTTTTATGACTGAAATATTTTAGTTCACGTTAGAAAAAGGGAGACAAGGGGTAGAAGATATTTTGGAAGTCAAATCAGATTTTATTCATTTGGAGGGAAAGGGATATTTTATTTTTGGTAAATCTGGTTTGGGGGAGGAGACACGTCATTCAGAGATCAAATCTGGGTTTCTTCTCCTTCTTTTTATTTGACCTTTTTCACTTTGTAAGGGGTTCCAATTTTAGGGTTCCAAGGAGGTTCCAGTTCTAAAATTGTTCTTCTATTTCCATGTAAATAAGGTGTGCTCAGTTGTAGGTTGCAGATGCAATATGTTATTGTAATATTTTTCTTTTATGAACAATGGTAGACCAATTAGTGTAGGTTAACTACTGTTATCATGGAGCTGTCTCTAGTTTTGTGCATTTAGATCATTTTAATTGAATATATTCAGGATCTTTAATTCATCTCTGCAATATCTTTGTAGTTGTGTTATTTTAGCATAGATCTCTTTCAAGGAAAGGGCTAAGCTTATTTTCCTAAACATCAATTGTCTCAAGTGACTATTTTCAGACTTATGCAAATTTGAATGTTAAGGATATTGGAATTGGTTTGTACATTTATTGTGTGTTTTGTAAAACATGTTTTTGGGTCTCTTCTAAGGGAAGAGTTAAATTCTGAGAGGAAGTATTAGTAAGATTGAATACTAAGTTGGATTTCATAAGTTGATCTGTATGATGATATAATTAGGTTTGTTATTGCAAGGCAATAACATTTTGAAAGCTTGTTGGTTGATATTATTATTCATAAGACTTGTATTATTGACTACCTTGGGTTGTTATTGAATGATTTCATGAGACCATATGTTGTTTGTGTGTTATTGGTTTTATTTTGTGCATCAAAGGGTGACCTCCTAGGTCTAGCAGAACTTGAAGTGTAGAAGGATCATTTTTATACTTGTTTGTTGGTCCTTTTCACTTAAGTGTTCAATAGTTGGAGTTGGCTACTCTTTATCTATTGTTGGATGAATGGGTTGTTGTTATGTAGTTCAACATGAAAAGCACCCAAGAGGACTAACTTTTTTTTAAAATGGAAATTGACCCTTATTCTAAGCTCATAATATCGATGAATTGACCAACTTTTTAAAAAGAAATAAGAAGCCAATGCATTCATTAATAAGAAATTTATTTATTATAACTAACTCAGAGATTGTTAACAAGTCCCCATTGACATCTCACATCATGAAATGATTACAAATACCAGAAAATAGAGTCATTAAAAGGGTTCTTGAAACTTTCATTAAATTCAATCAGTGTGTATGATGAATATGGATTTATAACCATCACACCACAAAGAGATGTCATCTCAACTAGGAATGAATTCAATAATTGTAGGGTAATGCACAAAATCTATTTTTGATCCAGTTTGTAGAATCCTTTGAGAAAATATAACTGACATGTATAAAGTTGTGTATCATCTTAAAATGGAAGCTCTTCCATGTTAAGAATGTTTAGCCCTCCTTATGGGATGTTTTTTACCACCACCATACTTTCCCCTCATTTTTGCATCCTTTCTTAATTCTATGTCTGTTTAGGACCCTGATTGGGCCTCTCCGGACACCTCCTGTTCCATTTGGCATATTTTCCAGGGGTCCTGACCCCCTGGGTCCAGGTCGACCTCGACCTTGATGTAGGTCAAGGACAACCTTGACCTTTAAATAGGTCAAGGATGACCTTGACCTTGACCTGGGTCCCCCTTTCAAATCTAGAAGCCACTGGGTTGTTCGAGGTCATCAAAAATTCATCTCCCGCTTTCGGATCAGTTTTTTTGGGTTCCGAAGAGGCAAATCTTAAATTATATTTAACATAGGTCCTCTTCTAGGGGCATGGGTCTAATTGGAATTTAATTCTCCTATGTCAATCTCTCTAGAAGATTTTGCCCTAGTTTCATATAAAAGGAAGCTTTCTCCTCTCATTTTCTCTAACCATCAATCATAAGTCATGTGAAGCAATAACTATCAACCAAGGTGAAATCAAGAAAAAATAAAGCATCCATTTGTTCTACATGGTTTCGAGCTCTCAAATTATTCAAGTCTTCCTCTCAAGCATTCAAGTTCTCCATTGAAGATCAATGATTCAAGATTTCAAGCCTTTGAAGGGATTAGGTTCAAGCATTCAGGATTCATCACTCAAACCCTAGATCTAGCCATCATGGTGGTGTGACCTTCCTTCAAGATCCTTTGTACATCCTCAAAAATCATTCATTCTCCCTTCAAGGTGGATTCCAAGCATACAATCATGGAGGTTTAAGGTTTCTAATTAAGTCCAAGCTTTCATATTCACATACTTGTTTACATTCGAAATACAATTACATATCTATTTCAATATCATAGCTTCATTGTTAGATTTACTTCTACTACTTGCAAGCATTCTTTACTTTCAATTATTGATTTCAAGATTAATTCCTAAATCAGGGTTTGACTAAGGTAAACCCCTTTTTCTCATAGGAATAGGTTCAGAACAACAGATTGGGATGGAGATATAGATACCCTTTTTGACAAACTTCTGGGATCCGAAAGAAGAATTTTAGTCTGAGACTTTTTAGGTCAATTGTGACCTAGGGTTCAATCTAAAATTCTAGCAAATGGTGACATTGACTTGAGGGTACAAATAGGAATTGTCTAAAAATAGAAAAATATTTTTGGGTTTTGTCCGTCTCTGCGTTTCTACTCCAGATCTGCTCTCAGATTTTCTAGAAACTCAACACAGGCTTCAAAAAACAACATTCTTTGATCTACAATATTTCAAGGTTATGGGATTTGTCCTATTCAATTCAATTAAGGTTTTCAATCTATCTAAATCTAAAACACATTTCCAATTAATCAATCAAATCAATAAACCAGGTACTTAGATCTTCCTTCTTTCTTATTTCCAAATGATTGATTCACTTATGCATTGATCCTTCTTTTTTGGGGTTAATCAACTTGGATATTTCATTTTAATATCTAAGGATAGAAGGAGAGTATCTCATTTACCCCCATAAAAATAATAAACATAAAATAATATTTAAATGTAACATTAAGACTCCCAATACACAATTTCTTATCTTACATTTTGGTTAACCCGCGATAGACAACTCTTTCTTTTTGGTGTTAGATGCTTTGCCTCTTTTTCATAGAGACTAGATCTTGCATATTAAATTAGTTTCATGCTCTTGCATTTTTTTTAAAAAAATACAAAAAAATCTACATAAACATCAAAATATAAAAACACTTCTTGCATTTCATTCATTATGAAGATATTCAAGATGCTTTGAGAGATGGTTATTTTTCTCATTATGCTTATTTTAGAATATCTCTATAGTAGTTATGATGTATATAAGATTATCATTCATTTCATTATGTTTTTTAATCTCCATGTTTCACTTGCTTATGCCATTTTGAGATTAACTAATACTAGCCTTCCTACTTTCAAAACTTTCATCAAGGTTTTGTGTAGTGGACTTATAACTCTTTTGGATTATGTGAAGAATTGGGTAGATGAAACCCCATCTCCTAATATTCCTACCCCTATCATGCCAAACATAGCTCCTGATCTTCCTAATCCTCATCCGATATGTTGGTTCTCAAATAAATAGATTGGATTTCCTATGGACTTGCCAATCCAATGCTTGGAAACCCAAGTGATTTGGCCAACTAACAAGTCACAACCAAAGCAAGGTTGGAACTTCTGCAATTATGGCTCTACAAAACCAAGGCTGGTAGGCCTATACCTTGACTTATCCTTCAAGTTACAAGGCTTTTTATAGCAGATAAGAAACACTTCAACCTTATCTCACAAGTATGGCAAGGAACTTGAAAGAAATCTATCTAAAAGCAATATATCATGAACTGTAAACAGAAATGCTTTAATTAATTGAAAGAATATTTAGTAAATGTGTATGTAATTTGAAATGAATATATAGATAAGATGTATTAAAACTATAAACAATGAACTGAATAACTATAATCCAAATAATGATTAGACCAGTGCCTTATTCTAGCATGGGCAATAGAATCAAGATCATTCCAATCTTATGTTCAACCTCAGAGATAGTTTTACAAGAAAACTTATCACTTAAAAGGTGTTATGGAATGTACATGCAACCTAAAACAAATTCATAGATATTTCAAAAGGGTAATAGTTCTCAGATGACAGACCAATTGACTAAGGCCTCAATCAACAGAATTTAACCATGCAAAATGAGAAAACCAATTGAAAATATAGACTGTGAATCAAATAAGAAAGCATGCACATCAAACTATCACTTTGAAGAAGTTCTATTGGTTTATCCGAGGGACTAATTGTAAAATGATAATGAAACTATTACACATGTGAAAGAAAAAGGACTTATCTTTATTGATTTTGAAAAAATAGTACATCCAGGTCCATGTTATACTTGTTGATTAAAAACTATCCAAATATGTGAAATTGTATTATATTTTATTCCCCTCTCTTTACATTTTACATTATGTATATATATGTCTTTAAGTGGCTTTCACACCTTTTCAGGGTGAAAAGACACAACTCTTATTACAAATTATTTTGAAAAAACAATAAACTAACTAAAAAATAACTACCTAACTTTCAGATTTGGCTTTGGTCGAAAATCCAAAACACCTCGTGAAAAGATAATATTTTTGTTGGAGATAGGAAATTTGATTTCCCAAACTGGGTTGTTTTTAGATTTTTAAAATTTGACCATCTTTATCCTTTGTCAAAATCATCTTTGTAGCAGGTCTAAATTCCAGCATATTCTGAAGGCTTCGAATAGTTAGTTCTATTTATTTGTGTCATAAAGATTCCTTCCTTTGATATTTTTTTAGTATGGATAAACATGCTTCTTGATAATGGATTGGGACTTCTAAATTATCAAAAATTAGGGTACCACCAATGGCTCTTTCTAGGGACGTATGCTCCATGTGAGCATAGTGAGATTCCAACTATCTCTGCAGAAGCAAACCAAGTATCCACACTTAATCTGATGTAAAGTGATTTGGTTCTCATATTTAAGATTTATCTTTATACCAATAGGCTCATGAAGAAATTTCATAGGAACAAACAATTGGGTGGCCCCATGCCCCAAAAAATGAACAATGCTTCTTTCCTCTATCGAACACATAATTTTGATCATGTAATACTTTGGATCTCCCGAATACGATGCCACCACTCTCATGGAAAACATTCATTTCTTTATTAACACACTTTGAATTTTGTTTACCTTTAGAAAATTCAGCAGGTGCGCTGTAGTCCTTGCTAAATAGAAGATCCCCATGCATTTGATCAACCCTACAAGTAACTAGATTAAGCTCTTCTGCTTGGATGCCTTTACGTACATAATATTCCCTATACTCAAGATGTTGTTTCTTTT
>MU225070.1:1869175-1884146 GCA_018584345.1 Thuja plicata
TGATTAAAAACTATCCAAATATGTGAAATTGTATTATATTGTATTCCCCTCTCTTTACATTTTACATTATGTATATATATATGTGTTTGAGTGGCTTTCACACCTTTTTAGGGTGAAAAGACACAACCCTTATTACAAATTATTTTGAGAAAACAATAAACTAACTAAAAAATAACTACCTAACTTTCGGATTTGGCTTTGGTCAAAAATCCAAAACACCTCGTGAAAAGCTAATATTTCTGCTAGAGATAGGAAATTTGATTTCCCAAACTAGGTCATTTTTAGATTTTTTAAAATTTGAGCATCTTTATCCTCTGTCAAAATAATCTTTGTAGCAGGTCTAAATTCCAGCATATTCTAAAGGCTTCGATTAGTTAGTTCTATTTATTTGTGTCATAAAGCTTCCTTCCTTTGATCTTTTTTTAGTATGGATAAACATGCTTCTTGATAATGGATTGGGACTTCTAAATTATCAAAAATTAGGGTACCACCACCATTAATCCTAATCCAATTCCAAATATTCCTATTTCTATTTCTCCATCTTCAATCCCCAGTTCTTCCCACATTTATGATGGGGCTCAAGCTAGGGTTCATGATAGTGAAGTTCGAGAATTCTTTCATTTACCCTCACCTCCCTATCCAATCCATGATGATGTTAAAGGGAAAAACAAGGAAACCTCTTCTAACCCTATCATTCCACTGTACACAACATTTTCTCATGAGCACCATATTCAATCTCCTCCTATTGAAGATTTGCAAGATAGGTACACTACTGGATATACTATGGTGGATAAACAAGGTTATAAAGGTTTTAGGGATTGGTATCAATGAACAAGGCATTAAAAACCCAATTCATTCATCTCCTAAACAAGATATGCATGGTATAGGTTTCCCACCTCCTCCAATCAAGGTAGTGGATCTTAACCATCGTCCTCCTCATCATGTTCTTCCAACACCTTCTTTAGATCACCCTGATACTCCTCAAGATGTGGCTAAGAAAGTGTATGTCCAATTAATGAATTCTAAGAAAGAAATCTTCAAACCTATCCCAAAAAATTCTCTCTCTAAATATAGATGTCCTTTTCATTATAGTAATAAACATTTACTTGCTGATTGTGTGCATTTCAAGTTATATGTTAGAGAAAGAGCTTCTTTGGGAATTATATCTCATTCCTGGGCGGTATTACAATTTCTTCATAATTTTGATATAGGGCATTCCCCTCATTCTTCTATAAGTTAGATCATGTTTCTCCTCTTGTTCTTAACTAGGGGGCAAGAGGTATTTTATTCCAGTCTTCTAGGATTCATTTTTTTCTCTTAGCATGTATTTTGTTTTGAGTTTAATTGGTTATTCTGTCTATATTCTATCCCTATAAATTTTTATCACCATTCATGATATCTTTTTTAGTACATTTTGTTTTGTAAAGACATCTCTTTGCTACAATATCTCTTGATATAATTCAGTATATCCCTTTATTTCACCCCTGGGGGGCAAGGTATTTTCCTTCTTCTTCTATCTAAGGATATGCTTTCCTTAGCTTAGTGGCATTCGTTTATCATATAACATTATTTCCTTATAAAGATGTATGTTTTTGACTATGGATACCCTCTTATATGGGAGGTGATTGTCCTAGGTCATAAACTCTTCTTCATTTTTCAAACTATGCTTTTGATAAACTCTTTCCCTTACTTTGGTTAGAGTTTGACTCCTTTATCTCGAGATTCCTCTTCCTCTTTATTGTAGGGGGCTTGATGATTGAATCCTTGGTTCCTTTTTCTTTTAAAGATGATATTTTATCCTAAGGACTCCTCTATGGTGGGGGTCTTGATGATAATATCTCTTCCTCTTTGAGGATCCTTTTCCATATGTGACATATCCATTTGACGATTATCTATATTCTTAGAGGTAAGGGTCAATACTCTTTGTTAAGAATATAGTGTATATTGTTGTTAAGTTGGATATCTCCTTACTTTGTGAAGTAGGTATCCTCTTTCTCTTCCTTATCCTGCCTAGTGGGTAGTCATGATAAGGAGGGGGGCATATATAGGGTCTCCCTTGTAATATATTTTACATTTACATTTTACAACATGATAAATCCTTGGAAGGTAACGTGCATAAGTTGCTAAATCCTGAAGAGACATGCATTTTTATTTTTTATTTTTTGCTAAATCCTCGGAAGGTAACACACATAAGTTGCTAAATCCTGAAGAGATATGCATTTTAAATTTTTCAATATGCTAAATCCTTGGAAGGTAACACACATAATTTTCTAAATCCTGAAAAGACACACATTTTTATATTTTCCATAGTGATACAAGAATTTGGATCTATGGATATTTTAAAAGCCATCAGAAGACGCATTACAATTACAAAAGCACAGTTTATGGGTGAACCTATTGGGCTCTCCCTCTTTGGTGATCCATGGTAAGGTTGGAATCTTAATAGGTGAGGTAATCACTTCCTCTTTTCTCTCTTTCACTTTCATGCTAGTAGGATTAGATCATGAAGCTATGTTATCTGTAGTGTTGCTCTTGTCTTACTTATGTAATCATGTACGCTCTTTATGATTAATTTATCTTTACTTCTATATCTTTATGCATGTATGTTGAGTTATAATCCTTGGTCTAAGGACTTATGTCCTTGACTTAGTAATGTTCTACCTCATTGTGATCTACCAGAGTCTTTCTTCTAACTTTACCGCAAGCATGTTTGATTTCCATACTTTCGCTAAAGTGGGGGCTTAATGTATCATCTTAAAATGGAAGAATTCCATGTTAAGAATGATTATCCCTCCTTAGGGTATTTTTTTTACCACCATCATATTGTCCCCTCATTTCTGCATCCTTTCTTACTTCTGTGTCTATTTAGGACCCTGATTGGGCCACTCTGGACACCTCCCATTCCATTTGGCATGTTTTCCAGGGGTCCTGACCCCTGGGTCAAGGTCTACCTCAACCTTTACCTAGGTCAAGGATGACCTTGACCTTGACCTAGGTCCCCCTTTCAAATCTAGAAGTCAGTCGGCTGCTGGAGGTCATCAAAAATTCATCTCCCGCTTCTGGGTCGACTATTTTGGATTGTGAAGCAACAAATCTTAAATTATATTTAACAAAGGTCCTATTCTAGGGGCATGGGTCTAATTTAAATTTAATTCTCCTATGTCAGCCTCTCTAGAATACTGTGCCCTAGTTCCATATAAAAGGAAGCTTTCTCCTCTCATTTTCTCTAACCATCAATCATAAGTCATGTGAAGAGATAACTATCAACCAAGGTGAAATCTAAATGGTTTCAAGCTCTCAAATTATTCAATTATTCCTCTCAAGCATTAAATTTCTCCATTTAAGATCAAGGATTCAAGCTTTCAAGCCTTTGAAGGGATTAGGTTCAAGGATTCAAGATTCGTCACTCAAACCTTAGATCTAGCCATCATGGTGGTGTGACCTTCCTTCAAGATCCTTTGTACATCCTCAAGACTCATTCATTCTCCCTTAAAGGTGGATTAAAAGCATACAATAATGGAGGTTTATGGTTTCTAATTGAGTCCAAGCTTTCATATTCACATACTTGTTTACATTCAAAATACAATTGCATATCTATTTGAATATCATAGCTTCATTGTTAGATTTACTTCTAGTACTTGCAAGCATTCTTTACTTTCAATTATTGATTTCAAGGTTAATTAATAAATTGGGGTTTGACTAAGGCAAACCCCTCCCCCCCAAAAAAACCCATTTTTCTGGCAGGAACAGGTTCGGAACAACAGATCGGGATGGAGATTCGGATACCCTTTCGGCAAACTTATGGGATTCAAAAGCAGAATTTCAATCTGAGACTTTTTAGGTTGATTGTGACCTAGGGAACAATCTCAAATTATATAAAATAGTGACATTGACTTGAGGGTACAAATCAGAACTGTCTTAGAATAGAAAAAGATTTCTAGGTTGTGTGCATCTTTGCGTTTCTATTCCAGATATGGTCTCATATTTTCCAGAAACTCAACACAAGCTTCAGAAAATAGCATTCTTTGATCTGCAATATTTCAAGGTTAGTGCATTTCTCCTATTCAATTAAATTAAGGTTTTCAATCTATCTAAATCTAAAATACATTTCCAATTAATCAATCAAATCAGTAAACTGGGTACTTAGATCTTCCTTCTTTCTTATTTCCAAATGATTGATTCACTTATGCATTGATCCTTCCTTTATGGGGTTAATCAACTTGGATCTTTCATTTGCATATCTAAGGATAGAAGGAGAGTATGTAATTTACCCCCATAACAATAATAAACATAAAACAATATTCAAATGTAACATTAAGACTCCCAATACCCAATTTCTTATCTTACAAGTTGAATCCACAAAATAATTATGTTAACTTCCTTTCTTGTAAGGCGAGAGCTTTGGAACAGGTTATCAAAATCCATTACATCATATCGATGGAGATATTTTTGGTAGCTATTATGGTTCATGATTTTTTGTAGACATGAAAACTAAATAAATTCATATCCGTCTAAAAGGAGAGATCTTCCCATGCAACGCGATGATTCCAAAAACCCACAAAAATGAATATTGTTGAAAAGGCTTTGAAAACTTTTAGGAAATGTAATCTATTGAGTCATTTTTGAATTATAGCATCCTAAGTGTGAAGGATATTTTGAAATAAATTATGTGGAGCATATGGAAGTGGCCAAAGCATAGGATCAACATGGAAAATATTCAGTAGGCATCTTTTTGTTGTTTCGTGAATCATAAAATTGGCAACTGCGGAATGATAAAATTTCATTATTTCACAGGAACAAAAGACAAAGATAGTAGAACAATGATTTTTTTCTATTTCTCAAATGATGTGAAAGGGAACAATGAAACAATGATTTTTTTCTATTTTGAGGAGAAAATTTTTGTAGGTTGCGAAATGGAGAAAAGTAAATATTAAACAGGAAGTTGGCTGATTTGAAGTGAGTTGACAAGTTTTTCGCATGCTCAAAAGTATCACAAGGAGTGTGGAAATTAATGAGAATTAAATTAAAAAAATTATAAAATTTATGAAGCTTAGCTCAAATTTTCAAAGCATTGGAGATAGGGCTGAGCAAACAGGCATACAAAACTAGCTAAAGAGATTCAATCCTATGCAATTCAAAACTAGTAAGTGATCTTCTTCCTCTGGGCCTGTAACTTCTTGCATTTTAGAGAAATGTCTATAAATAAAGAGGTAAATGTTAAGAAGGAAGTGTTTGAGAAGGAAAAAGAACCCAAGGATAGACCCCCACAACACACACTACTCATCCTACTACAAGGGTCAGCAAATACAGGTGCAAAGAATGTCTTTTCTAATGAATGGAAGGAATGTAGAGACTCTATGATTCCATTTTTTGGTAGGTCCCTATTTTGGTTCTTCCATGCTAACAAAGGAGAAAAAGAACCCATGTGTAACCCTTGGATGTTGGACTTAGAAAAATTCATTGTGTTGAATGTTCATGTGGATGTTCAAGCGATAAATGTTCAAGCTGAACATTACAAACTAGAAAGTAGGATGATAAGAAGAATGGATGGGTCCCCATATGTGATTATATCTAGGGCATATATAGATTTTTTTAACTTAAGTAAGAAATACCTAACCAATATTGATAGGGACCAAGCCATTATAGAGTATGAGAGAATGGTGAGAAGTTCAAATTTCAGGGAGGTTGCATATTTCATGAAAAGGGGTCTTGATAATCAGACGATCTCAGTAAACAGTAAGGGGCCATATTTGAAAAATGGTTTCAAGAGCTTCTTTCAAAATACTTACATTGCATGGGCTCAATTGTGCGGAGAGGATGCCAAGTCAAACATGGCTCTTTATTTCATGTATATGTTGATGAGGATTCAAAACCCTAATTGTTGTTTAGAGTATGATTTTTCTACTGAAATTGAGAATTTACTACATCAACAGTTGATGAGGTGGAAAACTACTAGAGAGTTCAAAAATTATTCTATGCTATTACACTTGATTTTGTACCAAAATATTTTAGAGTTCAAAGAATCCTTGAAATTGAATACAAGTGATGGATAAGGAAATAGGTTTCCAGTACAGACGTGGTGCCGATCATGGGACAAGAACAAAAAAGACTGTTATTTCAACAAATTCCAAGATGTTTTTGTGTTATGGATTTTCAAGTTATTAGGTCACCAAAAGGAGAGAATTCCACAAAGGATCAAATAATTGATTAGGCCTAAGGATTATTTTACTGAAAAGGGTTATCCTCACAACTTTGGTTACTAGATTTGCAAACCCAAGTACACATTATTCAGGATATATAGGGGCAAACAACAACCACACAAAATGCCCACTTATGTATCAGAGAGAGTTGGTTTTCTGGAATTTATATGGTAGATGTTGTGGTTAGAAGGAAATGATAGCTCCAAGAAGGAAAGGTACATACATGCCTCATGTTGTAAATTTTTTTGGGTTTACTATTTCTTCCAAAATGCTAAGTGAAGTACAAGATTATATCAAAAACCATTATAGATTGGAGAGTGAGAAAAGTAGGGATTATGACCTTGATGGACATATTCAATCTATGGTTACTAAATTTAAGCACCATTTAAAAATTGATGAAGATGTTATAAGAAACTATGATGGGACCCAAATATTATAGAGAGGGTCAAGAAGTTGGGGGTTCTTTTGAAGATTGAAGAAGAAAGGTTAAAAATGGGGCAGCCCAGATTCTATGATGAAGAAAGGTTTGAAGTGTTGAGAATTGAAAAGTGCATTGAAAATTTTGAGGAGCTGATCAACAAGAGTCCACAACTATAAAATCCTAAGGAGTCTATGAAGGCATCTCCTCCTCCTAAGAAAAGAATAAAATTGATTCTGCGAGACTCAGATATAGATTCTCCACCTCCAATGCAACAAAAAGAAAACATGGCCTCACTTGTCTCTTACGAAGATTCAGATGATGAATGTAATTTGGTTGAAGTGGCACATATTTTAAAGGGATTAAGAGGAGATGAGAAAGAAGGCACAACATCTCCACCTCCTATATTTTAGGATGAGATCCATGGTTACATAACACAAACTCTAGAGGATGATACCCCAATGGATATGAATGGTGAAAGAGAAGCCATTTCTCTCAGATTTCTCCAGAAAGGTGACTTCACCAAAACACAAGAATTTAAAGACTTCTGGATACAATACAAAATGAAATATTTTGAAGAAAATAATAAATTGAGACACATGAACGTTGAGGAATCTTAGCATGATTTTATAGTCAAACAGATGATTGATGAGCTCAATCTTGATAATATTACTTACACTATTGAAGAAGCCAGTGATATAGTGATAAAAATTAACATGTTGATTGTTCCAGGGCTAACATTGAAAGAATTAATTTTATTGGATCAAGTTAGGAAACAAGATGATCCCACATTTGTAGTAGAATTAGACACCTTGGAGAAGATTGAAGGATTTGGTTCGATTTGGTTTTGATATGAAAACAAAGACTCTAGCCACACAGGTCAGTTTCAATGGTGACAACAAGCCCAAGTTGGTTGATATGACAAAAGGTTTAGAAGGTATGGTCATGATTCAGACAATTGACAACACTAACCCATTAGCTTCAGCCTCTGAGTTAATTCACAAAGCTATGTTTAATAGAGAATAAGTTAAACATATGAAATAAAAGTTGGAAGGATCCCAACTCAAAGAAGTAGAAATGAATAAAGTAATTAATGAGTTATATTTAAAGATGATAAATATGGAGAATGATTTGTTTTTGTAAAAAACTCCAAGGTCAAGAAAAACACCATTTTTTCCAAACACTATCATACAAATTCCAGAAATTTCACAACAAATCAATGAGGGCTTTCACAAACCACGAGATGACTATAAGATTTGTGAGTGTAAGGATTTAGAGAATATATTATTATTTAGAGTAAAACGTGTATTGAAATATTGTGATGAAGTCCATGCTAGTTATAATAGCCTTGTTTTTATGATGAATTACTTCAAAGAAAACAAACCGAATCTACAAGAGGTAATCTAGAAGTGGAAAACTTCTCACTTTAAACTTAGTCAAGTTCACGAAGTTATAATGAGAGACCCAGATGCCGCTCTAGAAATTAAGTCAACTGTGTGGATGATAGAGATCATATTAAATAATTTAAGTTATATTTAATAGGAGGAGATAAGGTGAATCAGAGGGTATCATCTTTCATTTGACATAGTCATTGGTGGATCCTGATAATAGTTGATGAGAGTGGGAAAATTAAGGATGTTTAGGAATGGAAGAAGGAATTTCAAGAATTTCCCTGAAAGGTTATTGATCGGCTAAAATGGGAGGATGATTTCAAAATTGGTAGAGTCAATGATATTCTTGATAAAATATTTTCTTTGGAAGTCAAATTTACCAAATTTTAGAATGAAACTTGAGTGATTACTGGGAAGAAGTGACAGGATTCAATGTCAATTGTCTCTAATATTCCACATTTCAAATGGCCAACACATGTTCAAGTTGCAAGATGGATAAAAAATTATTTAAGAAAGATAGATGAATTACCAGAGAAGGATGCTAACAAGGAAACATATATACTAGATTAGTTATATCATGTTTTGTTTTGTCTTATTGTAATCTTTTTTGAGCCATTGGTTGTAGTTAGTTAGTTAGTTAGAAATAGTGGTACCGGTTGGAAGCTTGTTCGCATCCCATCGTTTTCATATAAAATGGGATAACACAACTAGTATGGGGGATTGTGATTTGGATAGATGTGATAATATTGTAATGGAAAATATATTGGGGTAGTGACTTGTTAGCCCCCGTTTTCAACCTAGTCTTCCTATATTGTTTTGGAGTCGCCTTTGTTCAATCGTACACTTCTCGTGTCCAAGTTATCTTCTTAATTTGATTTTCTCCCAAGATCAGTCATATTTTCATGTTAGGTCTAAACACCCTTGAACTCTCTTGAACAACTTTGAACCACCTTGAACTTAGTTGAAGGCATTTCAAAGTGGTTCAAGGAATTTTGGCAAGTGGTGGGGTCAGTTTGCGGTTATGAACATTTTTTAACACCTTTGAACTAGTTTGAAACACGGTCTTCTTTGTTCATTGAGGTTAAAAGTACGTTCAAAATTCCAAAGAGAGAAGGAAGATAATGGTACAATTCAGCAGTGGGTCCTGATAAGATGTGCATTAAATGGCGGCCATGGAAAGTTTAGGCGACGAAAATCAAGTTGGTTACATAATAATGGCAAGTGATGTTATCAAAAATTGTGCAAAAGGTAAATCATTAAGTGAAGTGTGTGAATGTCTAATCAAATCTAAGGTGACACCATGCCATAGGATGTGCATTAAATGGGTAAAAATATTTCTTTTCTCATTTCTTTTTAAACTAAAGTTTCCTTAAGAATTTCCTACATTCTACAATGCTTAAGAGCTAAAGAAGTTAGTAAGGTCATAGAAAGATAAGGAATTGGTAGAGGTTTTTTGTAGGTAGGAAGGTGAGTTTGGTTGTCCTCTTCTCTGGTAATTTTTAGGCTTTGATTTCAGAATTTAGAATTGCAAAGCTTTATTTTGTAAATTATTTTTTAAATTCCATGAAGTCAACTCTTCATTTCTTTGGAAATGGGTTTATCTTAGTATGTGATGGCCCTACGATTTCTGATACATATTTAAAAGGGTATGACTTAGAGGGTTTAAAAACTTGTATAGTTGATCATGTCATGAAAACCTTCATAGTAGATATTTTGGGGAGTAGACTCTTTGAAGCATCTAATCACAGTGTATTGTTGAAAGTTAATCAAGATATTGTGTCTTCTTCCCTTAAAATACCTAAACAAACTTTCTTTGAGTTTCCACCCACCCAAGCCACTATTAAATTTTAACGAGGAGTGGGAGAAAAGTTGTACCTCCATTGCAAAGAGTTGGTTGTTAGTTCCTCAAAGAGACGGTTCATGCTTTCCTAAAAGGTTGAATAGGGATCATGTATGTCCTCACATACAATACCTCATGGTTATTCTACACAGAGTTAAGGGATCTCCTGAAGCTTTTAAGTTTTTAGAATGGATGTATTTTTATGTCCAAATTATATTGGAAGGTGAACAATTTATAGACTAGGAAGAACTAATTTCCAATTCATGAAAGGAGAAACTCAATATGTCACAACTGATTGGTGGTGATTTCTTCATTTCTTCATACCTAATGTATTGTTTGGCTTGCAGCTGGGATTTAAGTGGAATTTCATGAGAACCATGGTCGGAGGATATGTGTATCTATGAGTACTGCCCTATGTTGCTGAAGAAGAACATGCTAAGTGATTACAAGATTGTTCATGATGTTTTTGTTGGGAAGATGTGTTTTGAGTTAGCAGGTCACCCACCAAAATGATTGTCTTTGGAAGCCCAGAATGCACTCAAGAAATTTTGGGGCTTCTATATTCAGTTCTCCTACTTCACTTACATTAGAATTGGTAGTTTCAAAGATGAACCTCTCAAGCTACCAAGATATGCATTTGATTATTTTGTCCTGACCAAGATATGCAGACAAGTCACAGTGGTGTTGAAGAGATTCCTCCGCGAAGAGAAATGAGAATATTTGAATGATGCTTCAAGTATTTGGAGTGATCTTCATAGTTTTGGTTTCAAAAATTATGTTTGAAGAAGAGCCTTTAATAATGGCTTTACGTGTGGATACCTTAGGCTTAAAGCTAATATTTTTCCCACACCTCATCTTGAGGATTTTTGGAAAGATAGCACAGATGAGCACAAAGTGATGGAGAGAGAGAAAAATAGGTTATAGGTTCCCCAGATTATATCATGAGGTTAAAAATGAACATCGAGGGAATAGAAGAGGATGGTTCAAATTTAGTTGAACCTGAATTTGAAAAGCCTATAGAACCTTTTATGTATGCTATTGATTGGGAAAACACTAAAGAAGAGAGTTTATAGTCAAGGACTAAGAAAGTTTTTCAACTCACCGAGCAGTGGTTGAAAATGAGAAAAGGACTAGAACAACCTAAAATAGTAGTAGATGATTCTGTGGAAACTCTTCTTTAAACTAATGACATATAACTGATTGAAAGTTTGATAATGGTTTATATTGTCATTGATGTCAACTTGATATCATCTGTACGGCCATGCATATAATGCCAGACTTCAGAAAATCAATGGAACAAAGATTATGCTTTCAGCAATGCATAAAAGTCAAGTATTCACTAAGTGACAGATAACACCGATGGAGTGCACACCATCAGTAAAGGCAAAGAACCAAAGTCACAGTGATACCCGATGAGAAGAAGACAGTGTTGCTTGATGAAGCAAAATCACAGGATGCCCGATGAGCTGAAAATAGAATTCCCAACGAGTAAGATCCAATGATGGCCGACGGACGGAGATCCTAAAGCTGACTGGAGTCACACTGAAGGAACTAGCAGTTGTCACCGATGACTAACTGTAGAGTTGACCGACAGAATAGAGAGTTTAGAAAATGACAAAATATCTAGCTGGCAAGAGCTAAAGATAGACTTAACTGGTTGTTTTCATTGTTTTATTCGACCAGAGTTAAGTGATTGATTTAAAGAAGATTTGTACAGTTGGCAATAAGATAACTATGAGATAAATCAGGAGTTAACCTTTAAATTAGATTGGCTGGATTGTTTTTCACGCCAAGAATCAAGAATCAAGAATCAAGAAACGGTGAATATCATGTCTATATAAGAGACAAGCTTAATTCATTTATGTATCATCACAGAAAGGGGGAGTGAATAGAAAGAGGATGCTAAAGAGAAACTGATGAAGGATAACTTCATACAGTCCTGATCAATCAAGCTGAAGGAGAGCAAAAGAATTATGTAGACACCAATGAACAGTGAAGCACAACATCACAGAGTAGGAAGTGTGGAGCACAAAGAATTGAATTGATACATTGATCAGAGAGGTAATGTACTTAAATAGATCTAAAAATATGCAATTCAAGTTGCATTAGTAACATGTCATTATGTTTCAATTTAACCATTGAAGCATCAAGTCTCTTAACAGAGTAGGACTTAACAGTCTTCTATATATTGAGGTACATCCCAAGGAGTGCCAAAAAGGTTGATTCATGAAAGTAGAATTGGAATTGCCAAATACCTATTGGTAGTCTAAGAAGAAGGCTGATTCAAGGATGGTAGCAAGATTTGCATAAAGGCTATTGACAAACTAAGAAGGAGGCTGATTCAAGGATGATAGAAAATAGATGCCCGATACTAAGTGACAACCTCTATGTATAAAATCCTCTAACAAGGTCACACCTAATAGTGTGTTTGTAACCTTTAACAGGGCTCACTTCAGAAGAGTGAAAATTTGGGGTACTGGTCCCATTGGTTTTTCCCTTAATAGGGTTTCCACGTTAAAATACATGTGTTATGTGTGTATGGTTTAGTACTTTACTGTGTTACATTTCACATATGAATTTCTGGATTTATCAGTATACTCTGCATATTTACTGAGTGTCATTAAATAATTTTTATTGCTTATTGGTAATCAAGGAGAATAAGGTCAGAAAAGGAAAACCGACAGACAGTTAATTATTATAAGTATTTCATGGCATGCATCTTATAAGGGACATAATAATCTGAGGTTTATTTGATTGGTGGTTAGAATAAAGAAATTTTTTTTAAGTCACTAATTCACCCCCCCACTCTCAGTTATTACTAACAATTGGTATCAGAGCTTGTGTGCTTAGAAGGAAGGTTTCAATACCTAAGTTAGGATCACAAGATGAACAAACAAGATGTGCCCAAGTTGAACAAAGACAACTTTTCTTCATGGAAAAGTAGGATAAGACTCCACTTAGCAGGTATTGGTAATGATGTTACTCAATTCTTAGATACTGGATATGTGTTTCCTATAAGAGCTTTGATAGTAGATCAATTGAGAGAGAAGCATGAGCATAACTGCATGGTTATAGAGGTTTCTTCCTCACTCTCCGATGCTAAATTTGAAGATGTCAAGGATTGCAAAACTGCAAAGAAAATGTGGGACAAATTGAACCTTGTACATGAAGGTGATAAAAATGTTCTGAGAGCCAAGGAAGAAAGCCTTAGAGGGAAATTTGATGATCTTAGAATGAAAGAAGGAGAAAACATCACATAGTACAACACAAGAATAAAAGAAGTATTCAATTCTATACAAGGTGTTGGAGGTACACTTGAAGAGGAGACAGTGGTAAGTAAAATCTTAAGAACCTTACTGCCTGTATATGCTATTAGATTTTCTGATATTCAAGAAATGAGAGCAATAAAAAACAACACAGTTACTCTTGATAGTTTAATTGGTAGACTGATTTCATTTGAGATGAATAACTTTGATAATAGTGTCTTACCAAACTTAGAGTCTGCATTTAAGTCTTCTATGAGAATAAACAAATCAAGTCAGTGACACACATCTAGAAGAGATAGCGAAAGTGAAAGTGAAGAAGAAGATCTAGATGAAATAGAAGCACTCATGGCAAGGAGAATGCAGAGAGGCAAAGGTAAATAAAAAGGCAAGTTACCACTTATATGCTTTAATTGTAGAGATATTGGACACTTTACTGCAAGATGTCCTAACAGAAGAAAAGATGACAAAGGTAATGATAGATCTTTTGAGAAGAAATATGACAGAGGTGATAATAAAGATTACAAAAGTTATTGACAATCAGAAACAAGAGATACCTAAGACCAGAAGGATAATGGAAAGAAGGCTAGCTACCTAGCTGCTTGCAAAGATGAAGATACTGACACCAAACCTGATGAAGACATCAAGATGGTATTTTTAGCTATGAAGGATGATTCAGATGAAGATGAAAGGTATGTAGAAACTGTACTCATATCTAAGGTTAGCAAGAATGAAATCTGGATTATAGATAGTGGCTACACTCACCACATGACCAGTGACAAAGAAAATTTTAACACTTTTGAGTATTATAATGGTGGTACAATAAGAATGGGTAATGATACACCTTGTTAGGTTGAAGGTAAAGGAGCTATAATGTTAAATAACCTGATTAAATGTGAAAATGCTTATTGGGTAAAAGGATTGAACTATAATCTATTGAGTGTTTCTCAGCTGAATAATTTAGGTCACAGAGTAGAATTTGAGAACAAGAAGGCAAAGATCTTCAATGAATCAGGAAAACTGATTGGTACCGGTGAATAGACTAAAGGTAACTTATTCTATCTGAATGATACTAACACCACTTGCTTAATGACTAGAAACAAAGACATATGGTTGTGGCACAAAAGATTGTGTCATGTGAATTTTGATAACATGATAAAAATAACCAGAAGAAGAAATGTAAGAGGCTTACCAATGACGATAAAGCTAGACAACATCATGTGCAAAAATTGTCAAAAAGGTAAAATGACAAAGTCTAGTTTCAAAAGTAAAATCCACACATCTAATGATATTCTAGAATTAGTCCATACTGATTTATGTGGACATATGAGGACAAAGAGATATTATGGAGATAGATATTTTATTCTCTTTATTGATGATTACTCTAGTGGTAAGGATTTGAAATGTTTAAGATTAGATAGAGGAGGAGAATTTATATCAGATGAATTCACTAATTTTTATAATGAGCATGGTATAAAAAGATAGGTTTCTGCACCAAGAACACCACAACAAAATGGATTGTTGAGAGAAGGAACATATCAATAGTTGATTGTGCAAGAACACTAATGATAGAGAAAGGCATCACCCAAATCTTCTAGAGAGAAGCTGTCAGCACTGCTGTCTACACACTTAACAGAGTACAATTGAAGAAGGACAGAAAGAAGACACCTTATGAGCTATGGTATGGTAAAACACCCAATGCAAGTTACTTCAAGATCTTTGATAGTCAATTTTATGTCTTAAAGGATGATAGAAATGGAAATATTGATGCCAAAAGTGATGAAGGTATTTTTCTGGGGTATTCTACCAAAAGCAAAGCTTTTAAATGTCTTATCAAGGCCTCTAACAAAATAGTTGAA
>MU225070.1:1889097-1903860 GCA_018584345.1 Thuja plicata
TTTCATTCAATAAAGAAATTCTAAATAAAAAAGAATTCAATTATCTCACATGTTGAAAACTTTAATTAAATAAATGAATTAAATATTCATTTATCTTCAAAGAGATAACTCCAATCAGATCACATGGGTTAATTCACCCACCTCTCCAGTCCACGTGGGTAACTTCACCCACCTCTTCAGTTCAAAAAGGTAACTCACAATTAGCTCTTCAGTCAACCAAACTCCGTCTCCTCTTTACAAATTGAAGAGGTGGAGTTTACTGATGGTTTCTCCAATTCCTTTTGATCTCAACCATTCATCTCCATATCTCTGGGATTGATCTCAACCATTCATTTCATCCCCAATTCCTATATAATAAACCCTTCATAACCATTTGAAGGATCTAGGATTTCAAGCTCTCATGTGCTATTACTATGTCAGTTTGTTTCTAGCATTCAAGCCATCTTGCAATCACACACTCGTTTCAATTAGCAAATTCTCGACGCTTCTCAAGTGATAGACGTTGCCCCGCCGATATTGAGCATCAAGAACAGTGTTTCAGAAGAAGTAGAAGGAAACAATAGAAGCTTCAAGCATCATGGGGTTTGTATTTATTTGTTTTCCTTTCTCTTTCTTGTACATTTTATTGATTACGTTTCAAGTTATTCATTTTAGTAGTTATTATGTACTTAATTTATATCATTTGTGAAACCTTTGCTACTAACCCTTTCCTTTGGAAAGCTTGGGAAACACGGATCATGAAAGAAGGAGGTGTACATTTTGGTGAACCCGATATGAAACAAATAGCCACAATATCTCTTGCAGATGACAAACAGGATTGATCAACTACGACCGTACAGTCGCAAATCTAAAAATCTATCTTTTTTTTTATATCTGTGATATTTTGCAATTGCTGGTATTTTGTTGCAATCGACTGGTTTAATACCGCAATTGATTGCAGGCTTTTGTAGTATTATTCTTTCATCTTTTGTCTTCTTTCTTCTAGTACTTTGCTGTAATTGCTCGATCCGTGCTGCAATCGTCATTATTTTACCGCAATTGCCTGATCCATGCCGCAATTAACAGTGCTTCTCCGCATTTGCATGTGCTTTGCTACAATCGCCAGATCTTTGCCGCAATTGTCAGTACTTTGCCACAATTGCAATAATTATTGCATATCTTATGTCCATTTATTTCTAAACTGACATTTTTTTGGTTTTCTGTGCAGGGCCAGGAAAATCATCGAGAACAGAGAAGGGTAAGTTATTGTGAGTATCAATCATTCATTTTTTCAAAGTTACATATACTCTCATTTTGCAATCCTTTTTGATACTAACCTATCTAAAAAAAGCAAATTAAAAGGAATACATTTGTCGATTCGGGTTTAAAAAGAACAGTGCTTGCCAAAAATATCACATCTCACATTTTGGATTTGGGCTTAAAATTCACGTGGGGAATAAAATTGAACAAAGGAAAAAAATCTCTCAAATTGGTGCATTAAAACTAAACAAGAAATCAACACCTACTTTTGGGCTTAAAATTGAACGCTGGTGCTTGTATGGTGGTGTAGCTTAGTTCACATTTCAAACTTTGGAGCTTAATCGATTTACCTTGTGTCTTGAGTTTTGAGTGCACTTGCACATGCTCTTAGATTATAAACCTTTTTACATTTTTAGAAAGGCCTATTCAGGGAGTGCGCTTCTTCCTCAGAGAATGACCTTAAACCGGTAATCCTTCCGATCGGTATATAAACAAGGCACAAACCAAAGTTTCATCTTATCTAGCCAAGGTCGGGTGAGGTGTGTTGGTCATAGTCTGGATCGGGTGAATATCCCTAAGGAGCCAGCATGATCAACTAGGCTCTTAAGTGAGTCACGTATGTACAAACCAATTAGAGTGACACCATAGATCCCCTACTACAACCTTGATTAAATAGAGGCCAACCTATTTTACCTTTGAATAGGTACCTTATTATAGTGCAAGGGGTTGCATATTTTCCACCCAAGATTCCCAACATATGTGTCCCACGGTATTTGTGTAGTAAAAGAGATCTTCACTTCACGGCAACAATACCTGGAAATGGCAAAAACACAGGCACCTACATCGTGGACCTTCGTGTCCTAGTAGCGTGACAATTTTTGTGTGAGCTAATAGACATTCAAGTATTAGGCCTATAACATTGTATTCTGAAGCCATTGACCTAGATTAATCTGATTTTTCATTGTTGAGACCTCGTGATAACCTTGTAACTTGAAAAAGTTGTAGAACATACACAGTGTCATTCTTCATTCTTCAAAACACAGTCTCTTAGTCTTTTTGAGACTGTTTCCATTGTACCACAATTGCCCACATTATGCCACAATTGAAGGAATTCTTCCATAATTAACTTGTTTATTGTTGCAATCATCATGTTTACTACCGCAATCGGTGATAAACTATCGCAATCGACCGTTTACTTTACCATAATCGGTGAAGTTGTACCACAATTGAATAGAGATACATTATTCCTATTTTGACCTAGAACCTTGAAAGAATCCTTCATTTGGTGTCCAAAACTAGTCTCTATCTCAGGAAAATGTGAAGAACATTGTATGAATCTCTAAACATTAAAGATTATCCCTTCTTTGTAAAGCACAATTATTGTCAAAAACATTGTTAGTTCGAAAGCTCAGACTCAAAATACCTTGATCTCAACATATCAAACATCATCATCTTTATCAAAGCAACTTTGTCCATGGAAAAGGTCAGAAAATCTTATCTTTTTATCATCACCACTTTGAGATCAAGTTATATCAAAATCTGTCCTTAGAAATACCCTTGTCCAAAACATAACTTGGACTTCCTGAGAAATGATCTTCTTCCTTGTTTTCTTTATATCACTTGTTTTAGTTACAAAACCGAGACCGCACTATGTCTCAAACACCTCATTAAGGCCCTTACACAAGGTCTAAGGCTAGAACTCAACCCAATGATTCATATATCAATAGATTCCCTGCTTGGGAAACAGAGCAAGAGAACAATCCTTTCATGAATACCAGTTCTGCTCTATTCATTGAACAACCCTGTGGGGTAGCATTTTTCCAAGATATCACAGAAGCAGAGCTTGAAGATGTGGAAAAAGATGCTTACTCCATGAAAGTAGTTGACATTGTTGTAGAGAGGAACCCTGAATGTTACCTAGCCATGCTAATAAAGAATGGAGTCAAACTCCCCGCTGAATTCAATGTATCAACTATATGGCCTAAAAACCCTCTCACATGTCAAAACACTACTTAGCCTCCTCAGATATTGCATGTTGTGTCTCAGATCTTTCCTCCTTTGGTCTTACCTACATTGATACAGACTATACCAAGTCAAACCAATGACCTGACCCAGGCCATCACATCTTCCACTCAAAGCATGATAGGCTCACAACTAAGTGCACCCATGGTCACTAGTATGCCTCCACCTTTGGTCTCATTGCCAGGGTAATCAAGCTCTTATGCTATGCCTTCCATCCAACCAAAAACCAACTATTCTAAAACAATGTCACTGTTGCAGTCAATTCACACTAGTCTTGGGATCAACACCTCATGCCCATAGGGATCCATCTCTGCAGGAATGAATTACAGTCAAGGCCCACCCAAGGATACATCTTTACCCATTCTAACATCAATCCAACCTCCACAAAAACAACCCCAGCTTCAGTTGCCTCAGTTCCAAACCCCACAAAAACAACCCCAACTTTAGTTGCCTCAATTCCAACCCCTGCAACAGGAACCCCAGCTTTAGTTGCCTCAATTCCAACCCCTGCAACATCAACCCCAGCTTTATTTGCCTCAATTCCAACCCCCACAATAGCAACCCCAGCTTCAGTTGCCTCAAACCCAACCTTTGCAATAGAAACCCCAGCTTCAATTACCTCAAAACCAACCTCCACAACAACAACCCCAGCTTCAGTTGCCTCAATTCCAACCTCAGCAACAACAACTCCAGCTTCAACCCAAACCTCAGCAACAACAATATCTACCCTAGCAGTATCAACCCCAGTTTCAATCACAACAACAAACACATAAAAACCCACCATGGGCTACCCATGTGCCCCCATTTAAAAATCACTCAATGGGAAATCAATATCAAGCCCCTAAGATGAAATCCTATATTCCTACTCAAGGGACATAGAGGCGTAGCCTCATACCCACTACAACACGGAGGAACATCATTACACATAAGCCTCAGAATCAAACAGACATGTTGATGCAACAAATGCAAACCCTTCAAACCCAAATGATGGATATGCAGAATCAGGGGCAAACCAAATCCTACACCGTGGAGGATTTATACCCATACCCCTTCGATCATTCTCTAAACATGTCTCCATTCCCAACTCACTTCTCGGTACTGAAATTTGACAAATATAGGGGCAATACCAACCCTATTGAACATATTTGAGAGTTTTTTGCTAGTTGCATCAAAGTCGCCCATGATGAGACTATTTAATGCGACTGTTCCCACAAAGCTTGGCCAGACCAGGAATGGAATGGTTCTCACATCTACCTCATGACATTCAGTCTTGGAGTGAACCTGCTAAAAATTTCATAGCTCACTTCCATTATAACATCAAGTGCAAGGTCAGCATCAAGGACCTTTGCAATATCAAACAGAAGGATGGAGAGTCTTTTGTGAAATTTGTATAGAGATGGAGGAATATGACAAACTGCATAACATATGATGTGCCCGAACAAGAATTGATAGTCATGTTTGTTGATAATCTAATTCCAGACATGTCATTCACAACAGAGTTACAGTTAGCTCTGAACTTCACACAACTCATCGAAAGAGGAGTTTGTTGTGAGTAGAACTTAGTCAAACGAGGAATCCTTGTAGATCCCAAACAAACAAATATGAATAATAATGCAACAGACAAAGCTAAGTGGTGGAACAAAAACAAAAATGTCACTAGCGATGGTGTCATTGATGTAAAGATAGTCAACTATGCACAACCCAAGGTGTCACTGCAAGGCGCACCTATGACCAACCAAAAACCCACAGGGCCCACTCAACAAGCATACATCCAAAACCAACCTCCTTTTGTACAAGCAGCCACTTTGTCAAAAAGTCAACAACAGAATCAACGCAGACCATGATTTCAATTCTAGCAAGAGATTTCACACCATTAGGAGAGCCGATAGAATCAGCTTTACACAAGTTGATACAATCAAACACTATCACTCTCCCAGAAATTAGGGACTTTGAACAGGATGAAAAAAAACCAAGGTGGTATAATGACAAAGACTTCTGCGAGTTTCATCGGGTAAAAGGACATAAAAAATGCAACTGTTACCGATTGAAACATGTTATCCAAGACCTGATTGACATAGGGACCATCGATGTAACAAATACCCAAACCAAAGGAACAACTGATCACAGTATTTTCAATGATACCTTTCATGATCACAACAAGGGAAAATCCTCTGGGTCTGGTGGAGAGGCAAAAAAAGTCAACTATACATATACCAACAGTGATAATGTTATCAATTGCCTCAATCCTTCAGATATCCATGTGGCTATGATCACTATCAAAGACCAAGGTAACAATTGTGTTGTAACAACACATCATGCTAGAGTCATCTTGCAAGGATTACCATCCTCACCTACTATATCTGCTAATCCTAAAGAAAACTCATATCTACAAACAAGCATAGTGGACCAACTAAAGCGCACACCTACCTAGATCTCCATGTTTGACCTATTGCGCATATCTCCACAGCATAAACTAGCACTTGACCAAGCCCTTCAAAATGCATCTGTCCCAAGGGACATAACACCCAAGAGCTTCCAAATGATGGTCAACTATATAGCTACTAACAAACATGCGACATTCACAGACCGTGATGTGCCACCACATAAACCCCTGCATAATGATCCCTTCCACTTACTTGTCCAGGTCCACAAGAGCGCTATCTGTAGGGTCCTTGTTGATGGTGGAGCTGGGTTAAACATCTATACTCTAAATTTAATAAAGTAACTAGGCTATTTAGAGTCAAGCATTGATGTCACAAGGAGGATAAATATCAGAACTTATAATGAAGAGGAAAGGTCCTCTAAAGGTATTATCATTCTACCTATCCGTATTGGTCCAGTGGTAAAAAACACTCCCTTCAAGATCCTAGACCTTGAGTTGGGATACAACATGCTACTAGGGAGACCTTGGATACATGAAATGCAAGCCATACCTTCAACATACCACCAATGCATCAAGTTCCCACACCAGGGAGAGGAAATCATCATAGAGGGAGATCTCAATCCTTTCCAGTACTGTAATGCGGTCCAAATCAGCACTGATAACTAAGTACCATCAAACCAAGATGCAAGCATCCCATCCTCTTCAGATATGAATCCCAAGGATGTCACATGGACAACAAGAAAGATAGTCATTGACCAGGATGCAAGTATTCCCTCCTCTGCAGATTCAAATCTTAAAGATATCACACGGAAAGCGAGCAAGATATCCATTACTGACAAGGGCTATGGTGAATACAGATATGAAGAGTATTTCACCATCATGCACATGCCTTAGAGCCTAAGAACTTATGGTCTGCCACAATCTATCATTACAATAGAAACTCCACAACCTGTTCTATTTAGATGTCCACCCACAAACTTTGTCCGATGGGGAGACATAATGGAAGAAAAGTCATTTGAATAAGACATCAATACTTGGTTATACCAAGACCCACCAGAGACAATCCGACCACCACTAACCCTATCAAATTATGGTAATGGTTACACAATGATACAAAGATTTGGGTATGATGGTACAATCAGGCTGGGGGCAAGACAACAAGGCATAATGGAATTGTCTCTCCTGCCAACCCATAGAAACATGAGAGGGTTGGGCTATGGAAAACAAAGAACCAATCCTATGATCCAAGATATTCAAGTCAATCAGGAACAAATAGTAGAGATGCACCGGGGGCACAACATAGAACATGTCTTGATAGGAAACATATTTGCACAGTTGTTTCCCACTGAAGAGGGAACTACACAAACCTGAATAGACCTCCACATAGAAATTGATGATAACCAAGGAAGTGAGACATCTGACAAGTATTCTATTGAGACTGAATCCCATGAGTATGAGTGGAGATCCCTTCATGACTCTGAACCATCAATCCCAAATTATTCCCCTCGGTCAGACACTATCATAAATCTAGAAGACTTATTTGACCAACTGACCATTACCGAACAACCCTATATAGACAAGAATGTCATTTATCAGACCTCAAGTGGTGCATCCACATCACAATCCAGTTTTGCAGGAAGCATATCTATGGTCCCTTTCAGTCAACCAGAGCCAAACAACCATGAAAGTATCTGTCTTGTACACCCTGAGCTCATAGAGTGGGATAAAAAAGGACCACCTGATTTAGATGTCTTCAAGAACGATGAGGCTATAGATTATTTCATGGGACTTAGGGAAGGAATTCCATCAAGAGACCATAAGGAAAGCTTCTCCATTAACCTCGACAGATTGGCATATTTCAGAGAGGAAGATCCTCTTTCCAGTCCACAAATGAAAAAAGAACAAAAGAATAATAAAAAGCTAAAACAAGATGTATCTTCTAGTGAAACCTCACTAAGGCGCTAGAAGATGGAAAGAAGGAACTCCTCCCCTTGACAGAGGAGAATTCAACATTACTAGCAGAAGAAATAGAGGAAGTCAATCTGGGAGATGACAAGAACCCAAAGAACATATAATTGGCAAAATCACTCACCCCAGAGGAGAGAGAATAGTTCATCAGTTTCTTCAAGGCAAGGATGATCAATTTCACATGGTCCTACTTGGATATGCCAGGGTTAGATCCAGAGCTAGTATGACACCATCTCCCATTGCTACCCAATGCCAAACCTATCAAGTAGAAGATGAGAAAGATGCATCACCATGTTGCATTGCTAGTCAAGGCAGAGTTGAAAAAGCTCCTGGATGCTAAGTTCATAAGACCTAGTACTGGATATCTAATTTGGTACCAGTTACAAAGCATAGTGGTCAGATACGGATTTGCACAGACTTTAGGGATCTCAACATAGCTTGTCCCAAAGATGAATTTCTTTTACCCAACATTGATATGAAATTAGATCTAACTATTGGACATCAAATGCTATCACTCATGGATGGCTTTTTAGGGTATAATCAAATAAGGATCGGTCTAGAGGACCAACACAAAATAGCTTTCACATGTCCTTGGGGGACATATTGTTGGAATGTCATGCCATTTGGTTTAAAGAATGCCAGAGCGACATATAAAAGGTATATGACAACTATATTTCATGATCTCATCCACAAAACAATGGAAGACTATGTGGACAACATACTAGCCAAGTCAATACTTTGAAAGGATCATCTACAAGTTTTGGGACCAATCATTGATAGAATGTAGGAATTCAAGGTTCGTCTAAACCCAAAGAAGTGTGCATTTGGTGTCACAATAGGAAAGTTACTGGGGTTCATAGTGTCACATAGAGGAATCTAAGTGGACCCAGTGAATGTCAAAGCAATATTGGACATGCCTCCACCATCAAACTTGAGACAACTAAGAGGGTTACAAGGAAGGCTCCAATCAATCAGGCGCTTCATAGCTCAGCTAGCAGACAAGTGCCACCCATTCCAACATCTACTACACAAAGACATCAAATTCATATGGACAGAGAAATGCAAACAAGCATTTCAAATATTCAAGGACTACCTTCTCAAGGTTCCTATATTGGTGCCACCAGTCCAAGGTAGACCATTGCTTCTATATATCTCAGTGATAGAGTCAGCGTTAGGAGTACTCTTGGAACAACATGATGACACAGGTAAAGAAAGGGCCATCTACTATCTAAGCAGAACATTGGTTGGATATGAGCTAAACTATACGACAATTGAGAAGTCATGCCTTGTAGTTTTTTTCTCTTCCCAGAAGCTGAGATATTATATGTTGAGTCACCAAACAAAGTTGATCACACATATTGATCCTTTAAAGTATCTCCTAAGCAAAGCAGCTCTCACTAGATGACTGGCAAAGTGGGTAATGATCTTGAGTGAATTTGACATTGAGTACATAGATAGAAAGGCTATCAAAGGACAAGTGATCGTGGATCAACTAGTAGAGGCACCCATTCAGGACCATCAACCTATTATTTTTGTCTTCCATGAAAAATCTATTATGACACTACAACCAGCGATTGAGGTATGGCAACTTTAATTTGATGGATCATGCACAAACCATGGTGTGGGGGCAGGGATAGTGCTTATCACTCCAGATCATGATACAATTCCAAAGTCTTTCATACTTAACTTCCCATGCACCAACAACATAGATGAATATGAAGCACTGGTCATCGGTTTAAAGATAGCAATTCAATGGAGAATCAAGAACCTTAAAGTCTTTGGAGATTCACAGTTGGTCATCAGTCAAGCCAACAATGATTATATGACCAAAGATGAGAAGCTCATACCATACAAAGCATAGAAGGAAAAACTATGCACCAAGTTCCATTACATCTTCTTCGAGCAAGTCCCACGAGCACAAAACAAAGCCGTCGATGCGATGGCTACCATAGCATCATTGATTGATATGCCAAGAAATGAAACAAAATTCTAGTTTCTATTGGAGCAACTCTTGGTGCCAGCACATCAAGCATCCATCACAAAATCAACATGCATCCTTGTTGGTCCTGAATCCCCATGGTACCAAGATGTCTATAACTATCTCCCAAAAAGTGTCTTACCTCCTGACTTGTCTAGGAACCAGAGAAAATCCCTCATCCACCAAGCCTCTAGGTATACCATCCTCTCAACTACTTTATACAGATGAAGTCTAGATGGAATGCTACTATGATGTCTCACTTCCATGGAATCCCAAAAAGCTTTGTACAAGGTACATGAAGGAATTTGTGGAACCCACGGAGGTGGCAATAGCTTAGCTAAGAATATCATCTGCATGGGATACTATTGGCCCACAATAGAGACAGATGCACACAAACATGTACAAATGTGTAGATAGTGTCAAATTCATGGAGACCTCATCCATGCACCAGTCCAGGAACTAAATGCTATCACATCACGATGTCCATTTTCCATGTGGGGATTTGACCTAGTGGGAAAAATTACACCTTCTTCAGCAAATGGGCACAAATACATCATAGAAGCAATAGAGTATTTCACCAAGTGGGTGGAAGAAATTCCCCTCACTTACATCACTGGAAAGCAAATAGCAATGTTCATACTTAACCACATTATCTGTCGATACAAGATCCCTCGAACTATCCTGACAGATCATGGTACACCTTTCCAAAATAAAGATGTTGAAGAGCTATGCAAAAAGTTCCATATCAAACAAGGGTTATCCTCATTTTTTTACCCTAAAGGGAATGGTCAAACCGAAGCTACAAACAAGACAATCTTGAAAATCTTGAAGAAAATAGTGAACGAATCAGGGTGAGACTAGAATTTACAGCTTAGTCTCACATTATGGGCATACATAACTAGTATGAGAATACCTACAGGAGCCACTCCTTTCTCCCTAGTCTATGGATCGGAGGTAGTATTACCCCTTAAAGTGGAAATCCCATCCCTAAGGATATCATTGAAGAACCTGATCATAGATGAAGACTACAGAGTAGCAAGGCTCAGTGAACTAGAGTTACTAGATGAAAGAAGACAGCATGCCTTCGACCACTTACAAGGCTATCATAATCACCTTAGAAGGAACTATCACAAGAACATGAAGCCACACAAATTTGAGGTAGGAGACCTTTTCCTCATAGAAAATCAAAAGAACCAAGTAGAGTGAGTCAAACCCAGAAAGTTCAAGCCTAACTGGCTCGGACCATTTGTCATTGTCAGCTCTACTTAGAGTGGGGCATTCATACTAGCAACACCAGAAGGAGATCAGCTCCTAGGATACATCAATAGCATTCATCTCAAGAGGTTCTACCCTTGAGGTCTCTATGGTTAAGGAACCTATCTACATAGCCAGAAAATACCAAAAAAATTAGAAAATACAAAAGTTACCTTGGTGAAAACCTGGCAAATAGGCGCCTTGGCAATAATAAAAAAATCAAAAAAGCCAAAAAAGTAAAGAGAAACAAAATCACTCTCTCAGTGAAAACCTGGCAATTAGGTGCTATTAAGTAGGTACCTTGGTGAAAACCTGGCATACAGGCGCCAAGTGTTCAAATCCAGCTTCACCATCAATGAACTCCAAAAGCTTGAGGGCACTTCAAATGCAAGATTGATAACCCAAGCTATATCCACAAGCACAATCCCCTATGAGCACCAAGAACTTACCCATGGTTAATACTGGTCCACCAGACTAGGGGGCAATTCTAAATGTCCTGAAAAAATCCAAAAAATTAGAAAACACATCAAAAACCCTAAAAAGATCAAATAATCAAGAGAAAATTGAATCTTCATCAAAAAAATTCAAAAAATTGCAAAATCCAAAGCAATAAAACCAACTCAGTTATCAAGAGAGCAAAGGGTGATCACGCCCAGTCAATCAATGTCACAATAATGAGCTTTTTTAATTAGCATTGGGCTCATCTGACACAACTTTATCAATATATCAAATCAATTACCAAGCAACTAGAAACCAAGCCAATCTATCAATTGTCACAATCATGAGCTTTGCAAATCAGCATTGGGCCCATCTGACACAACTTGATCAACTGCCAAAATGATCAAATCAATCTATCAATTGTCATAATCATGAGCTTTGTGAACTAGCATTGGGCCCATCTGACATAGCTTGATCAACTATCAACATGATCAAAGCAATCAATCAATCAAATCCTATCAATCATCTTACACAGTGATGGATACACTCAAACCAAACAAGTCAGTCTTGTATGAGTAATCTATTGCTGAAACTAGACACACTCAAGCAATCAATCCAGCCAAGCCTATCCAAAGAGTCGAGCCAATCAAGAGAATCCAACTGCATCAAGGAACCATCCAAAATTGTTGACTAGGTCAGTCAAGTTGGTTAGATGTTTGTCTATATTTTGTGGTTATGTTCTTACACTACTCCAGGATCCACCATGTGAGGAGAGTAGCTATGATAGATCATGACTTATTTTCTTTGATTACTGTCTGTTGAATGTTCACTTCGATTTTAGGGCCATGATGATTTAGGATAAATGCGGTAGGCATTGTCACTTATCTGGCAGCCGCATAGTTCCACAATCTAAGCTTAATACTGGGAAAGAATTGGACATTCCTTATCTTTTATTTTGCTTGTTTGGTTTATAGAATCAAGATCTTGCAACACTATTCAGATGGACTTTGAGTTTCTTTGGAGTTCTATCTTGGTTTCTATGGTCTTTCCCTTTATGTTGTAAACAAGAGCTCACGATGCTATCCAGATGGAATCTAGGGGCATAGGATTTCTATCTTGTTTGCTTGGCTTTCCCTTTCAGAAATCAAGAGCTCATTGTGTTATCCAGATGGACTTTGGGTGCATAGGAGTTCTATCTTGGTTTCTTTGTTTTAGTTTAATTCAGAGGACAAGTGGTATCCAGATGGTAAATATCTGGGTGCTTTTGGCTGTCTTTCTTTTCAAACAGGGAACATAGTTGAACCCAGATGGTCAATATTTGTGTGCACTAGGTTCTCTTTCTATTCAATCTCTCTACTCCTTCTACTATCAAGAGGTCATGGCGGTATCTAGGTGGTATGTGATCTAGATCATTCGACGCTCTTTGAAATTTTAGAAAATACCAAAAAAAAAAAGATGCAATGATGACAAATATTGGAAACAGGGGCAGCAACTTGGGACACTCATCCTTTCTATAAAATCATATCTATCCAAAAAATACAAAAAGATCATCTTTTCTATCATTCCATTCTACTAGATCAATCTCAGAGCACATCTATCCAAACTAACTTCTTTCTAACTAACACATGCATTACTCGGATATTTTGTGCATAATAGATTGCATTCATTTGCCTTAAAATGCATCAGAAAATGACAAAAACATAATAGTTGCATACATGATAAATCATAAAATCACATACATTTAATAAGAATCTCATATAAACATGGATTTCATTTCCACCATCCTGCATATACATGTCAGTATCATAGGAAAAGTAAATCATTCATATACAAGTATGGATAATAGAATCATATTGCATATACATCTCATCATCAAAACCACCAAATCATGTAGAATCATACATATAGCAAGTAAACCATTGCACATCCTATCAAAAAACTCTGGCTACATCTCATTTAAATCAAACTATCTGAGTACAATGAACGGTCACAAGTCTGAACAAAAGAAAGTAATCAACATATATATCAATAAATATCAGTGTGTCGAGATACAAATATGGATACTACTTAGAGTATATCAAATGGCATCACTACAAAAATGGTACATGATACATAAATCAACTTGTTCTACCCCCACCCTTGCCCGGAGGTGGATGAGGGGGTGGCATGTCAGAATCTATCCTCTAGGATGAACCAGGAGCTCTAACGCCACTGCTCTATGATTGCTGGGCCCTGCTTGATCTCTGGGAAGTTGTGTAACTAGGCACTCTCTACTCTACCGGAACTGCACCCTCATAATGGTGCTACCAATAGTCAATCTCTCTCCACGCAACGTGCCCAGATCTATAGTATCTATCCAGAATATCTTGGTGTGAAACATCCTATACACTGTCAATCAAAGAATGAACCTCAAATTGAGCATGTCGCTCTCTAGACTTGGCCACTATAACACAGGCCTCCAAAGCAGTGGCACGTGCATCAGATAAAGCAAGCCTGGCCTGAAGGTCTTATACTTGCTGAGCGAGGTGCTCCAACTCTGAGGGATCATCCTCAATACCTCCCATTGCCACATCCATCTCCCCCTCCTCTGCCCTGTCTCCCAAACCCTCACCTCCTCTCCTCCTAACAACCCAGGAATCATCATCACTCTCTGATCTCTCGCCTGTGTTACTACCAGTGCTGCCACTATCAGTATGGTGGTACCCTAAATTTTGAGAATTTAGAAGTCCCAATCCATTATCTAGAAGAAAGTTTCTCCATACTAAGAAATTAAAGGAAGGAATCTTGATGACACAAATAAATAGAACTAACTAATCGAAGCCTTTAGAAAATGCTGGAATTTCAACCTGCTACAAAGATGATGCCGACAGAGGCTGAAGATGGTCGAATTTTAAAAATCTAAAATAGACCCAATTCAGGAAATCAAATTTCCTATCTCCAAAAAAAATCTTAGTTTTTCATGATGTGTTTTGGATTTTTGACCAAAGCCAAATCCGAAAGTTAGGTAGTTATTTTTTAGTTAGTTTAGTGTTTTTCCAAAATATTTTATAATAAGGGTTGTGTCTTTTCACCTTAAGGAGGTGTGAAAACCACTCAAACACATATATATACATAATGTAAAATGTAAAGACAACACAATACAATATAATACAATTTCACATATTTGGATAGTTTTTAATCAACAAGTATAAACATGGACCTGGATGTACTATTTTCTCAAAATCAATAAAGATAAGTCCTTTTTTATTTCACATGTGTAATAGTTTCATTATCATTTTGCAATTAGTCCCTCAGATAAACCAATAGAACTTCTTCAAAGTGATATTTTTATGTGCATGCTTCCTGATTTGATTCATATTCTATATTTTCAATTGGTTTTCTCATTTTGCATGGTTAAATTCTATTGATTGAGGCCTTAGTCAATTGGTCTGTCATTTGAGAAGTCATATCCTTTTGAAATATCTCTGAATTTGTTTTAGGT
>MU225070.1:1910617-1942289 GCA_018584345.1 Thuja plicata
TGAAAACTTTAATTAAATAAATGAATTAAATATTCATTTATCTTCAAAGAGATAACTCCAATAAGATCACATGGGTTACTTCACCCACCTCTCCAGTCCACATGGGTAACTTCACCCACCTCTTCAGTTCAAAAAGGTAACTCACAATTAGCTCTTCCGTCAGCCAAACTCTGTCTCCTCTTTACAAATTGAAGAGGTGGAGTTTACTGATGGCTTCTCCAGTTCCTTTTGATCTCAACCATTCATCTCCATATCTCTAGGATTGATCTCAACCGTTCATTTCATCCCCAATTCCTATATAATAAACCCTTCATAACCATTTGAAGGATCCAAGATTTAAAGCTCTCGTGCACCATTACTATGTCAGTTTGGTTCTAGCATTCAAGTCATCTTGTGATCACACACTCGTTTCAATTAGCAAATTCTTGACACTTCTCAAGTCATAGACGCTGCCCCACCGATACTGAGCATCAAGAACAATGTTTCAAAAGAAGTAGAGAGAAACAATAGAAGCTTCAAGCATCGTAGGGTTTGTATTTATTTGTTTTCCTTTTTCTTTCTTGTACATTTTATTGATTACATTTCAAGTTATTCATTTTAGTAGTTATTGTGTACTTGATTTATATCATTTGTGAAACCTTTGCTACTAACCCTTTCCTTTGGAAAGCTTGGGAACCATGGATCACGAAAGAAGGAGGCGTACACATACAAAGAGTTGTGAAAGCCAAGAAAGAGAAGACTACATCTAGAGTGTTCGCTGATGCTAAAAATGGGAAATGTTCCATTGAGGTGGCTACTTATAAGCCAAAAGAAGGATCACATGATCTAGCAGTCAAAGATTTCAAAGTGACAAAGATTGAATTGGGAAACATGGATCACGCGGGTCATAAGATTGAATTAAACTTTCATCTTTCAATCTTTTTATCATTCCTTACGCAGCTCTCACCTCAACTCTCCTCCACACAGCTGTCTTCCATCACTTGTTTCATCGCAGTCTTTGTTAGCAGATTTGTTAGCTTTTTATTGTGCAGCTTTTACTGGTATTTGTTATCTATTTCATTCTTATTATTGCACAAATTTTACTAGAAATAGTAATTTATATGTAATAAGATTTCTTTACTAGTTCTTAGCACAACATTTCCATATCATTGCGCAAGAGCATTTCTTTGTTTTCAGCTTTCCATTCATTATAGCTTCCTGCGCAGTTTTGACTGGTCTTTTCATTTCATTGTAGCTTCTTAATTATGTAGTATTACTAATCTTTGTCTGCATATTTTGAATATAAATTTGTTTATTCTTTTCTAACATCTGCAGGTTAATCAACAAGTAAACGGTTATGCATATTCTCTGATCTCCTTTTATCTATGTGGTTTTTCTAATTCAAGATCTAGTTTGAACTATTCCATATTATCTTTGACTCATTTCATCTCTAATTACTTTATTTTATTAATTTCATTCATCAACATTAATAATTAGTTTAAAATAATTCATTTCTTATAATTTTATTTAAATAAACATTTGTATACATTAATTTGATTATTCAAATCATTGTTATTTATTGCTTATTAATCTTTTTTTCTCTAATCCAAGCTTCATTTAAATTAATCTCTTCTATCTTAGTATTTTCAAATTGTGTTTAAATCAAAAAATTTAAACATCAATACATTTTTCTCCTCAATTTTACTTCAAATTGTTTCATTCCTAAGTTATTTATATAAATTCTAACCAATTTCAATTGCTAGTTCTTTAATTCAATGCATTTCAGATTTGTTCCTTCTCTTAATCAAAAAATTTTAAAAAAAACTATATCTTTATTTAACCATTCTATTGTAAGTTTCATTAAAGTTAAATTTATATTTCTTTATCTTGATCAATATCTTTTCATTGTAATTCACTTTGTTTAAGGTAATTTGATCATTTTATCATGTCTACTCTAATTTCATAAATTAAGCTCAATAGCTCTAATTATGGTCAATGGAAAAATCATGTTTCCTTTCTATTCCGGTTTAAACATTTACTTGAAGTTTCTATAGATTCTTCTATTGAACTAGATGCCTCTACTTCACAAGAAGAAAAAGATGCATGGAAAACTAAGAATGAAGAAGCTCTTGGTTTGATTGGTCTCTCTGTAGTTCCAGATTTTTATGTCTTAATTGGATATTGTACTAAAGCCCATCAAGCATGGGATATTATGCAACAAACGTATGACAGCTCATCTAAATCCTATAAGATTCAACTCCAAGACAACTTGGAGGACTTAAGTTATAATGATTTTAAAAATATGGATGAATTTTTACTCAAGTTTGACGCAATTAAAACTCAACTAAGTGGTGTTAATGTTAGTTTAAGTGATATTATACTAATTACTATTATTCTTAAGAAACGCCTTCCTAAAGAGTTTCAGCAATTTATCACTAATATTCATTCTCAGCTTGTGATTCCTACTTTAGCTACTCATTTAACTTATGCTATCTTTCAAAATCTATTACGTCAAGAGGAGGTAAAATTATTTCAATTTTGGTACTATTAAATCTTTTGAACATGCTTTTGTTTCTAAAACTCAAAATCAAAGTAATAAATCTCATACTTCTAATAATAATCATTATATATATATATATATATATATATATATATATATATATATATATATATATATATTACTTCTAATAATAAGCATCATAACAATAATTATTCCAATAATAACAATAATTATCATAACAATAATCATCATAACAATGGTTATTCAAATAACAATAATCATAATTGTAAGGTGGGAAGTGGAGGGTCTCTTAGATAGGGTTTTGGACAATAGAGATTTGCACATAAATGAAACCCTATGCCTCCATTAATCATCTTACATTTAATTGTAATTGATAAGGGATGCAAATATGGAAATGTTTATGAGGAAAATGGAATAATACATACCTCCAAAAACATAACATGCTGAAAACCCTTTCAGATGGTCTCAAAAATTGTTGATTTCTATGCTCTTGAACTGAAACTGTGAGATCTATAAAACCCAGAAATATTTTTTCTGATCTAGCACAATTCTGACTTTGACCCTCAAGTCAATGTCAACCTTGACCCAAAAATGTCACCCTTGACCCCAAAATGTCGACCTTGACCTGCACAGCTCTGACAAAAAATTTGTTTCTGGATCTCAGAAGTTTGTTGAAAAAGGTATCTGAATCTGCACTTAAATTCATTGTTTTGAACCTATACCTACATTAAAAATGGATTTGTTTGTCGGGGGGAGGGGTTTTCCTTGGTCAAACCCCAATTTTGTAATTAACCTTATAATTGAATTAAAATTGCATAAATAAACAAAGTAAATAAACAAATTCACCTTGCTTGTATAGAAACCCTTGTGGCAGATTCGAATCCTTAGATCCACAAGGATGAAAGCTTAAAGTTGTGTGAACCTTGTAGAAGAGTATGAAGTTGATCTACCATGCCAATTCATGCCTCCATGGAAGTAAATGTGCTCAAGTACTTGAATTGAGAATGTAAGAATGTAGATGTCTTGAATGCTTGAGAGATCTTGAGATTGCTTGATAACTTGTAGATAATAATGGATTACCTTCCGAACACCTTAGGATTTATTTCTTAGCCTTTCTTAGATTTCTTAGTCTTAAAGAAATGAGAGAGGAAAGCCTTTCTTTTATAGTGATCTTGGGCACGAAGGCTGACATAAAAAAGAATAATTAAGGGTACATGGCACAAAAATAGAGAGAGGTGCACATGGAGGGGAAATTAAACTAAGGTCTTGACACAAAACTCTAGAAGGGGTCCATCCTTAAGGTAGAAATAAAAATAATTATGTAAGAGCCTTGTCACAAAATTCAAGGTAAGGCCAAACCCAAAGTTAATTTGAGCATTAGGCACAAAACTCGAGAAATGATAATCTCAAATAATAAATTAGGAATCCTACACAAATCTCGAGAAAGGTCCACCTCAAATATTAATTTGAGAATTTGACACTTAACTCAAGAAATAATGGCCCCAAAGAGGGAAAAGATGAAATTTTGATGAAACCCCAAAACTAAGACTCAACCCCAAGGACCCTGGACTTGGGGTCAAGGTCAAGGTTGACCCAGACCTAGGTCAAGGTCGAGGTTGACCTTGACCAGAGGGTTAGGACCTCAGGAAATGTGCCCAAGCCTCAGAAATCGAGAGAAAAGGTAGAAAAGAGGGGTAGAATAGGAACATAAGCACATGAAACTCCATGGAAGCATGAAAGTGTTTGAATCAGGACCAAAACAGCCTACTAGGGAGGGCTAAAAGGTCTCAACATGGAGTGCGTCCATTTTAAGATGATACATTTATCCCCCACTTTAGCAAGAGTATGGGCTCAATGTAGACTCTTGGTAAAGTAGAATGAAAATAGAAGAAGAAAGCCCTATTATGATTAAGGATACAAGGAATCCATCAATCCCCCAATGAACTTGAGTCCTTGTTAAATCCAAAACCATAATAGGAGAGAGAAAAGAAGAGACAAGATTGGCTAGCTCACCCAGTAAGATGTGTGTATCTCACTGTGAACCACAAAAAAGATAGGATGGCCTACCAAGAAAGCACTTGATAGTCACCCCATAAAGTTGTGCACCTTCTGGAAGCTTTGTGCATGTAGTGCATCTTCTGATGGCTTTTATGAAGTACCCATGGATCCATATCCTCATATCACCATGGAATACATTTGTAAAATGTGTATCTCTTCAAGGTTTAGCAACTTATGTGCATTACCTTCCAAGGATTTAGCATATTGAATTGTAATTGAATGTGTATCTCTTTAGGATTTAGAAACTTATGTGTGTTACCTTCAGAGATTTTAGCGTGTTGAAAAACAAAAGGTTAGAACAAAAATGCATAATATAGAATGAGGGAGTCTGTATATATGCCCCCCTCCTTAAGATGGAAAAATATATTCTATTTTTGACATGTTAAGGAAAGAAAAGAACAAGGATAAATCCTTCATCAACAACATCAAGACAATATCCATAGATAATACCCAGTCCAAGCCAAGAAGGTCACAGCTCCTATTAGGCCATGGAAGGGACAAATGCAAAGAGATATCATGCAAGAAGTGAAAAAGTAACCCTTGTGAGGGATAGCACACTATTCAATTTCCAAGGTGAGAGATTTATCAACCATGAAAACCCAATATCAAAAAATGAAATAGGTTATAATCAAGGACATAGATCCTCAATGAAAACCAAAATTTTCATTTATGATATGATATCACATAATAGATAGATACTGCTTAAGCAAGGGAAAAGTGGATCCCGGAAAGACATAAATGAAGGGGATGGCATCCTTGCCCCCCAAGCATAGGAACAAGGTTGAAAGGGGACCTATTATATCACTCACAACACTATGCAAGTTAATGAACCCACAAGGATTATGCTAACATTGATTACATAATGTAGAGCTCCATAATAGGAACATAAATTTTATTTAGAGAAAACAAGATTGGAATACAACTCATTGAAACGTGATATATAAATAACTTTACTATCAATGAGCTGCCTAATCTTATAATGTAAAGCTTGACATTCATTAGTAGAGTGATCATGAAATCTATGATACAAACAAAAAGGAAGATTCTTCAACTGTGGACTACGTTTCTTTTTGTGTTTAGGTCTAGTAATCATCTTAGCACGAAGGAGTTTAGGCAAAAGAACTTCTTGGTCAAATTCCTTCATAGCTTCATCATGTTTTGAAGTGTTATTTGAGATGTTGGTAACATTGATGTGTTTTTGAGGATGAAATCCCAATCCATAAGAATTCTCATGCCCCCCATTCTGTAAGGGCATTTGAATACCCTGTTCATGCTTACCACATCCTTAACGATGGAATCCTTGGTTAACTAGTAAATGATAACTAGGACCATAATGAGAAGCCATATCAGAATGATAACTAGGACCATAATGAGAAGCCATATCAGAAGGATTCAATGGAACTTCAGTAGTCACTATGTCATCATTAGTAGGTTTGATAGATTCATAGTGGGTAGAGGTAGTGATGAAGTTATTACGAAGGGAATGAGAAGTAGAAGAAAAATATCATTTTTAAAACTCTCTTTGTTGCTTCATAAAATCAAGATTAGAAACCTTATACTCTCCAATAAAGGTAGGATTAAAATTGAAGGTTCCCCAATCATCTCCAGAAAGAGCATTAGGGGAAGAAGGATTGCTATTAGGAATAGGAGTATTGTGGGTTTGAGTATTCAAACAAGGATTTGGCGCATCATCCACATGAAGTGTATACCCCATGTTGTTGTGAATAAACTTGAATTTACAATGAAGGGTGGACGGAACAACATACATCTCATGCAACCAAGGTCTACCCAAAAGAAGGTTATAATTAAGAGGTCCAGACATAACATGAAAAGGAGTATTTAGGATGACCAGACCTACTTTGATAGGTAAGGTAATGATGCCCAAAGTGTTCTTATCAATGTTATCAAAGCCATGTATAGGAGCATTATCAGGTTAAATAAATGAAAGATCAACTTTAGTCAATTTGAGCATGTCCATGGTACAAATATTAATCCCAGATCCATCATCAATAAAGATCCTATGAATGATACTCTTATGGATAGTAACAATAACCATAATAGCATCATATTAATTTTTTATTTCTGTAGAAGGTAAATCCATTTGAGTAAATACAATGTCAAGAGGACCCGGGGTAGCATGCATGCACTGTAAGAAGGCATTGATGTTCTCTTTATTAGGAGATGAAGTGGGAAGAGTTGCTAGAGATTTTTTCAAGGCTTCATGGTAGGTAGGTGAGGTATGGAGAAGATCCCATAAAGAAATATTGGCAGGGTTATTACGCAACTAGTTTATCAAATCATACTCTTGGCTAGGAAGATGGGGTGGAGGAGGAAGAATGGGTTGAGAAGGTGGTAAAGAAGTAGGAACCACCAGATTAGGTTGAGGGTTATTCCTTGTATGATAGGGGTGAGATATTGAATCTTGATCATTGAAAGACTCTAAAGACTCCATAGGTTTACCTTTGATAGTAATGCGAGGACAACCTTTAATAGTCAACAAGGGTTGTGGATAAACTATGTTAGTTGTCTCAACACCACAAACAAATTCACAAGAAAGAAGAAAAGAATACATCTTAGGAGGAGATGAGGTAGGAGCGTGATTTTCCATAACATCATCACTGAGAGGGAGAGAATTAAGGGAATTCATATCATTCTCCACTGATGCCTCATCACTAAAAGGAATCCCAAATGGAGGTAAAGAATCTATAATGTTTTCTTCTTTCTCTAAAATATCTGCATAAGGGGAGTGTGTTTTAGAAAAATAGTCACCATCATGTATGAATATGTCATCCATTAATAAATCACCATCTTGTATCAAAGCATCTTCACAAGGAGGGTATAAATCAATGTCTTTATCCAAGGGTTCATCTAAAAAAGTAGAATAATCCACAATGGCTTCATGAGGAAGAGAGTAATCAACATCCAAATCCAAAGGTTCATCCAAAATAGGAGGATTATCATCCCTATAAATAAAGAAGATTGTAAAAGGTTTGGAAAATACTTGAAACAAATTGTGCAACATAATAACAAATAAATAAATGCATAGAAAATAGATCTAGATATATCCAAATTCATTCAAATGAAATGTATGATGAAAAATATAATTTTTTTTGTATTTTTAAAGAAATTTTGTGATTTTTTATTTATTTTTGACATATAAATGCAAGAGCATAAAAAAATCTACTTTTAAATGCATGTAAGATCTAACATAAAATGCAAATATAAAACCAAAATGAAAGAGTTGTCTATCGCGGGTTCACCAAAATGTAAGTTGGGAAAATGGAGGGTCTCTTAGATAGGGTTTTGGACAATAGAGATTTGCACATAAATGAAACCCTATGCCTCCATTAATCATCTTACATTTAATTGTAATTGATAAGGGATGTAAATCTGGAAATGTTTGTAAAGGAAAATGGAATAAAATACATACCTCTGAAAAAAGAACATGCTGAAAACCCTTTCAGACGGTCTCAGACACTATTGAATTTCAGGCTCATAAACTAAAACTGTGAGATCTACAAAACCCAGAAATCTTTTTCCAATATGGCACATTTTAGACTTTTAACCTCAAGTCAATGTTGACCTTGACCCCAAAATGTCACCCTTGACTCCAAAATGTTGACCTTGACCTGCATAGCTTCGATGGAAAATCTGTTTCCGATTTCCAAAAGTTTGTCGAAAAGGGTATCCAGATTTGCACTTAAATTTTCTGTTCTCAACCTGCACCTACAAGAAAAGGGATTTTTTTGTTGGGGGGAGGGGTTTGCCTCGGTCAAACCCTAGTTTTGGAATTAACCTTATAATTGAATTGAAATTGCGTAAATAAACAAAGTAAATAAATGAATTCCTCTTTCTTGTATAGAATCCCTTGTTGTGGATTTGAATCCTTAGATCCACAAGGATGAATGCTTGAAGTTGTTTGAACCTTGTATAAGAGTATGAAGTTGATCTACCATGCCAATTCATGGATCGATGGAAGTAAATGTGCTCAAGTACTTGAATTGAGAATGCAAGAATGTAGATGTCTTGAATGCTTAAGAGATCTTGAGATTGCTTAATAACTTATAGATAATAATGGATTACCTTCCAATCACCTTAGGATTTCTTTCTTAGTCTTGCTTAGATTTCTTATTCTTAGAGAAATGAGAGAGGAAAGCCCTTATTTTATAGTGATCTTGGGCACAAAGGCTAACATAGAAAAGAATAATTAAGCGTCCATGGCACAAAACTCTAGAGAGGTGCACATGGAGGGGAAATTAAATTAAGGTCTTGACACTAAACTCTACAAGGGGTCCACCCTTAAGGTAGAAATAAAAATAATTATTTAAGAGCCTTGTCACAAAATTTTAGGTAAGGCCAACCCCAAAGTTAATTTGAGCATTAGGCACAAAACTCAAGAAAGGTTAATCTCAAATAATAAATTAGGAATCCTACATAAACCTCAAAAAAGGTCTACCTCAAATATTAATTTGAGAATTTGACACTTAACTCAAGAAATAATGGCCCTGAAGAGGGAAAAGATGAAATTTTGATGAAACCCCGAAACTGGGACTCAACCCCAAGGACCCTGGACCCTAGGGTCCAGGTCAAGGTCAACCTTGGCCTAGGTTAGGGTTGAGATCAACCTTGACCTATGTCAAGGTTGAGGTCAACCTTGACCCAGAGGGTCAGGACCTCAAGAAATGTGCCCAAGCCTCAGAAACAGAGAGAAAAGGTAGAAAAGAGGGGTAGAATAGGCATATAAGCACATGAAACTCCATGGAAGCATGAAAGTGTCTGAATCAGGAACAAAACAACCCACTAGGGAGGGCTAAAAGGTCTCAACATGGAGTGCGTCCATTTTAAGATGATACAATAATAATAATTATTCAAATAATAGGTCTAATTCTAGGCCATCATACAATAATAATAACAATAACTACAATAATCAAGAAAATAGAAAACCACATTGTACTTATTGTGGTAAAGATGGTCACCTAACTAATGTTTTTTTTTAAAATAAAAATGATAAGAAGCCCATCAATAACAATAATCAAAATAACTTCAAATCTCAAGGTAATCAATCTTGTCATGCTTTTACTGCTTGTTATAAAGCTTCTCATGCATTAGAATGGATTATTTATAGTGGTGCTTCTCATCATGTTACATCTCATAGAGAAGTATTTGATTCTTTGCAACCTGATACTACTAATATTCCTATTCATTTAGCTAATTATCATAGTTCCAAAGTTGATGGTTTTGGTGATGTTAATGTTCCAAATGGAAAGTTACACAATGTTCTTTATGTTCCTGAACTAAAATCTAATCTTCTTTCAGTTTCTCAATTATGCCAAGGTTACAAAGTTGAATTTCATAAGGATATGTGCTATATTATTGATCCTAACACTGATCATGTTATTGCTAATGCTAAGATGGATCATGATAATTTATTTAAATTTTATGAGTTTGCCTCTTCAAGGTACTCTTTGAAAGTCAATATTGATTTCAATGTATGGCATGAAAGGCTTGGCCATTTGAATTCTGATTATATTACTTTGATGCAAAAATCTAACATGGTTAAAGGATTGCCCCATATTGTTCCATCTAAAATTACATGCATAGGGTGCATGAGTGGCAAAATTAAAAGGGAGCCCTTTCATCATGGTACTTCATGGAGGGCATCTCATAAGTTACATCTTAGTCTTAGTGATCTTTTGGGTCCAATGGAGAACATATCCATACAAGGTTCAAAGTATGCTCTAACCTTTGTGGATGATTTTACTAGAAGAATTTGGATTTATTTTTTGCATACTAAAGATCAAGTACTTGACACATTTTCTAAATTTCATATGTTTGTGGAAAGGAAATCTGGTTCTAAACTTAAAATAATTATAACATATAATGGTACTTAATATGTTAATAATTCTTTTCATTCTTACTTAAGATCTTTTGGTATAAAACATCAGCTTACCATTCCTTATACACCACAACAAAATGGTGTGGCGGAAAGGAGGCATATAACCATTGTGTAAATGGCTAGATGTATGTTACATGCTAAAGATATGCATTACAAGTTTTGGGTTGAAGCAATGGCTTATGCCACTTGTATTCTAAATATAACTCCTACTAAAGCTTTGCAAAATATAACTCCCGAGGAAGCGTGGTCCGGTAGGAAACCAAACTTACAATACTTGGAAATTTTTGGATCTATTTCTTATGTTCACACACCCAAACAAAAAATGCATAAATTAGATTCTAAATATTCTTCATTTACTTTTGTTGGGTATGATGAATCTAATAAAGGTTATAGAGTTTATGATCCTATTACTAACAAGGTTCATATTGCAAGAGATTTTGTTATTGCAGAAAATGAAGTTAATGATTGTTCCAAGGTCAAAGATGATGAATTTAAAGGGGGTATTATTTATCTCATGGAGGACCAACCTCCTATTCTAAACCCTACTCCTAATGCACCTATTTCTATTCCTACTAGTATTAAAAAATATGATGATGACGATGGTAAGAATATTTCTACTCCTCTTAGTGATAAGTTTGCTAATGATGGTGATAATGTTGTTCATGATGATAATGATGAATTTACTCCTCATAGTGATGATGAAAATTATGAATTTACTCCTCTTATTGATATTTCTATTACTTCTAAGAAAAATCCTAAATGGTTTAAAGATTTACTTAATGAATGTGATTATTATATTACTAGAATGGGTGGTCTTAGACCTAGGAGACTTAATTATTGCAATTATGCTTTGATGTCTTCTCTTATGCATTCTAAAGATCCTCAAACTTTTTCTAAACCTAAAAATCAACCTCATTTTCAAAATGCTATGCAAGAAGAATATGATAGTTTAATTTCTAATAATACTTGGGATTTAGTTACTTTACCTCATGCAAAAAATCTAGTTTCATGTAAATGGTTGTATAAAACTAAGTTGAATGCAAATAATGAAATTAGTAAGTTTAAAGCTAGACTATTAGCAAGAAGTTTCTCTCAAGTTGAAGGAATTGATTATAATGAGACCTTTGCTCCTTTTGCTAAAATTCCTACCATTAAAGTTCTTTCTTTAACTACAAAAATGAATTGGCCTATTCACCAAATGGATGTTAAAAGTGCTTTTTTAAATGGTGATTTGCATGAATAAATATATATGTCTCAACCCCATGGTTTTATTAAAGAAGGTAATGAACATTTTGTATGTAAACTAAAGAAATATATCTATGGTTTAAAATAATCTCCTAGAGAATGGTATTCTAAAAGTAATGATTTCTTTATTTCTGAAGGTTTTTGTAGAAGTAAAAATGATCCTAACTTGTATATCAAGCATAGTGAAAATGACATTATTATTATCCTTCTTTATGTTGATGATTTGATTCTTACTTAAAGTTATAATCATTTAATTTCTGATATAAAGTCTCAATTAACCAAAAGTTTCAAATGACTGATTTAGGACTTCTACATTATTTCTTAGGAATGCAAATTTGGCAAACCCCTAAGGCTATTTTTATTTCTCAAATTAAATATGCTAAAGATCTTCTTGATAGATTTCATATGTATGATGCTAATCATGTTTCAATTCCATGTGAATTGGGAACTAAGTTAATGATAGATATGAAATCTCCATTTATAGATGCTACTCCTTATAGGCAACTTGTTGGAAGTTTAAATTATCTAACTCTCACTAGACCTGATTTATCTTTTAGTGTTGGTTTAGTTTCAAGATGTATGTCCAAACCTCAACAAACTCCCTTAAAAATTGCTAAAAGAATATTAAGATATATTAAAGGTACTCTTGATGTAGGTTTATTTTATGAGGCAAATTCTAATTTTACATTAAAAGGATTTACTGATTCAAATTTAGGTGGAGACCCCAATGATGGGAAATCTACTTTTGGGTACTGTTTCTTTCTTGGTTCAGGTGCTATATCTTGGAAAAGTAAAAAATATCAATCTATTTCACTATGTTCTACTGAGGCTGAATACAAAAGTTGTACCAATGCCTCTAAAGAAGCCTTATGGCTTAGAATAATTCTTGAATATTTGGGTTTACCTCAACAAGAACCTACACCTCTATATTATGACAATCAAAGTGCAATAGCCTTGGCAAAGAATCTGGTCTACCATGCAAAGTCAAAGCACATTTCTCTCCACCACCACTTCATTAGAGAACGAATTGAAGAAAAGAAAGTTTCCCTCATCTATTTCAAGGGTGAAGATCAAGTTGAAAATATTTTGACAAAGCCTCTTTCTAGAGAGAAATTTGGATTTCATTATAACAATTTTGGTTTTATACCCCTTGATGTATATCCCCCAAGTAAAGATTAAAGGGGGTGTTAGAATTTAATCTTTCCTTGGTTGAAACTATGTAATTGAAGGATAAACCAAGGTATCCTTATTTGTATTTGTCCTCTAGTCCAAGTAGGAGGACATGCCACTTTTTTGAAATTCCTTTAATAAGGAAATTAGATATTCCTCCATAAGAGGAATCTCACATTTGGCACACACACACACAATATGAATGTGGCATGCATAGAAGATGGGAGTTACATGCAAACTCCTCCACTCATCTCTATTTAAGAGATGCCTCTCACACACTTGTTGAATAATCTTCTCTTCTTTTTCACTTCTCCTTACATTCTCATCTTTCTCTCAATATTGTATTGAGCTTATTGCTCTCATTCTTTAGGCCTTGAGTCATATTCATATTTTTCACAAGGGGTTTTTTATTATTTTTTCCCCTTTCAAATCCTTGTGTTCTTGTCTTGGTTCTTGGAGCACTTTGGTGATCTTTTGGCTTGATACTTTGACGCAATTCCTCTCTCTCTCTCTCTCTCTCTCTCTCTTGGTGAACTTGGTAAATTCCTTTCATGCACTCACACTTGGATTCTTTCCTTTTCTCTACTAATTTTTTATTATTATTCCTAACAATTATAATGCAACCCAACACAACAATTAATAAAGGTCACCAAAAATGTTAAGTACATAGGAACCTGGTAGAGGAACCCGATAGATAGATCACTGTGTAAACTGAAAACATAATTCATAGAGGAATGTGACAGAATTTTACAGTGTAACCCAATAGAGAAAATTTATAGATAGTCTACAAAGAAACCCAAGAGGAAAATCTATAGAGCAACCCGACAGGAAGACTAAAAAGCAACCCGAGCACCAGTCTACCGAGAGACAATTTTATTATGAGAAATGTGGATCTGACTTACACATCAAATAAAAACACTTAAGTTTTATATTTATCTTAAATCTTAGATTTAAATCCATTTCTTGAGGGATAGGTAAAGTAATTGTAATTATTTTAATCAGTCTAACTGATTGAAAACATGCAAACTACAAGATCAAGGTCAAGTTGTAAACCTTTGATCATAGAGTTATCATTGTAAAGCATGAAACTTATTTAGGTCAAATTAATTATACAAATAGATGTGTAATCAATCAGAACAAGATGATGTGATGATGATTGTAGCCAAGGAGCACATCTATGGATTAGCTATAGATTTTTATTGAGAGGGACAACAAAAGATGGAATCAGTTATAAAGAACAAGATCCAAGGCTACCAAGCAGAACAGAGGTATTAATCAGTCACTATAAGTGATACATCATATTGTAAACTTTAATGGATCTATACTCAACAATTCTAGATTGCATATACTCAGGTCAATAAGTATTTTTGACTACATTCTAACAAGTGTAGTAAATAGAAGAAATCCTTTGAGAAGGTGGATTTAACAATACTTTTGTAAACCTCTTAACCGAGTGCATACTAAACAGTGTTGCTAAAGCTCTTAATAGAGTAGACCTTAACCAGTCTAAACATGTTACTCCTAACAGGGTAAGATCATCAGAAGTGATCAAACTTGTAAGCCTTAAATGAACCCTTCCATTCTATAGATAGTAAATGTTTTTGGGTTTCATCCCCACCGCAATTTTTACCTTCTAAAAGGTGTTTTCTGCATTACCAAATCTTGTGTCATGTGTCAATACATTTCATGAATTTTTCTATGAATGTTAACATGCAAATTAAGTCTATGAATTGATATTACATACATAAAGATAGAATAACACATATGGTCGGCAATGCAATGAATTGATCACTAAAGGATTAATGTTAATTGACAAAAAGTTTTAAGGGTACTATTCACCCCTTCCCTCTTAGTACACACCATTCCATTATTCCAACAATTGGTATCAGAGATAGATCTCGTATTTGGAAAATTTTAAATCACTTGAGAGAAAAGATCATAATATGGAAAGGTATAATCTAGACAAGAGTATTGAGAATCAAAAGTTAGAGATACAGATCTTCTATGAGAAATACAAAGAAGCTAGAGTCAAGATGATAGAGCTACTAGATGAAAGAAAGGTTATGGCATCTCGATGTAATGAAACATACTATCATGAAGAAGAGATACCTGATTTATTTGAGTCAATGGGATATACATCTAGCAATACATCAAACACATCTAAAGGAAGCATTACAAGTATGAATGAAATCAATCAACATCTGGCTAGACAAGTGAAATCATTGCAAATTGGTCAAGAGACACAGATGGTAAGGATGATTGAGGTTATGAATAATGCTAGACAATATGACAAAGAAATAACATTAGCTATTGATGACAAAAGGAAGATCACTGAATGGATACAAGAAAGAGAATAAAAAATACAAAGACTTACTAAACATCATCATGAGATCACCAATCAGATTATTCTTATGAGTCAGGAGGCAAATTGAATGAAAATAGAAATGAATGGGAAATTTGAAGCTATTGGTGAGATAAGAGAAAAAAATGAAAGACTAAAGCATGAAGTAAGAATTCAACAACAACACAATGATATGATCAAGAGAGCTAAAGAAAGTACAAAAAGAATGGATGATTTTCTGGATGGACAAAGAAGGGTCAACAACAATATTGGACTAGGGTTTACCAAGCATGGAGAATCACCATACCAAGCTGATAAAAAATATTTCTACATCAATCCAAGACCAAGGAAGAAATCATGCAAGCACTGTGGAAAACTAGGCCACACATCAAATATTTGCAGAAGCAAAATTAAAGGTATTCCTAACTCCACATCTACATTCATTGCAAATTGTTATAACTGTAACAAGAAAGGACATAAAGCATATGAATGTAAATCTAAGGTGAAACAACCAAAGAAGGAAACCTACATGGAAAAATATTGTTCCACTTGAAAAATGCATCGGCACACATCTCTTGAATGCAAGAAGAAGAAATTGCAAGCATGGAAGACAAAAGAACTAGAAAATGCTTATCAACTGAAAAGAGTCAGTAACTCATATGTTTGGGATACAATACATGGAAAAATTGCACAGCATGTGGTAGATATGGACACATAGCTGAAAAATACATGAGAAAATGGATAAGAAGGTGTAGAAGCTAGACTAACCCCAGAATGACATGCTTACACTATCATAGGGTCGATCATCTAAGAAAGGACTGAAAAGACCAAGTGACAGAGACAAGCACTTTTCCCAATGGAAATACCATTGAAGACATCAGAAAGATGAGAAATAAAATGTGGAGGAAAGGTAAAAACATAGATGATGCTAGACCAAGAAATAAAACTAGTGACACCTTATCCAATGAATCTAGTGACATCACCAACCCTGCCTAAGAAGAACAAGTATGGAACTACACTATACCAATTTATATCTTACATCAGTTTCATTATACAATGATAAAATGCCAAACTAGCATGAATAAAGATGCACTATGGTATTACTTGTTATGATTTTGTGAATACAATCTTGTCAGTCAATAGATACTGAGAATCATCGGTGTACATATGAAATCCAAGTTAAATAATGTAAACTGATACTCGTCGTTAATCATGTAAAAGACATTGAAGTCTTTGCCACTTACCGAGCATCATCAATAAATATGTGAAAGGTCAAGTGAGTTGTCACTTACCCCGAGCTGGAAGTTTTTGTGATACCTGAGAAAATCCATCTTCAAACACTGAGAAGTGGGTAAGGCATTAAATGCACAACTTAGGGCATCATCTATAAAAAGGTGACTGAATATCTCATTCACTCACCATGTGATTAAGAGTGAAGAAGTAGAGCGAAGAAGAGCATAGAGTGAAGAACAATGAATAGATTGTGGAAGTAACTCACAGCAGATTCATGATATTCAGATAGATCAAAAACAGCTACAGCAAGACAAGTGAGTAACTAAAGACTCACCGAGCTCACAACTATTTATGAGAAAAGCCCTAATTTTCAGAAACCATGGCAACCACATCTTGCGTTTCCAAGATCAAGAATGCCAAGGAGAAAAAGTTAACCTAATCAAGAACACCACTTGTGAAGAACCTAAATACAAGTTTTGTCCAAAGGTTTCTTCGCAACCTGATGACCCTGGTGCATTTTCAAGCATACCACCTAGGGTTTTGCTGATCGAGGATGTCTGAGTGTATATCCACTGCAAAGTTGCAAAAATCAAAGATCTAGAGGTTGAGAAAGATTACAAGAAGATTTTCATAGACACAACCATCAAGGATGAACATAAACATATCAAGGTGAAAGGGATGAAAAAATGCCCTAATGTTCCCAAAGCAGTTTAAGACCGAGTGGATCAGGATAGTGCTGAGCAGAGTGCATGACTGAAAGATGTAGATGGACAAGCCAAAATAGATCACTAGGGATATGATACACGCAGTGACCAGTTATCCAATAACCAATAAGGCCAAGGAACTCAAACACCCTCCTCACCCTTGAGATTGAGAAGATATAAGGTGCAAAATGGGATGGCAGAGGATTGAAGGTAAACTCCATCAAAGATCCAGAACTTAAATTTGGTGCATGTGTGCTGGGATACAAGATATTCCAAGATAGTAGAATGAATAGTATTTCATGTGGAGTAGTAGACACTACTCACAAGATTGTAAAGAAGGGATCACAATTGGATCTATCTGAACTTCTACTAAAGAAATTGGAGGAGAACATGAGGACCATTAGATCAGCAAAATCTAACTCATGTTATTTTGGTTCACTCCTAATGTGTATATTTTCTACTTTCAATACTTTTTCCCAGTCTGTCGGTAATGTCAATTGGGACACTACTCGACCAGTGACAATACAAATCAGTGAATTCATCAAGTCACTAGGTGACAACTTTACATCATTCATAGATGAATTTTTCACTAGATTCAAGGACAGAATGCAGTAAAAGGATGAGGATACCAGAACAACTGGTAGAATAATATAAAGCAGATATTTGTTCTATGGTGGACACTGATACCACCTTGATCAAACCAGTTGTACTGAGGAAAACATGGTTAGCCCCACTTGACTATGAGATCAACATAGATCAAGCCATCAATGCTATTGAATCATTATTAAATGAACCATTAGACAAGTCATTACCAAGGTTTGGAACCTACGAAGAGGCTAAGGAAAGAATAAAGACCAGCCTAGTAGTGAAGAAAAATGATAGAAAGAAGCATAAAATGGTAAAGACACTTAAGAAAAAGTTATCGGTAAATGATGAAGAGACTAAACAACAACAAGAAAGTGAGGGATAGTCACCTATTGGTGAAGGTGAACAAGTGGGTGACTCCAAATCAACAGAGTCTAATGCACCACCCCCAAAGAAGACTAGAACTACTCTTGCATCTCAGACAAGGATTTAGACAACAAAAGATGCAAGTTCATCACCGGTTAAGAAAGGACAAGTGAGGACTTACAAGAGGAAGCCTCAAACTGAACAAACTTCAGAACCAAAGAGGAGAAAAAGACTAATCTGAAGCAAGGAAGATATAGAAGACACTGAACAAGATGAACAACCTGTAAAGAACAAATTTCTTACCAAAATTGATGAGGTTTTTTCATTAATCATTAGGTCAGGTAAAATATTTGAGCCTAAGGTTAAAAAATGGCTAAATCTGAATCCTGAGGATCAGAATAAAATAGAAGCCATCATCATGAAAATATCTATATTTAAATATATACTTATACCATTTGAAAATATGATGCCACAAGAACTTCTAGATAGGTTATCAGCAAGGTGGACATTTTCACTAAATTCTAAAAAACTGATAAGGGAAAGATCCCTAGTTTCAATAATGCCACCCGAGTCCAAAATGGAAGAGATTGATGAAATGATGAAGTTACATTCAAAGAATTTCTTAGTGGAATTGAGAGCCTACAAGGTACTATGGGGAAGCTTAATTGAGCTTGAAAAAGAAAGTGAGGATTCTTGGAGACAAATACTCAATGTACCTAAAGAGGACACAAGCCCCAAGAGAGTACTAGAACTTACCGATAAGCCTCAAAATGGAGAAAAAGAGGCTACACCAAGCCCAAAGCACATTCTTATAAATGAAACTGAGGATGAAAATCAAGTTGAATTGAAAATAGAAGCAAGAAAAGAAATGGATGACATACCTTAGATTTTTCATTCATTAGGAGACACAACAGATGTCATAATTCAAGATGTGACGATAATAGATATCACTGAAGATCCAATCAATGAAGTTAAGGAAAATGAAGATGTCATTGTTACCTCTGAGCAAATCAAAGAAAACGACACAACAACGGATGATGCACAGGTTAATATATTGGGACAAATGCCATTATTGATATAGGATATCAATATCATCTCACAAAAGAACAATTCACCTTAGCATGATGCAAGCATACCTGAGGATAAGCGTGAAGAGGAATAGAAAAACACAACTGATGATTATAAAGAAAAAGATAGAGAGAAAAAAGATAAAGGTGAAGAAGAGAATCAAGTCGATGCCACTCCAAAGGATAACAAAGGAGAAGTTATAGAGAAATCTAAGGTTGATGTGGAGGCGTCCACACCAAACTGACAGGTAGACACCAAGAAGTAGTTAAAAGGCACAACACCTCTAAAGCCTTCATCAAGTACATTAGACCAAGCAAAAGAACTTTCTATGGTACTGCATACAAGTTCCTCCACTACACTCTCAAAGAAGAAGAAGAAGAAGAAGAAGAAGAAGAATCCAGTCACCCTAGATGAGATCATTGAAATACTAGACTGTGATCAAAGGAAATTGGATCCAGAGTCACTTACAAAGTATGTAGAACTTTGTAAAAGGAAAGCTATCCAAGATAAGCTTAAAAAGGAGAACAAGGACACACAGGTACTTGAGAAAACCAACAAAATACTTCTGCATATTATACCTAATACTGACATTGATCAAGATGCTCCCATACTTGATCAATTATTAGTTATTACAAATTTCATCACATAAAAAAATGCGGATGCAGAGAAGGCAATAGAAGAATTGCAAAACAGAAATACCAATAAAAATTGATAGAGAAAATCAGCCAAGAAGTGGCAGAGAACAAGGTAAAGCTATCTAAACTAGTCAATGAATTGGAACCAATTATTTTAGAAGCTATAACTTTAGTTCAAAAGTTATGCACAACAGAGAAATTCACTAAGGACAATAGAGAGAAGATTACATAGATAGATGCAGATCTAAATGCTAGTGCACAAGGTCTTACAACCAATGAAAATACAATCAATTTGCATTATGAAAATATTATGGAAGCTAAAAGGTTGATACTAGAGATTTTAGAGGCAAAATCACAATTCAGAGATGAGGTAACTGAGCTTCAAGCTCTACTTCTACCAAATCTCACATTATTGCAACAACATATGACTTATGCAAGACAATTGATTGCAACTCTGGAGATGTCTGTCATTGACAGTATCTATGATATGCATGCATGAATAATATTAGAGCATGTGGCCCTAGAAAATCTTAAGGAGAAGTGGGATAAAATGATAGAAGACATGCAAAACTCTCATTCCCACATTTTTGATAAGTTGTAAGTATTACACCTTTGTCCTTATTATCAAAAAAGGGAGAAATAATATGTGACAAAGAGAGAAATAATAAAGGGGAAATAGTATAAAGGCAAGTGTATATACATGTACATGTACTATGCTAGCATGCACATAGGGGGAGTCATATTGACAAGGTGAACACATGGTGTATATACTAAAAATTTTAGTTTTTGCACATATCCATTTTTGATACTAATGTCAAAGGGGGAGATTAATGATCATATTTTTCCATTAGTATAGAAGGGAAATATTTTTTGAACCATCAGTACATGATCACTGAAAGACAAGTTTATAGTGCAACCTAACACAATAGTTGATAAAGGTTACCAAAAATGTTAAGTACAGAGGAACCCGACAGACAGATCACTATGTAAACTGACAACATAATTCATAGAGGAACCTGAAAGAAATTTACAGTGTAACCTGATAGAGAAAATCGATAGAAAACCTACAGATAAACCCAAGAGGAAAGTCTAAAGAGAAACCCAATAGGCAGACTAAAGAGAAACCTGAACTCCAGTCTATCGAGAGACAATTTTATTTCAAGAAATGTGGATCTGACTTACATGTCAGATAAAACACTTATGTTTTTTATTTATCTTAAATCTTAGCTTTAAATCCATTTCTTGAGGGACAAGTAAAGTAATTGTAATTGTTTTAATCGGTCTAACTGATTGAAAACATGCAAAATAGGAGATCAAGATCAAGTTGTAAACCTTTGATCATAGAGTTATCATTATAAAGCGTGAAACTCATTTAGGTCAAATTCATTGTATAAATAGATGTGTAATCAGTTAGAACGAGATGATGTGATGATGATTGTAGCCAAGGAGCACATCTATGGATCAAGGATAGATTTTTATGCAGAGGGACAACAACAGATGAAATTAGTTATAAAGAACAAGATCCAAGGCTACCGAGAAGAATAGAGGTATTAATCAGTCACTATTGGTGATACATCATATTGTAAACTTTAATGGATCTGTACTTAGAAATTCTAGATTGCATATACTCAAGTCAATAAGTATTTTTGACTACATTTCAACAAGTGTAGAAAATAGAATAAATCCTTTGAGAAGGTGGATTTAACAATCCTTTTGTAAACCTCTTAACTGACTTCACACTAAAAAATGTTGCTAAAGCTCTTAACAGAGTATACCTTAACCATTTGAAACATGTTACTCCTAACAAGGTAAGATCATTATAAATGATCAAACTTGTAAGCCTTAACTGGCCCCTTCTATTCTATAGATAGTGAATTTTTGTGGGTTTCATCCCCACCACAGTTTTTACCTTCTAACAGGTGTTTTTTGCATTACCAAATCTTGTGTCATGTGTCAATACATTTCATGAATGTTTCTATGAATGTTAACATGCAAATTAAGTTTATGAATTGATATTACATGCATAAAGATAGAATAGCACATATGGTCGATAATGCAAGGAATTGATTACTAAAGGATTAAGGTTAATTGACAAAAAGTTTTAAGGGTACTGATTCACCCCTCCCCTCTCAGTACACATCATTCCATTATTCCAACAATTGTCTTATTTTATTTCACATTTAAATATTTTATTATTTAAATGACCTTTGGGATTTTTGGGAGGGAAATTGGAGAATTAAATTTTAGTAGTCTCTTGGCTCTTCCTTTCCCTCTAACTATTCATTTCGTGTATGTTCATTTTTTAGTCTATTTTCTATTTAATGGGATTTCTTTCCCATTTTGAGGATAACCACGATGTGAATATCCTCATATTCTTTAAATTTTTCATATGTTATTTTGATCATATTAGTGCACTTGTCAACAAAGAGTGACATTAAAATAGGAGAAACAAAAACAATCAACTGGTTCGCAAGGTTTGCATAAATTCTGTTATTCTTGTATTTCATGATATTTTTGTACAAAGTTGATTTAATGTTTCATTGAAAGGTTAGGATCATTTAGAAAATGATTTTATGATTTTTGTGGTTATGTTTTCATATTCCTACAATAACTAATTTTCCTTATCTATAGCTGGTGAGCTCGATGTGAAGATAATGTGTTCATATTTTGTAGCATGCTTGCAAATTATTTCCAATATTGTAAATTTTCTTAGTAGAGATAGCAGTTCATTGGTAAGTGATGCCTCTTGGAATCCAAATTTTGGTGTGCTTGAGAAGTGAGTGTTTTGTAAGAGGGATCCTGTGCCACAAAATCTATAAGCTATCTCTCTAAATAAGTGTGGCTTAGATTTATCCATAGTAGGATCCATCAGATATTGTCCTATCCTAACCACATGTTGTGCGCATCTTCTATCACAAAAGACCACTTTGTTTGGCGTATGTTTTTAAGACATATTCCTATCCAAACATCACTTTTCCAAACCTTAAAATATTTGTACAAATACATTTATCAAACCTTGATCAAAAAAATTGTCCAAACTATTAAGCATAGGAAACTCAAAACCCTATAGATTTGTTTCAACCTTTCATACATAGGTATCCCTTAGGTTCCCTCACTTTCATCTTTCATCCTAGGTCATCCCTTTGGTCATTTCCTTATTCCATCATTGCATCCCCTCTTTTCTCAAACATTTTTATTATGACCTTAGGTATTATTAGAACCTTGTCCTTATTACCATTTTGGCATTATCCTTCTTAGACTAACCATATCCATAGATCATCGTTCATTTGGTCTTTATCCTTGGCTTGGATTCATACCCTTAATTTTCTCCTTATCATTAGGTTACACCTAGATAATTATCCTCCACATCTTCATAACCTTATTCTTATCATATTATCATTTTAATTCATTTGTTAGATCCCCTTTAGGGTCTCATCATTTTCATTTGTTAGATCCCCTTTAGGGTCTCATCCTTTTCATTTGTCACCTTCGACTTGCATTGTCCAAACACCTTAGAGTTATAGGGTATATCTTATTTCCCTTAGGTTGCATTTATCTTCCACCCCTTTAGAATCATATTAGGCATTCCTCATATAGGTCCCTACCCATGGTTTAAACAAGGTCCCAAGCTGTTAGGAGATGTGAAAAACCCTCAAGACCATTCATGGACAATTCAACTCAAGACTTCAATTTGATTCCACACAATTCTGATTTTATTATGCTAATAGAGGATCACCTAAAAAGTCACCCCCATCATTGTATATAAATTTATTTGGATCTCTACAAAAACCCAACTTTGGAAATGATCCCCAATTCCCAAGACCTATCTTCTCATTTACATTTCATGACTTTGAGAAAGGGAGAAAATATCATGACCAAAAAGGATCCTCCCCACATGTTGAATTAAGTTTCCATCAAGGTTATAATTATATCCAATGCAAATCACCTTGTAATTCTCAAAAGGAGTCTCATATTCAATATCGACCATCCTTAAACTTGGAGTCCTCACATGTTAAGTCAACTTTCCATCCAAGTTGTAATTATGTCCTACCCAAATCACCTTGGAATTATCAAAAAGAGTCTCTTGTTCAATCTCAATTGTCCTTAGATTTAGATTTCTCGCAAGATGGTCATGACCTTTTAGAAGAATTTTATCAAGAAAAATTTGATAAAGCTTGCGAGGCATTATTTCTTAGTGAGCTTGTTGCATATGCCCTTCACCTTTAAGAAAAAAATGGATCAATTTATGATCTTAAGGCTAGGTGGAATGAGGATAAGTTATAACTTGGAAAATAAATAAAACCAGTCAAAAATAAATAATTACAAACCCAAACTCTCAAAGATTTACCTCAAAAATTGGGTCATTTGCAAGAAACTATTTTTTAGCATGATAAAATTTATTTACCCATGTCTATAAATGGCTCATTCCATAACTATTTCATCAATGACACAACCATATCCCATCAAGGACTTTCCCTTCAAATAGCTTCCATATCTTCTGCCACTCCTTCATCCCCTAAATTGTTACAAGATAAATCAATACCATAACCATCAAATGGAATATCCAATGATGAAACCTCCCAAGGGCTATCTACAATACAAATCCAAACAAATCCATTCCTTGGTTATATGATCCCCTTTTATAATTTAGTAATCCTAGATCCACCCCCACCATGCTCTTCATTCCCAAGCAAACCCATTTTAGAGATTCCTATCCAAACTCCTTCCATATGTCAAGACATTAATTCCTTCTTTGAATCTCCCATAAATGTTCCAATTGACACCCCATTTCAAGAGTGTGATTCAAAGCATCAATAAACAACCCCTAAAAAAATTCAAGATCAAGATCCCAAGAATGATCAATCTAATACAAAAATTGACCAAGATCCCATCTCACTGAGAATATAATGATGATCCTACCCTCCATGTCCATCCTATCAATAAGGATTCCCATCCTTCCCAATAAAAAAGTGTCCTTTCAATTCTTATCAACTTTCCACTTCCTAAGAAAGATGATTACATCCTTTCCATTCCCCCTGATAATTCCATCCAAGGACAAGAGAATAAAACCCTTGATATGGAGATTTATGATCCCCTTCCATGTCAAGATAAAATAATTCCTTTATCATCATGTCTACCACAAGATTCTTCCATCCCTTTGGATCCTCCTCAATATCTCTCCATCCCTTCATCCCCATGTCCTATTCCTCAGTGTCCACCACAAGATCCTAATTTTCTAAATGATCCCAATATTCCTACTATTCCACCTCATGAATAACCTGACATATCTCTTGATCCACCTCATGATTCCAACACTTCTACATAAGATGTTCATGAACTTGTTACAAATAAAAAGGTTTTTATCAACTTACATTTGGTCATATTTACTTCACAATCCTATTGTGTCCTCCAAGTCATATCCATCTTCAAAATGGATTTTCATCTACCAGTAAGTGTGTGTGTATGTGTGTGTGTGTGTGTGTGTGTGTGTGTGTGTGTTCATTGTACCTACAAGATGCAACACACCACTTTAATATGTCATTAGATTAGTGATAAAAACATGAGATATTAGAGGAAAAGTACATACAAATCACTAAAAGTGACATATTGCTTCCTATCTAATAAGAGTATGATAAATGCTATAATTTCCCTTAGATTATGCATAAATCAGTGATATATTCAAGCTTAGAATGGAAGATTCAAGTATAATGCAAGCCAAATGTAAATTCAAAGTTTATTTTAGTGCTCCAAAAGGAAATATTATGAAAAATATGAATATATTGAGCTAAGAATGCATTTAGATTTCTAAGAACTTAGGACAACATAACATTGCAAATGAAATTCTAAAATTATGGTCCCATTGAGCTCAAAATTCATTCCTTTTATAGAATAATTTGAGGAATGAGTGGTCAAGATTGATTTGTGAAGAGAGGTCGAGATTGAATCTTTGGTGATCCATGTGAGGTGATCCAATTGATTTAACTCTCATTGGCTAATGGATTGACTTTCCATTTTGTAAGTGAGGATTTTTAATTAGGAGATTTATTTAATTAATTGTTTTAGCCAAGTATTTATTTGTTTTGATTTTATTAAATAGGCCAAGGTAATTAATGTGAGTTAGTGATGAAATCAATTTGATTTTATGAGATTAAATTGATTTAATGAATTACGCCCATTAATTGAGTAATTGTCCTGATATAATTAAGGGTATGATCACACTTGGGTAAAATAGGGTCTCTAGTTAGAGTATACCAAATTAGGGTGGTTACATTTGCCCCTCTTTCAATTGATGTGTGAGTAGTGCATTGATTCAAAGAATGTCTGATGTTGACTTCAAAAAGTTTGAGAATTCCACACTTGAATGAAAAAATTGTCTGATGAGATCAGTCTTGAACTTGATTGAACTAAGACTGATAGTATTGAATTTGAACTTGATCAAAAAAACATCAATAAAACAAATATCTAAAGATACCAATTTTGAACTTGATCGAATGAGAATTGATAATACTAACTTTGAACTTGATCAAACAAAGGTCAGTATGAAGCTACTAAGAGCTCTAAGGTATTAATTCTAAACTTGATCGAATGAGAATTGATAATACTGACTCCAAAATTGATCAAACAAAGGTCAATACGAAGCTACTAGGAGCTTAATAAAGATCTGAGAATATGCATACATAGAAATCTAGCTTGTGTAGTGCTGAAGCCTTCTATCCAACAGTCCCAACTTGATTGAAGGAAAGTGTCATGGCCCTAGTCTTTTGATGATGAAGTCATTTTGTTTCTTTTTGAGAAATAATTTGATTTATTTTAAGTGTGATCATGCCCCCCTCGGAATTAAATTGAAGGAAAAATAATATAATCCCTCTGTAGAATGATAGATCACTGGAACAGATTGATTGGATCGAGAAAGAATCAATTAGAATAGAGGATGAAGTGAAGGTGTGTTAAGAGAAAACACAAGTTTACCATGTCGACTACTTGAAAATGTAAATTTTGAGTTTGATAAAATGATGTAGGACCAATATTTTGATGAATAATGTGCAATTTGTAGATATAGAACCCCAAAAATTAATTGCATAAAACTTGCAAATCATTTTATGAACATATAGAGAAATTCTGCATTTTTTGAGACTATCTCAAATTTTTTACTGTTGTGTTAAAAACATCATCTGTGCATTCAATTTCATTCCTGATCGATCTAAGAAGAACAAATTTGAATTTTGATAGTCGGGGAAGAGTTTCAAAGCTTCTAGACAGCTCAAAAAGGTCAATATATATCTCAAAATTCATTTTTTACTCATTCATTTTCACTTTTATCCTCAGTAAATCTAGAGCTCTGCAGAGAAGATGGTGGTCCCCATGGAGAAACATTGATTTGATCTAACCCGATGACACCAATGCCTAGCCCAGTACACACTATCGGTGAGTGCATTGATACCTACATGTTTATGCTTTATGTTTTTCATTTTGTCAAATTTTGTAGTAGTTATAAAGTTTTTAGTTCCCAATCACATCTCATATCCTGGGTCACGTCTAGTCAAACCCACATCATATCCAATTTTCTTGTAGAATTCCAGATCACATCCTATAAATTTAGGGTTGTATCATGTTAGAAGGTCTTGTATCACTTTGTGTAAAATTTTGTCCAACATTTGAATGTGTCACATCCTGTGAAAACAAGATCGCACCCTGCATCCCGTGTCACATCCTGTCAAAACAGGATCACTTCCCAGATTCCCCATCATGTATGGTAAATTGTGCATCGTATTTGGTATGCAATATTGCACTCGGGAAAAAAATATTGTTTTCAGTTTAAGAGTTAGGTTTTCTTTAATTTGACTATTTTTCCTCTTTCTGAAGGCCAAAAAGACTTAACTGTTAGCTTTTCTGCATAATTTCCTTAGCTATAATACTGATATAAACCTTTTAATGTGTTCTTCGATAGAGTGAATTTGAGGTTTTATCTTTTTAAAGACCTCACCCTTCACAATTCCTTTCCTTATCCCATTCTTTGATAGCTCATGAGTTATAGATTATAGGGCATCTTGGATGGACGTCACTTATAGATTTACCCAACATAAGGGTAAACCGGGGGTTGTTTACTGCTCTGGCCGAGAGATGGAATTCAAAGCACAACACCTTCCATCTCTTGACTGGCGAGATGATCATCACACCAAAGGATGTGTGGTGTATTATCTGCATACCAGTCATGGGTCGAGAGGTATGGTTTGAGTCACGCTCTGCCATAGTGATCGCTTCTCCACAAAGATACTTTGTAGATCCTTCTATAGTCTTTCGTTACCTGACCTGGGACTACATGTGTGCTCACTACAATTTTTTACTAGTGTATCTTACTAGACTGATTGGAGGTATCCTCATGCATGACAGATGTCAACATGGATTCATGTGTGACTGGGTAGAGACACTTGAGAAAATGATCATCTCATCACATAGATTTGGCTGGGGCAGTTGCATATTAGCCCACATTTATAGAGAGCTACATGATATTGTATATGAGTACTCATGGAGCATTAGAGTAGGTATATTGGTTTTACGGATCTCAGTCTGGGAGCACATCCCAGTTACATGACCAATTGTAGATAGGTAGAGAGTACCTAAGCAGCTTTATGTATACATGTATTCAGGATTTATCCAACAGCCCCATCTGGGTAAGCTGGAATATTGGCACTGAGATTTTGATGACATGAAAGTGGTTGAGTGGTGGTCATATTTAGATTGTGAGGAGTGGACCTCAGATAGGTGGTAGATGCCATATTTTTTCCAGAGCAGATATTTGATCGGCTGTACCAGGTACAATATAGAGAGATTCCTTGTGACTCATGTTTTTAGGCAGTATGGCCATATATAGGGTATGTCATAGGACTTGACAGTGTATGCATGCATCTATGATGAGGAGCCTCTATGGGGAGCCCGATTATCATATGAGACTAAATAGTTGGAGATCAGTCAGATGGTCGCAGTCTGATGGGATTACCTTCTAGATTTTGCATATGGTGGGTGCATAGATGTATACCTTGCTCATTTGTTACAGTTTCCATTTTCTTGATTTACAACACCTAATGAGGTAGCACCTTGCATAGAGGATTCTCTTGATTACAATCCTGTGGAAGATAGACCTGTGAGAGGCAGAGGTAGAGCTCAAAGATATGGTAAAGGTGGAGTGGTAGGGATGGTGGTAGAGATGGTAGACATCCTCCCCAAGACAGAGGTCAGAGACATGGCCGAGATGATTGAGGAGATGATGGAGATGATAGGGGTGGTGGTAGATTAGGTGTTAGTGGAGTGGGTGGTAGTGGAGTGGGTGGCAGTAGGGAGGGCAGGCAGATGAGATTTTTGTTTGTGCCTCCACGGATAGATCCGGGTCCTTTATTGACTAGGTAGTAGCAACAACAGAGACCCTCTGGACAAGTACTGAGTGGAGGAGGTGGACCTCCTAGATAGGATCCTCCTAGGGATAGTGACAAAGATAATAGTAGGGATACTGGAGATTCATTTTCATAGTTCCAGAGAGAGCATGAGCATCTTAGAGATCAGATCACCACTTTGGAGACTTTATTGTCAGATAGGGACAGACAAATCAAGAGATGGAGAGCTAAGAGAGATCAACAAGGTGACAGGCTTAGAGAAATTAGAGATACACATGCCCGTACACCTACTCATCAAGGATAGAGATATTATTACTATTTTGCATTATATTGTGCGAGAGTTCCATAGGCACAAAGAGCTTCATTATATTCTATTGTTTCTCAACAGTCCAAGGGAGTGATGCCTCCACCAGCTCATCATCTTAGAGTCAATGCACCACCTCCTCCTCCTCCAGATCAGGGAGAGGGTGGTAGTCAGACTTGATTCATTTATTATATCTGAGATATATTGTATATTGATCCTACTAATATCATCCATTGTACTGCAGATATTGATACTTTGTATATATGTTTCATTGTGATCACAATGGTTTATATCTAAGATAGTTGTTTCAAATTCTGATATGTTCATGGGTTCTCTTTGTTTAATAGATGTTTATGTTAGAATAGTCCTAAAGGATAACTGAGAGGGGGGGTGAATCAGTTATCAACTTATTAAATTATTTTCTATAACTCTAGAATAAAATAAAGTAAATGCACATTCAGATAACACAATAGACAACACCACAATTTGGTTACGGGGAAACCAAATGGTAAAAACCCTGGTGGGAATTAACACCCACAGTGAACTATACTTGTTTATAATAATCCCTATTAGAAGATCTTGTAACCCTATTAGGATTTTTTCTTTACAATGCAATAATTATAGTGACCTGGTTAAGGGTCTGACCCTGTTAGGAGTCTTTTAAAAATAACCCTGTTAAGGGTGAGGACTCACTGTCCAAAAGCTCACTGCTTCAATGGTGAAGGCTACAACCTTCTGTAGAATAGATATGCACTATATCTAATGATAAACACTTGTTGTCTTGATTAGTTCCAATGTATTTTAATCTTTCACTTCTTCTTCACATAGATCCTTGATGAATGAAACACAACTAATATTTTTCTCTGTACTTTTTCTGTCTCTTATCTTATCATTCACACTTAGCGTTTCACAAATGAACTACTATAAGTATCTTCCTCAAAGTATAAGATCATGGGACATATTAAGAAATTCCTCATAACATCCTTGTCAGCTTAACTAATCGCACAAGCATAATTACAACCACGCAATATAAACTAAACAGATGTGACGCTTCACAAAGTCAGCCTCACCAAATTAACTCTAACATTGCAATCTTGTTGAAACATGTTTGGCACCTTCAGATAACTATCTTCAACTCATAATTAAACTTTAATATACACACACATATCCTAAAAAAAGGCTCAACTCAAGAACCAATGCAATATGTCGGCTCTATATAGACAAACTCCAAAAAACTGTAACTGTCATAAATAGAATTACACAACACAACTGAAACTTCATATATGAGTCTACATGTATGAAAAAAACATAAACAACATATCTACAACATGAATATAACCATGCAAGGCTTAATAGAATCATTCTAATAAGTACATACAGAACACTATTGTATATTATATGGTGTCATCAATGACAAACATACAATCAACTAGCTGCCAGAAGTAAATCTCCAACAATCTCCCCCTTTAACATTGATGGCAACATATGATATTAAAAATATCTTCAGTACATGGTGTCTTCTTTCTTTTTACAATCTTCTCAATATCCTCATCAAATATTCCTCTACACTATTGCAGCTCCTCTATCTATGTTTATACTCCCCCAGAGTATATGCTCCCCCTTACTAAATAAATACAAGATTCAAGCTGACGAGTATGCTGAAAAAGAATCTAAGAGATTGAAGAACGTATCGGCACCTCTTGTAATAAAATCTGATCTTTCGTTCCAGAAGTATTATTTGAAATTTTTGAAATTACAAAAAAGATATTCCTTGAAATTAAAGAAAGTATTGAAAAAGAAAGTATTAAAAAGATATTCTTTGAAATTAAAGAAAGTATTAAAAAGATATTCTTTGGAATTACAGAAAGTATTGAATAAATACTATATACTCCCCCTTTGACATCAATGGCAAAGGGTGCCATAAACAATTAGGTGGAGGTACTACTCTAGAAGTAGAGTAGTCAACCATTCATCAGTCACTATGGATTGATGTACTACCTTCTTTAACTAATCAGACTCAGGAAAGGGAATTACTCCCAACTTCTCCCTGTGATACTCAAAAGTATCTTTTGATAAAGGCTTTGTGAAAATATCTGCCAACTGTTCTTTGGTGCTCACATAGTCCAATTTTACTTCATTATCTGCAACTTTTTCTCTAAGAAAATGGTATTTGATCTC
>MU225070.1:1944485-1996929 GCA_018584345.1 Thuja plicata
TTAGCTCCTCAGTTAACCAAACTCTATCTCCTCTTAACCAAATAAAGAGGTGGAGTTTACTGAGGATCTCTCCTGTTCCTTTTGATCTCAACCATTCATCTCCCCATCTTTGGGATTGATCTCAACCGTTCATTTCATCACCAATTCCTATATAATAAACCCTTCATAACCATTTGAAGGATTCAGGATTTCAAGCTTACAAGCACCATTACTCTGTCGACATTCAAGCTATCTTGTGATCACCCACACATTTCAATTGTCAAAATTCTTGACACTTCTCAAGTCATAGACGCTGCCCTGCCAATACTAAGCATCAAGAACAGCGTTTTGGAAGGAGTAGAGAGAAATAATAGAAGCTTCAAGCATCATGGGGTTTGCATTCATTTGTCTTCCTTTCTCTTGTTTGTACATTTTATTGCTCATGTTTCAGTTATTCGTTTAGTAGTCATTGCGTATTTGATTTGCATTCACTTGTGAACCTTTGCTACTAACCCCCGCCCTTGGAAAGCTGTGGGAATCTAAAAAGAGAGGCGTACACATCCTCATCTATAATATGTGATACTTCTTTGCTTGATTCAGGTTCATTACATGAAACATCAATGCAATCAAACATTTCTTCAATAACAATGTCTTTACTGCTAGGCCTGGGTTCATCCTCAATCATAGGTGCATATTCATAATACCTTTCTTGAACCATGAACTTTTCATCAATCTTTACATGAGTACTTTCAATTATCTTCTTTAATCTCAAATTAAAACATCTGTATGCTTTTCTTTTAGTAGAGTAACCAAGGAAAATAACTTCATCACTTCTAGCATCAAAATTACCAACACCATCATCTCTCTTGATGTAGCATTTGTTGCCAAATATTCTGAAGTATTTTACTGTAGGTACATTACCAAACCAAAGTTCATAAGGTGTCTTATCCACACCTGTCCTTAGTTGTGTTATATTGATAGTATAGACTGTTGTATTAACTGCATCTCTCCAATAGGTGTGTGCAACTTTTCCTTCAATCATCATAGTGCGTGCTGTATCAAGTATGATCTTGTTCCTTCTTTCTGCTATCCCATTTTTTTGTGGGGTTCTGGGTGCACTCAACTGTCTTTTAATTCTATGTTCTTCACAATAGTCATAAAACTGATCAGAGGTGAATTCTCCTCCTCTATCTTATCTCAAACACTTTAGTTTTAATCCAGATTCATTCTCCACTTTGGCTTTGAATATTTTGAACTTCTCAAAGGCTTCAGATTTCTCCTTTAAGAACGCAACCCACATCATTCTTGAAAAATCATCAACAAACAAAATGAAATATCTTTCTCTATAATATGACCTGGTTTGAGTAGAACCACATAAATCTGTATGCACTAGGTCTAACTTGTTTTCAGCTGAGTTCTGCTTGCTTCTGAAAGAACTCCTTACATGCTTTCCCATAACACATTCCCTACATATTGTGTCAGCTGATCTTGCAATACTTCGAAGATCTCTAACTGCCTTGACATTGCTTATCTTTACTATGTTATCAAAATTGATATGACAGAGTCTCTTGTGCCATAACCAACTTTCATCCACTTTTGCAACAAAACAACTTACATCAAAATTGAGCTGGAAAACATTACCTTTTGTTTTGGATCCTAATGCAATCATGTCTCCTTATTTGTTTCTAATAATGCATTTGTTGTCTTTGAATTCCAAATGATAACCTTTGTCAAGTAGCTATCCAACACTTAGTAAATTGTGATGTATTCCATCAACATACAGAACAATTCTTCTATCGAATGAGAGATATAATTTTGCTTCTTGCTTACCCAAGAAACCAACCTATCTCCAAGAAATACTGCTCCTCTAGAAGTACTCTTTCTGTCATCAATACAACCTTCCCAATCTGCATCTATATACACATGAAGTTGTACATTCTCTGATTTAGGATACTATAAACCATAGTCTATAGTTCCCTTTAGATATCTGAATATTCTCTTTATTTCCATTAGGTGATTCTATTTTGGTTCAGCTACAAATCTACCAATAATGCCAACTACATTAGATATTTCTGGTCTAGATTGAGTAAGATATATAAGTTTTCCAATCATAGATTTGTACAACATCTTGTCAACTGCTGTGGAATCATCCTCTTTAGAAAGCTTACTTTCTGTTATCATAGGAGTGCATACTGGCTTACAGTCTTCCATCTTGAAATTCTTCAATATTTCCTTCACATATTTGGACTAATTTATAAATATTCCTTTATCTGTCTATTTTACATTTAATCCCAAAAAATATTTAATAGGACCAATCATGCTCATTTCAAATTCATTCTGTATTTCTTTTGCAAGTTCTACACTAAGATTGTCATTACCTCCAAAGATAATGTCATCAACAAATATGGAAACAAGTAATAATCCGTCAGGTGTCTCTCTTATGAATAGGTTACAGTCAGCTGCTCCTTTCTTAAATCCAATCTTGGTAAGATAACCATCTAGTCACTCATACCAAGCTCTTGGGGCCTATTTAAGTCCATAGAGTGCTTTCTTCAATCTGCATACCATGTCTGGTTTATCTGATATATTAAATCCTTCAGGTTGTTCTATGTAAACTTCTTCCTTCAAGTAACCATTCAGAAAGGCTGATTTGACATCCATTTGATATACTTTGAAGTCTTTGAATGCTCAATAGGCCAAGAATAACTTTATGGCTTCTAGCCTGCTCATAGGGGCAAATGTGTCAGTGTAATCTATTCCTTCCCTTTGTGCATATCCTTTACACACTAGTCTTTCTTTGTTTCTGACCACTGTACCATCTTCATTCATCTTATTCCTGAATACCCACTTTGTTCCAATAACATTTTTTTCATTAGGTCTAGGAACCAATTCCCATGTATCATTTTTGATTATTTGGTCTAATTCTTCTTCCATTGCTTTCTGCCAATTAGAATACTTGCATGCATCTTCAACACTTAAATGTTCAATCTATGAAAGTAAACATACCTCTTCATCTACTGATAAACCTTTTGCTTTAGATCTAGTCATAACACTGCTACTCTAATCTCCAATGATATCATATTTTGAATGGTATCTAGATGTGAATTTTGAAACTTTTGGTGTGATATCCTCATCTATAATCAGTGATACTTCTTTGCTTGATTCAGGTTCATTACATGATACATCAATGTAATCAAACATTTCTTCAATAACAGTGTCTTTACTACTAGGCCTGGGTTCATCCTCAATCATAGGTGCATATTCATAGTACCTCTCTTGAATCATGAACTTCTCATCAATCTTTACATGAGTACTTTCAATTATATTCTTTAATCTTAAATTAAAACATCTATATGCTTTTCTTTTAGTAGAGTAACCAAGGAAAATAACTTCATCGCTTCTAGCATCAAACTTACCAACACCATCATCTCTCTTGATGTAGCACTTGCTGCCAAAGATTCTAAAGTATTTTACTGTAGGTACATTACCAAACCAAAGTTCATAAGGTGTCTTGTTTGCACCTGGTCTTAGTTGTGTTATGTTGATTGTATAGACTGGTGTATTGACTGCCTCTCTCCAATAGGTGTGTGCAACTTTTCCTTCAATCATCATAGTGCATGTTGTATCAAGTATGATCTTGTTCCTTCTTTCTGCTATCCCATTCTACTGAGGGGTTTTGGGTGCACTCAACTGTCTTTTGATTCTATGTTCTTCATAGTAGTCATAAAACTAGTCAGAGGTGAATTCTCCTCCTCTATCTGATCTCAGACACTTTATTTTTATCCCAGATTCATTCTCAACCTTAGCTTTGAATATTTTGAATTTCTCAAAGGCTTCAGACTTCTCCTTTAAGAACACAACCCACATCATCCTTGAAAAATCATCAACAAACAAAATGAAATACCCTTTTCCGTAGTATGATCTTTTTTTAGTAGGACCACATAAATATGTATGCACTAGGTCTAACTTGTTTTCAGCTGAGTTCTGCTTGCTTCTAAAAGAGCTCCTTACATGCTTTCCCATAACATATTCCTTGCACATTGTGTCAACTGGTCTTGCAATACTTGGAAGGTCTCTAACTGCCTTGACATTGCTTATCTTTACTATATTGTCAAAATTGATATGACATATTCTCTTGTGCCATAACCAACTGTCATCCACTTTTGCAACAAAACAACTTACATTAGAATTGAGCTGAAAAACATTACCTTTTTTTTTTTAGCCTAATGCAATCATGTCTCCTTCTTTGTTTCTAATAATGCATTTGTTGTCTTTGAATTTCAAATGATAACCTTTGTCAAGTAGCTGTCCAAAACTTAGGATGTTGTGATGTAATCCATCAACATACAAAACATCATCTGTCTTGTTCTTTCCATCCAGGGTGATAGATCCTCTGCCTATGATAGGTTTGGGAGTGTTATCTCCAAATATAACCATACCACCTTTGTGCTTTTCTAGATGAATAAATCTATCTTTATCACCTATCATGTGGTGAGAGCATCCACTGTCAATTATCCAATTAGTTCTGATTTCTGCTTTGGAAATTAGGGCTAACTCTTGTGCTTCCTTTTCATCTTCAATGTCCATTTCCTCAAGAAATTTTTGCATGTCTTGAAGGGAAATGAATCCAATTTCATCTTCTCCTGAATCTTCATCAGTTACACCTTCTTCAGCATGATATCATTCCTTTATATATTTTGGTTTATAATCAGATCTGAATTTCTTTACTCTTGTAGGACACTTGGATGCAAAGTGGCCGATCTTGTTGCATGAAAAACATTTGAATGGCAACTATCCTCCATACTTGCCTTTGCCTTTTCTTTCCTTCTTAGCAATCATAGCAATGATTTCTTCTATTTCTTCATCAACTTCTTCTTTCTCATTATTGCTAGAGATGTGTAAAGGTTTCTTACCATGGACTGAGGCTTTGAAGGATGTTTCACTTTTGGGTTCAGTCTTCAATCTTGATATCTCAAATGCAGAGATTTTACTGATCAAAGTCTCTCTCTTGAAGTCTTTTGAAAATTGCATGGTTTCATCTAGAATATTGATCTTTCTCTCATAGTCTATTGTTAATGTATTCATCATCTTGTCCATTATGTCTTCTTGTGAAATTTCTCCACCATTGTTTCTGATTCCAGAAACTGCTTCATTTATCCCTTGATTGTATGCTCGGATGTTCTCTTCAAGTAACATCTCAAGATTGTTGTAATTATTTTTCCATGTCTTCCTGCATGCATTATTTTCTTGGATATCTCCTTCAAACATGTCTTCTAAATACTTCCATATTGTGTATGCCTTGTCTACTTTCTTGATCTCAGAGAATTCACTATCAAATAGTGCACTTATAAAGGCTTCTTTGGCAACTGCATTAGCTGTGAATGTATCCTTTTATTTACTAGTAGAATCATCTCTTGAGAGGTCTTTTAGAGAGGGAATAACAACTTCTTGTGTGGCTATCTCAAAGATGTCAAAAACAACACACTATAGATGTGTTATCATTTTGTTCTTCCAATCTAGATAATTCTCCCCATCGAACTTAGGACTCTCTTTTCTGAAGTATGCCATCTGATCTACCTTAAGCTATTAGGATTTCTCTTCAAGGCACTTGGCTCTGATACCAATTGTTAGAATAGTCCCAAAGGATAAATGAGGGGGGGGTGAATCAGTTATCAGCTTATTAAATTATTATTTTTAATTAACTCTAGAATACAATAAAGTAAATGCACATTCAGATAACACAATAGACAACACCACAATTTGGTTACGGGGAAACCAAATGGTAAAAACCTCGATGGGAAATAACACCCACAATGAACTATACTTGTTTATAATAATCCCTGTTAGAAGATATTGCAACCCTGTTAGGAGTTGTTCTTTACAATGCAATAAGTATAGTGACCTGGTTAAGGGTCTGACCCTGTTAGGAGTCTTTTACAAATAACTCTGTTAAGGGTGAGGACTCACTGTCCAAAAGCTCACTGCTTCAATGATGAAGGCTAAAACCTTCTGTAGAATAGATATGCACTAAATCTGATGATGAAATATAGAGTAGACCTTCTATCTTGATTAGTTCCAATGTATTTTAATATTTCACTTCTTCTTCACATAGATCCTTGATGAATGAAACACAACTGATATTCCGCTCTGTACTTTTTCTGTCTCTTATCTTATCATTCACACTTAGCGTTTAACAAATGAACTAGTATAAGTATCTTCCTCAAAGTATAAGATCATGGGACCTATTAAGAAACTCCTCATAAAATCCTTGTCGGCTTAACTAATCACGCAAGCATAAATCTAACCGCGCAATATAAACTGAATAGACGCGACGCTTCACAAAGTCGGTCTCACCAAATTAACTCTAACATTGCAATATTTTTGAAACACGTTTGGCACCTTCAGATAAATATCTTCAACTCATAATTAAACTTTAATATACACACACATATCCCGAAGATAGGCACAACTCAAGAACCAATGCAATACGTCAGCTTTGTATAGACAAACTCCAAAAAACTGTAACTGTCGTAAACAGAATTACACAACACAATCAAAAATTCATATCTGAGTCTGCGTATATGAACAAAACATAAACAAAATTTCTACAACATGAATATAACTGTGCAAGGCTTCATAGCATCATTCTAATAAGTACATACAGAACACTGTTGTATATTATATGTTGTCATCAATGACAAACATACAATCAACTAGCTGCCAGAAGTAAATCGCCAATAGTTTATATTGATGCACATATGATTATGTACTTGGTCTTTGATGATTTAGAATAGATTCATGTGATGACATCATTTATGCTCTTTGATTTATTACTGATATATAGATGTGTTTAGATTATTCTAGTTGAATATGCAAATGTATGTTTTGGAGATTTTCTTTATGAAAATATATGTATGGATGCACTTAGGATGTAAAAAGAAATACAATTCTTGAATGCTTTGTTTTTGTATTTTATCTTTCCCATTTATGAATGCAAAATGTATGTCATGGATATGCAATGACATTAATATATCAGTATTATATATTAAGTAGTTTAGACTTGGATTTCAAATGAACCAGGAAATCATTTTGAGCTCAACCCTTATGTTGTTCTTGTAAAATAAATCATGCAATATTTAAATGCATCTACATGCAAACTCTTAAAACTATCACTAATTTGTATACATTGTAGCATTTTTATCATCATTGGGTGTGTTAGGTCTAGTTTAAAAAAATTTCAAACAATGAGTCCCTGGTCTATTTTTGCAAAGAGTTTTATGAGGATACTTGAAAAGCCCTTGTCTCATGTCTCAAAGTGTAAAATTTGATCCTAAAACCCTAAGTGTCGAAATGGTTTATAATTTCATGTTACTTTTTGCCACTTAAGCCATGAATGAAGCATTGGCAGTAAGGACCAATAGCATAATTACACTGTAAAGTACACTGCTATTTATTCAGACCGTTGAGAATGTTGGTAAAGCTAGAGAATTTTTTGCATTTTGGTCACAAGAAATTGAGAAGGCAAATTCCACTTCGAGGGAGATTAACAACAGAAAGGATGAGGTCCTTAAATTCAACTAGCTAAGTGATGAGGTGTAATTTTCTTGGAAAGACAAGTACACAATAGTTGATCTAGGAGAAGGTGATGACATGCAGGTGGATGATGAATCTCAACAGATTGGATGATATAATTAAAGAGTGAAGATCCTACATCACAAACATCAAAGACAACAAACTCCAAATGACTCATGCCGAACAACTTTGAAGCAGTTGCAAGTACCAAGCGGTCAAAAGACAAAATTTGTCAAATATCTATTGTAACAAGAGTGGTTATCACTTCATTAGCTATTTTGTCTTTTTATTGAGTCATTGATTTTTTCCTTATTCCAAATGATCCGTAGATTTTTGCAATCCTATTCTATAAAAGGATTCCTAAGATCATTGGAAAGGGCTGGAAGAATTGTATTGTAAACAATTTGTAAAGTTTTCAGTCAAGAGGGGAAAGGTAGTATAATTTGTACTAGATAGTGCAAGAAGTCAAAAATAAAAGTTGAGAGATCTTTTGTAGGTTATTGAAGAAGTTATCTTTGAGTACTTTTTGTATACTGAAATAAGATTTTTTGAATTTAATACGAAGATCCAGATTTCAATCTCTCATGTGTTATGTGTCATATGAGTTATGAATTTTCTAATTCATTAGTATAGTTTTCTCTATGTTTATGTACTTATTTGAGAGTTATAATCTAGGATCAGATTAAATAAGACTCTGATTTATGCATAAATTCATCTAATACATGCTAGGATTCTACTAGTAGTAGGGGTTTTGGGATAGTTGTATTATGATTTGAAATCTTTGGTGAACATTAACTTGAATATACGGTATCTGAGTCAGAATATAGCCCAATGGATAAAGCATTGATTTGAAGATAATAATTTTTGTTTTATTGCATATCTAGTTGCACATTGGCTGTGTTTTCCTATAAATAAACATTTAAAATCCATTAAGTCTATATTTGTATAAGTTTGTTCCTAATTCATATCTCATGCTCTATTTCATGGTTGATGTTCAATGGGTAATTAGCCAATTATCTAGTATCTCCCGGTTATGTTGAGTCATTGTGAGATTACTGCTTGATAGTACCAGATTGGATATATCAATAGGTATTACTCAAGTTACTGTGTATTTTCCCAGCTATTTGTTAGGTGGCGACTTGAAGAAATCTCTACATCAATGCTGAGTTATAATTATATGATACACCATTGTCTAGCTATGAGTTACAAAAATACCAAATCCAGGATGAACAGTCATCCTAAGAATGAATTGGAAGGTGAGATTCCATCCACTTCCAGACCTGGGAAATCAGTGAACAAAAATTTTGTTGGAGTTACTCCCCAAGATTGGAGGTAGAGAAGGAACATAAGAATGGATACTTCCATTCCTCCTAATCATGAGGAAGAAAATGTAGAAGTTGAACAAGAAATACAACCAGGATTGGGAGTCTATGGGGAGTATTACTCTCAGAGTGAAAGGGTTGATGATGTCCCTAGACACACCAGAAAGGTGGGTCATGGTAAGTCTCAGGGACATGATACAAGGTCTAGATCCAAAAGTAGAGGTGAAGAGAATAGGAATGCTCCAAGTGATCCGATCTCTCCCTCATCAGAAAGACCACATGCCCATACTCACAGAAGAGAGAGAACCATCATGGAAGAAAACTTAGAATCTGACATAAATCTTGTGGAAACTTAAGAGATTTTTGAAGAGGTAGGTGAGTTGGAAAGAAATATCCGAGAGTGAATTGCCTTGAGAGAAAAAAGAGAAAGAGAAAAGGAAGAAATAATCAGACATGCTTAGATTCAATCTGACTAGTTGAAAAGGCAATTGTGAGATTTGGAGGCAATGAATGCTACTTTTATTCCTAAGAAACTTGAATATGAACCTATTGTTCAATAGTTGTATGACATACCAAAGCCCAAGGATAAAGGTAAACAAAAGGTAAAAGTTTTGGAAATAAAGGAGCAAGTGAGAAAAGGGAATATGATGGATCCCATCATGAAGATGGATACTGAGTTGGAGGGAGCCAAAAGAGAGAGGGAGATAATAGCCAAGGAATTAGAAAAGGATGAATTGGAAGCCTCTCCTCTTGAAATGAAGAAGAAAATTGAATTTCTCAAACAAACCTCTGGTTCTCATTCTGTTGGTGCTAGCCCTAAATTGTCTCTGAATTCAGGAATGAATTTACCACCACCTGTAAAACCTATGTAACATTTCATCTCAAAAAACTCTTGTCTATACTAAAAGGTACATACAATTTATTTTCCTTGGCATTCCTGGTTATCCAAATGAAATTTCTAAAAAGATTAGGGACAAACTTCCTAAATTTACTGGGAATAATGTTATAACATGTGAAGAACATCTGAAACATTTTATGGATATGGTTGATGACTATTACATTGCACATGATGATGTTATGATGAAATTATTTGTGCAATCATTAATTAAGGATGCTAGGGACTGGTTTAGAGGATTTCCCCATGAATTTATTGGGTCCATGGATGAGATGAAGGAATGTTTTAGGAACCAATATGGGGACAAGACTAATGAAGGGTTCATGTTGAATGAGTTCAAAAACATAAAGAAGAACCCAAATGAAGTGGTGGTGGAATTCAACATCAAATTTCAAAGGGCAATGCATAATTTGCTACAAGTGATGAGACTAGATGACAAGGTATGTCTTTCTACCTATCTTAATTCTTTTGGTGCAAAAATGAGTTATTTGTTAAGAGATAATAACCCTAGAAATATTAGGGAAGCATATAAGGTAGCAGTCAACAGTGAGACAAATAGAAGAGTTTCTGGGAAAGTGGGCAAGAGAGAAGATTGGAAACCCACCAGGTATAATAAGAAAGAATCAGATAAACCCTTGAGTTCAAAACCTAAGGAGGATGATAACCTCAAATTGATTATGAAAGCTTTAAAAAATTTAAATCCTAGAGAGAGTAGTCACAATAGGGTTTCAAATAATGATAAGCCCTCCTATGAAAATTTCAACAGACAGCCTAGGATGCAGAACTATCCTTATACTACTCAGTGGAAAGATGGGAAACCTATTGTCCCATAGAAGAAGGATAAATCTGATGAAAAAACTCTTGATCCCCTACAAAAGACCTCTGTAAATATGTGCAGTGATAATCCCTAGTGTGTAGCTTGTCAGTCTCCACATAACCCTGAATATTTTGTTATTGCTTCCATAATTTATGCCTTTGAAGAAAATGAAGAAGATGAAAATGAAGAATATGATGATAGTGGTTGTGATATGACTTCCTCACTTGTAAATGATGAAACATATTATCAGCCTGATGAATCTGACATTCAGGATTGGGAGATTGATAATATGAGATGTAATGCTGAAGGATTTGATGAGACCCCTATTTTGAGAAGGCCATCTGATGAAGAAATAGCTGAGATCATAGAAAATATGGTTGCACAAGCAAGGGGTAATTATGTTTTAAGAAGCAAAGTAGTTGGAAATGCAGATGGAAAACATGTTGGTATCTTTATCAAAGATACCCCAAATAGTACCAAAAGGCCACATGAAAAAGAGAAATAGGCTGAAGGTACTAATAAGATTCTAATTAAGAAGGGAAACAAACCTACTGGCCCAAATATGTATAAAGAAAAGATGAAAATGCCAGAGAGTTCCATACCTCATCCCAAAAAAGAGGACAAACCACATAGGGGAAATGAAGCTAAACTGGCTACTCAAGAAGAAGATGTGGATTGCACAAATTAGAAATCAGACATTTCTGATATGATTGTTAGCAAGTTGACTCCCAGGGATTATATGGATTATTTTGTGTTGTCATTATGGAAACAAAGTCATATGAAGTTTTGACAGTAAACTATGAAGTGTAAATTGACTAAGTGCAGAAGACAGAATAGAACAAGTGACTTGCAGTCAATCAGGGTATCAGCGCATGTGCGTATGATCATCTCAGGTTATGCATGTTCAAACTTAAGCTCTATGGTGTTTTATTATACTTACCCTATACACACATGGTACAGAATGGAAGTATGGACAAGTTATAGAAAGAACAAGCATACCAGCAGTCCAAAATACAGAGTATGAAGCCGACTTCATTGTTTTTATTAGTGTGTAATGTTTTGTTATGTAAAGGCTAGGCACCTATTGTAATAAGTATGTAATCATGTATTAAACATTGTTGTAAACACGCTTAAGCCAATTTGTTTGGAAGTGTTGTTTATTATGTTTTTGGGCTGACTAAGGTCTTGTTTATAGTCACATCTATTCAGGCATAAATATATATATGTAATGCAAAGATACATTTGAATTATCATCAAAATAGTCAGAGAAGATGTATAGAAGAGAAGTATGAAGATATTAGTATGAGATAAAGCCCTTAAAGAAGTTAAGAGCATAAGCACATAACTAGAACTGATCAGACATCTATGTCACATACAGTAGTTCACTTTTGGATATAGTGCATATCTATTCTCAGGAGGTTGTAGCCTTCTTTCTCTTTCATTATACCAAGTCAGTATACTCATATTGTAAATACTACTTCTAACAGGGCAAAGGAACTTTAACAAGTTCATTATACTAGTACAATATTTGTGGGTACTAATTCCCACCAGGGTTTTCCTCTAATCAAGGTTTCCCCATAATCATATGAAGTGTTATGTGTTCTTGTGTTAAGGTTCATTGAATGTATATTTGATTTATGTTTAAGTTGCTTAATTTGAATAATTAGCTAAACATTGGTTCACCCCCCCCCCCCCACCTCTCAGNCCCCCCCCCCCCCCACCTCTCAGTGTTTCCAAAAATTGGTATCAGAGCCTGGTCCTCAGAGAGAAAAGTTTAACCACTTGAGGAGATCATAGATTTAGCATAAGTCAAACATCTGAAAAAGAATCTTGAAGTAGCACTTGAAGATCTAGACAGATCTGAGAAAGAAAATGAAGAGCTTAAACTAAAATTTGATGGCTCACAAATGTTTATCAAGAAACTAAGGAAAGAACTAAAAGATTGCTCCACCAATGATTTGAAACTGAATGAAGAGAACATGTCTCTGAAAGATAAGATAGAAGGATTGAATGATCAGTTAACTGATATCTTAATAGATATTGAAGAGAAGAACAAAGAAAAAAAATAGTTGGATGAAGAACTCATGCAAGCCAATATGAAAATCTTAGAATTGGAAAATATCAAGAACAAAATTGAATCTGAATTATCAGGAGAAAAAGACAAGATTGATAAACTACACATAAGCTCTAATTTGATTCAATCACAGCTCTATGCACAAAAGCTAAAAGGTGACAATACTGGTATGGGATATAGTTTAGCTCAAATTGAGATTAACTCATTACAAGAAAGAAAGAAAGAAAGATCTAACAGAATCTACAGAAGAAAACAAAACTAAAAATTATGAAGAAACTAAAGTAGAATCACCAAAAGATAAGCACAAGGTAGTCAACCATACTTGCTATGCCTGTAACAAGCATGGAACCTTGGCAAAAGATTGTAAAAATGTAAGACCCTTCAATGGTTACTGTTACTCCTATAATAAGTTTGGTCATAGTGATATTCATTGCAGAACAAATCAAAGAAGTCAGTCACAACTGAATCAAAGGAATCAAAATCAATTCAATCAGAGAAATCAACCTCAAATAAACTTGCATAACATTACATGTCATATATGTAGCTACAATGGACACATAGCCAAGCAATGCAGCATGATGAATAACAAAACAAGACCTCCTATCATATATCACTCATGTGGAAAAGCTAGACATATCTCAAGGTTTTACATATCAAGAACAAAAGGACAAGAGAATCCCAAGAAGTCTTTGTTTGAAGAATTAGGAGAAGTCAATTTTGTGGAAGCCAAAGCTAACTCAGATAAAATATGGGTTGAAGTAAAGAAGGATAATGAAGAGAACAAGGTATCAGATGCATCCTCAGTGGATGCACCTTCTACTTCTGAATAGTTGACCCTCGTGGTCTTAGGGGGATCTATTCTAGCTCTGAACCCCTGTGTGGCTGGTATACTCACATCTGAGTATGCACCTATGGATTCATGCATGTAATCATGAATTAAGGTTGTATGCATTCACGCATTACCTTTACTTCATTCAAAACAAAGTTTGAATGTCTCTCTATAAACTACTTTATGGCAACAAGCATTAAATGCAATTGATCTTTATATAAATTGGCAAAAGATTTTAAAAACCTCACTTGCATTTGAGATTGAAGCATTCAGAAAGAAGATAGGCATTGAGCATCAAGGCACTACAGGTTGAAGGATTATTTGGTTTGTGAATGGATTACATTTGGAACAGAACCCTAGCACTTGCATCATTTTAGAATCATCGTGAAACCCTATTTAACCTAGTTGCAAGTAAGTATGGAAACCCCTATTGTATTTGACATTGCTAAGAGGAAGAGATTTGTTTTTAAGAAGCATCCATTCAAGTCCATACTAGATGATGTCAAAGGATCATTCTCTAGGACTCTACTAGGAGTCATACATATAGAAGACATCTGCGCATATGTTTATTGCAAGAAGGAAATAGTTGGAGACAATAGCATTGCATCTCTCATGGGTTCTATGATGAAACCATATTATACATTCAAGGATGAATATGCGCATCTCACTGATAACCCTATCTTTGAGTATTCCAATGCACATGAGTTCTATGAGCCAGAATGGGTGAAGATATTACTAAGTAGGATACATGATGATCTATACTGGATAGGTGAGGTTCCTATCTACATCACTGCAGATCTAATTCATGAGATGAATGGACTTCCCAAGACTGGACCTGTTCTTCCAACTGGTAAATATGTTAAGAGACAAGTTGAGCAGGCATGCTTATCCAGGAGTGATAAGCACGGTATGACAGTTGATCCCATCAAGGAAGATGACATAAAGCTAGTTACCATGATACTAGGTTATTCATTTTAGCATGCAAGAAAACTAAATAGTGTATCCACAGCTACTATCTTAGCAGCAATAAAAATGGTGAATGACAATACTCAGTAAAACCTATGTGAGATATTGCACGCTCAATTGATTGACAATATCCAAGCTATAAAATATGACAAGAGAAAGATATTCAGGTTTGGCTCATTGATCGTATATCTTTACTTCCACATACTAGGAAAGGTTGCAAATCTCTACCTAGACAAAAACAAACCCACTATGTCATAGATTTCATTAAAATCCACATCAGAGAGTAGTGTGAAGGATTCTATGGACATAGACATCAAGACATTCAGAATCAAGATGTAGAAGAGGTTCAGGATACCTGAGAAAATAGTTGAGAAGTACAAAGACACCATATGCTTCATGGCGGAGACTGACTATACTTGCATGGAGGTAGTTGAGCCTAGGACAAAATGGATTCACCCTCTTGGTTATGAAGTCAAAGAACATGTTTTGGAAGGTTATGCACAAGTCCTCTTATCTGCACCCAAGGATCCCAATGAACCTAGATGGGGAACTTACAGAGAAAAGACAAATCAAGTTTATTCTATCTTATATAGTGCTGAGAACAAAAGGAAGGCATCTAGGATTACCTCAAATATCCTAAAATTTCATGGTGTTACACAAGAAGATCTTGACAAAGCTAGAGAAGCTAATATAGCCAAAGAACTTGAGAAGACTCCCATAGAAGTAAAAATAGAAAAGACTGATGATATGCCTAAGAAAAATAAGAAGAAATCAAATGAAGATACATCTGTGCCATCAACCACCATTGATCTGGATGCATCTCCACCATTAGTACCTAGCAAGAAGTATAGAGGAAGGAAGCAAGCACCCACTAGTCATCCATCCTCAAGAACTACAAGGAGAAAGGTAAATAAAACACAAGCTCCTCCCAAGGTAGGTTTCAGACCTAGTCTTAATGTCTTAAGGAACAAAATTATCAATGAAGGAAGACTAGAGTCTCTCAAGAGTGTATATGACAAATATCAAGAGATAGACAAATCAGAGATTCATTCTATGATCATCTCTCATATGATTAATTTCAAAAGGATTGTATTGGAACTCAAAATTTTCATACCAGACAAGGTATGGAACATATTGGATATGTTAAAGAGGCAATCAATTGAAGATTATATGAGGATAAGAGAAGAAACATTGGATAGTCTTCTCTCGGTGTTCTCGCATGATGAGAAAGTCATTTTGTTGGATTTAGTAAAGCCGCACCTAAGAACCAAAACAAGAATTCTTCATATCGTGAACAAGTAGTATGATCTGGTCGATGAAGAGACTCAGAAAGCATTTGAGCAGGTATTTCTGGATAGACATATGTATCCATCAACAGCGCCTACAGCTAAGGCAACTCTAGTTCCTCCTAAACAAGTTGCAAAACCAGTAATTTAGAATGCACCTAAGACATGTCCACAGGTTTTAGCGACCTCAGTCTCAATAGCCTCTGATACAGCAAAAGATTTAGGGGATACTATAGTGATTGATGATATCAAGATATCTATGACCACTTCTAATAATGATATGGATAAAGTTGAAAAAGCATTTGTGAACTTGGAAGAGACAGAGAAGGCATACACTGATGATACATCTTTGCAACAAGATAAAGTTCCTTCTATAGATTCAATAGACTTGAACAAAGAGGAAGATAATCAAAACAATGAGACACTAGTCATGGAGATCTCAGTTAAAAGTGAATGCATGGATACTAGTCAGAATACCATATTCACACCATCCATTCAACCATCTACCTCATTGTTGTCAAGTTTAACTCCTGACTCAACAAGTCTAGATGCTTGGGGAGAAGAAGACCTGATCAAGATCAGTGTCCTAGCCATGGAAAAGGCCAAAGAGAAACAAGTTATGAGGAATCCTCTCTTCTTAGAATTAGTAAACATTTTGAATGACCTAGTACCTATGGACAAGAAAGTAGCAAAAATACAGTCAGTTGATGATGTAGACAGTATACTAACAAGCTTCAAAGCACATTTTACAAGCTTAGTAGACTCAACTACTAGAATTGCAGAAGATGAGTACAAAAAAGAAAGGTTGAATGAACTAGTAAAGAATTTTTCCTTAGATTTAAAGTCATTAAATATTGGTCAGTCTATGTTGAAAGAGTTGGCAGCTAAAGGCAAAAATGTAATAACCAACTGCATGGACAAGGTAAAATTCACCCCTGAACATATCAGGAAGATAGAGGAACCAGATATCTTGGCTGAAAGTGTTAGGAAATCAGTCAAGACATCCATGCAGGACATGAACATCTGCAACAGTATCTATCAAGGTCAGCTTGACAAGATAGAAAAAGCTAAAATGGAGATCAATAAGATAAGGACCCGGCAGACTCAGTTGAGAAATGCACTTGCACCCTCCTTAGCAGTTCTAGATGAGAACATCAAATAGATTGATCCCACTATTGTCACATATGATCAAGGTCCCTGCATGGACCTGATAAAAATGGAGAAGCTCACTTATGCTCTATGCGCCCATCTCCAGACAGTTGATGTAATGAAGGCATTCTGGCAGCAAGAGATAAAGAGTCTTCAAGTTGTATATCCAGATGTATATATGGAGTACGTATCTAGAGACTTACAATTTTGACACCTTTTTCATTAATGTCAAAGGGGGAGTAATATACAAGGAATATGTGTATATTATAAAGTATAAGAATATATAGTTTTTGGGTGTTAGTCAATTTTGAGTAGCTTGGCCACATTCCTTTGTTGCCATTAATGACAAAGGGGGAGATTGTTGGAAAGTTGAATCCTAGGGATTATATGGATTATAATGTGTTTTCATTATGGCAACAAAGTCATATGAAGTTTTGACAGTAAACTATGAAATGGAAATTGACTAAGTGCATAAGACAGAACAGAACAAATGACTTGCAGTCGATCAGGGCATCAGCGCACGTGCGTACAATCATCTCAGGTTATGTGCATTCAGACTTAAGCTCTATGGCATGTTATTATTCTTACCCTATACATGCATGGTATGGAATGGAAGTATGGACAAGTTATAGAAAGAAAAAGAACACCAACGGTCTAGAATACAGAGTATGAAGCCGACTTTAATATTTCAATTAGCATGTAATCTTTTGTTATGTAAAGGCTAAGAACCTATTGTAATAATTTTGTTATGTAAAGGCTAAGAACCTATTTTAATAAGTTTGTAATCATGTATTAAACATTTTTGTAAACATGCTTAAGCCAATTTGTTTGGAAGTGTTGTGTATTATGTTTTTGGGCCGACTAAGGTCTTTTTTATAGTCGCGTCTATTCAGGCATATATATATATATATATATGTAATGCAAAGATACATTTGAAGTGTCATCAAAATAGTTAAAGAATATGTATAGCAGAGCAGCATGAAGATATCAGTATGAGATAAAGCCCTTAAAGAAGTTAAGATTATAAGCGCATAACTAGAATTGATTAGACATCTGTGTCACATATAACAGTTCACTTTTGGATATAGTGCATATCTATTCTCAAGAGGTTGTAGCCTTCTTTCTCTTTGAGCAGTGAGCTCTTGGACAATGAGTCCTCACCCCTAACAAGATTATTTGTAAAAGACTCCTAACAAGGTCAAACCCTTAACCAGGTCATTGTACTCATATTGTAAAGACTACTTCTAACAGGGCAAAGGAACTTAAAAAGGTTCATTATACTAGTACAATATTTGTGGGTACTAATTCCCACCAGGGTTTTCCTCTAATCAAGGTTTCCCCATAATCATATGAAGTGTTATGTGTTATGTGTTCTTGTCTTAAGATTCATTGAATGTATATTATATTTATGTTTAAGTTGTTGAATTTGAATAATTAGCTAAACACGGATTCAGCCCCCCACCACCCCCCTCTCAATGTTTCCAACAATGACATACACCCCTATGGATATAGGGAAACTTTTGTCTCAGATAACTATTAAGGTGACTCTATTAGAAATCATGAGGACAGGAGAGCATAAGGAAAAGACTCTGACATGGGTGAAGAGCATTAGCTCTACTAAAGCTATGAGACCAGAGAAAAAAAGAAAGGGTCAGACACTAAGGATAAATCATCAAAGGAATCTGATGAGCTTGTATCAAAGATTCCTCAAATTTACTTAGATACCAATATTGTTAGAACTACTACAGAAATTGTTCATCCCTTTTTCCTAGCATTGTTAATAAATGGAAAAATGTTGAAGAACTACATGATTGACTCTGGGGTATCCAACACTATTATGCCTTCAGAAGTCATGAGGTCTATGGGACTAAAATTAGATACTCCACATGGGAGATTCCAAGCTATGGATTTCAGAGAAGTGTCTGTCATACACACTATTAAGGCTTTTCCTTACAAATTGGAAGCTTTCCCAGATAAAGTGCTAACTATGAGTGTGTTGGTTGTAGACATTACCCCCCAATATGGAATGTTATTGTAAAGAAAATGGAGTGCATCTATGGGGGGAATCATTCAATGTGATTTATCATTTTGCACTTTTAACATAAATGGTGAAAACATCAAAGTATCAAGGGAAAATAGAACTCCTCATATGATTCAGGAATAAGATGATAACAACATGAAAAATCAAAGGCCCATAAATCGCACCCTTAGGCCTAAGATGGAACAGGAATTGAAAAAGATGAAAGATGTTGGGATAATCAAACCCATCAGGCATTCTTCTTGGGTTTCCAATCTAGTCCCTGTTAGAAAGAAAAATGGGGATATCAGGTTGTGTGTGGATTTCATAAATTTGAACATATCTTCCTTAAAAGACAACTATGCTCTCCCCAACATGGAGAATATGCTATAGAGAGTCACTGGATGTGAACTCATGTCCATGATGGATGGATTCGCTGGGTATAACCAGATTATGGTCAAAGAGTCAGAGTAGTTTAAGACTATTTTTACTATGCCATGGGGAATATATGTGTATGTGAGGATGTCTTTTGGTTTAATGAATGTTGGGGCTACTTTCAAGAGCACCATGGATGTTGCATTTTCAGACTTCCTGCAAAAATTTCTTGAGGTCAATCAAGATGATCTCATAGCTTATTCAAAGAAGGAAGAACAACATTGTGAGCACTTAGAAAATATTTTTGAAAGAGCCTTAGAATTTGGGATTTCTCTCAATCTCAAGAAATTTATTTTTGGAGTGACAGAAGGTAAGTTATTGGGTCACATAGTTTCAAATGAAGGGATTAGAATTGACCTAAATATGGTAGCTACTATTGAAAGAGTGCCCATCCCAAGAAATGTCAAGGAAATTCAGTCCTTCTTTGAACAGGTAAATTTTCTCAGAAGATTTGTCACTAACTTTGCTGAGGAAAGAAGACCAATTTCAAAGATGTTAAAGAAGGATGCTAAAATGGAATGGGATGGGTAGGCCACCAATCTTTTCAAGAGATTAAGAAAGCTATCAAAGATGCCCCTATCCTGAGAACTCTTGATTATTCAAAGCCCGTGAATATTTTTTCATTTGCGTCTTGTCATACTATTGTTGTTGTATTAATATAGAAACATGAAGAGGATTTTGAGCAACCTATTGCCTTTTTTACCAAATCATTATAGGCTACAGAGCTCAACTATGATATAACTGAAAAGAAGGCCTATGCATTTGTGAAGGCTATGAAAGCATTTAGGTGTTATCTAATAGGTGCTATTATAGTGGCTTATGTTCCCTCAGCAACAGTTAAGGACATCTTTACTCAACAAGAGGTGTCAGGAAAGAGATGTAGATGGATCACTAGGATTCAAGAGTTCAATATAAAAATCAAAATCACTAAATTGGTTAGAGGGGTGGGTTTAGCCAAATTGATGGATAGTGCAAACTTGGATGCTAATCACATTAATACCCTAGAAGAAGAACAAAGACCTTTCATTTGTAACCCTTACCATTGTGACTGGTACACTAACATTATTTATTATTTGCAAAGAATGAACTTTCCACATGGCATGGATGATAATAAGAAAAAGATATTAAAATTACAAGAAATCCATTTTGCCCTAATCAGAGATGAGTTGTGGTGGAGGAACCCTAAAGGAATTTTATTGAAATATGTTGATAAAGAACAAGCAGATAGGATCCTGCAAGAGATGCAAAATGGAGTGTGTGGTGGCCATTACATGGCCAAGACTAGTGAACATAATATTTTAAGAGTAGGATTCTGGTGGCCAACTATTTTTAAAGATGCTTATCAACTAGTTAAAAGATGTGATTCTTACCAACGTTTTTCTAGTAAGCTAAAATTCTCAAGTAATGTGCCCCTTACACTAGTAGAAGTTCAAGCCCCTTTTCAGCAATGGGGTATTGATTTTATAGGAGAGCTAACTACAAAGTCCAGTGGAATAAATTCATGGATCATTGTAGATACAGACTACTTTACCAAGTGGGTGGAAGCAATCCGCACTAAGAGAGCTACAAGTAAAGTGGTGATTGATTTTCTACTGAAGAACATAATTACTAGATTTGGGTGCCCGGAGAAGATAATCTCAGATAATTCCATGTGTTTTAAATCTGAGGAATATGTCAATTTTTGTGCTGAATATGGTATTCATACCTCTTACTCTACACCTTACCACCCATAATGGAATGACCAAGATGAATCCACTAATAAAATCCTTCTCAAGATTATTAAAATAATTTTGGATACAAAATAGAAGGCCTGGGATTCAAAGTTAACATTGGTTGTCTGGGCAGACAGGCTGACATCTAAAAAGGCCATAGGATGTGCACCTTTTGATCTAGTTTATGGGATACAAGAAAGATTACCCCAAAATAATTTGATGTAGATGTACAAGTTTGTTCAAACTTATGATGATGATATTGATAATGGCATGCAATTGAGGATTGATAACCTGGTGGATTTAGATGAAGCCAGGAGGGAAGCTTCTATGAAAAATTACAAACTTCAATTGCAGGTGAAGAACTTGTATGAAAAGAAGGTATTCTCAAGATAGTTTGATGTGGGAGATTATGTTCTCATATGGAATGCCAGGTTCGAAGACAAAGGAAAGCATGGAAAATTTGAACCAATTTGGCTGGGACAATATATTGTCCATCAAAGGTATGGGAAAAACTCATATTTATTAAAAGATCTTACTGGAAATATTTTAGAACTGCCAGTTCATGGATAGTTCTTGAATTTATACTTCTCATGAAATATAATTATCCATGAACATTAGGATTGTGTACATAGTGCGTTTTTGTAAGTGTGTTCTTTTTGTCTTAGTTTAGTTTTCTTTCCTGTTGTGTGGTAGTTTTATTTTCTAGTAGGTTGGTCTGCTCCCCCAAGATTTTGAATTCTTGTAATACCTACAGGTGTCATTCATCCCCGAAAAGAGCCACTGTTAGGTCTGGTTAAAAAAAAAATTCAAACAATGAGTCCCTGCTCTGTTTTTGCAAAGAGTTTTATGAGGATACTTGAAAAACCCTTGTCTCATGTCTCAAAGTGTAAAATTTGATCCTAAAACCCTAAGTGTCAAAATGGTTTATAATTTCATGTTACTTTCTACCACTTAAGTCATGTCTCACATGGGTTCCTTTTAAAATGTTCATGTTCAGTAAGTTTTGAGTATCCTAATGCTATGGTCCCGTATTATCCCTAAGTCTAAGTCCGCAAATGTTTTATTAAATCCACAATCTGTCGAGCTAATGTGTTTTGATCTAATGGCCCGCTTAATCTCTTATTCCTGAAGTGCTCAATAGCTATCTCATAAGCCATTAAGTCATGATTCCATGTGTCTTTGGTGGGTTCGATGGTCAGAAAGGGTTTCAGTTAAATAGTGAGTAGATCTTGTTTCATCAAACAATAGACTTAATTGCTTAATCCCAATATGATCGACATCTATCCTATAAGCAATTAAGTCTTAGTGACGCATGTATTTGGAGTGATGTGGGCCCTGTCGCAAGAATTTTGATGGAGATTATAGAATAGAAAGATCTAACGGTGGACTTAATCACTTATGGCTAAGATGCACAAGATCTATCAGTTAAGCCATTAAGTGGTGTTGACATGTGGCAATTGGTGGGTCCAGATATTATGAACAGTTATTGATTAAAATGCAAATAGATTTATTTTGATCCAATGGATGACTTAATGGCTTATCCCAAAGATGCACAAGATCTACCAATTAAGCCATTAAGCCATGATGATGTGTGTCCTGATGATGACATGTATTCCACTAATGGTAAATGTGACCGCAGATTAAAAGGTGGAAAGTCTGAAGAAGATCTAACGGTTGGCTTGATAACTTAACAACAAAGTGAATGAGATATATCATTTAAGCGATTAAGTTGTAACGCCACATGTCCTAGTGGGTCTGGCTGAGATCGTAAAGAAGGAACTAAAGAAAAAGAAAGTATAGAATGATCTAACAGTCGACTTAATCGCTTAAAGGCAAAGCGATCAACATCTAAAGGATAAGCAATTAAGTAGTGGTGACACATGGCAATGGGTAGGTCATGTACATCACAGAGATGAGTTAAAGAAGGTGCAATTGTAGAAGAGATTGGATAGATTGCTTAATGGCTTAAAGGAAAGATGCACAAGATCTAGCGTATAATCCATTAAGCGGTGTTGACGCATGTCCAAGTTGATGAAGTTGCAACCACAGTTAGTAAATTCAAGGTAAAATAACTTATGGCCAGGTTAAGATAAATCTGATAGTTGACTTGGTTTCTTATGGAAAAGATGCATGAGATCTATCATTTAAGCAATCAAGTCATGCTGACACGTGTCCCAAATGAATAGTTATTTCTTGGAAGAAATGAGAGCCGCTTGATGAAGGAGATATTGTTGAAGATCTATGGTCCAAATTCATATTTCTTAAAATGGTCATCAGTGAACCATTAAGCTATGATTTTTTAACCAGGTGAATTGATTATAGAGCGTGTGGCCACTTTAGATGAATTCAATGTGAAAGACTGATTTGATTGATGCCATATAATTCATCGCTTAAACTTGAAGCTTCCATAATTCATCAAATTCATTCAAGCGAAGATCAAAATTGCAGTGATATTGAGCTCTTTGTGACAAATTTCAGAATGGGTAAGTCTTCTATGATACAGTAGAAATTCATGCTTTCAGTAAGATGTGGAATTTGAAAAAGTCTCAGAATTGTTAATATAATCTGAATATCATTCCTATAAGAATCCCTAGATTCAAAAAATGGCCCCTACGATTGAATTATCTGGAAATGTGGAGTAAAAAGATAGAAATGTATGAGATGACCTTCTATAGGAGTTGAGTGGGTCTACAGGTGATGCTACCGAGATTAAGAGAATTGTTCCTATACATCCCCCTTTTAGAGTCAGGGAGGGTTTGTATGATACGGGTAGATGGGCCAAAGATGCCAAGACTAGTACAAGTAGTTTAAATTTATTTAAAACTACTTATAGCCAGAGGAATGCTCTGTCCCCAGATTGCAATATATATGATCTAGATCTAGGTAAATTTATAGTTCCTGGAGTATTCATGGATACAGACCTATTAAATATGATAGCTAATATATATGACAGAGTATCCAGTTTTTAAGAGATACAGAGGGGAATGTGATGTTGACTGTCACAACAGATGAAATTAGAAAGTTGTTCAGTTTAAGTGACCTCTCAGTTCAAATGGTTGATATTGATTTTGACTATTTCAAATAGGTATACCAGACTCAGAAAGAGTACTATGAGAATGAGACTTTGAGAGGATATTTTAATAAAATAGGGGATTTGATTGTAGTAGGCCCAAATACACCATAGCCTTTTAAACTAGACTATTTTAATAGCAAGGCTAGGTGAATGCATAGTGCCTTGTGCCATGTTCTAGGAGAAGATGAGGAAACAACAATTCTTGTCCACTTCATGCTTATGGTTGTTCATATTTTGCATCCCCACCTATCAATTTTTTATTATTATGCTTCCTACATTGCTAAGTCAATGCATCAGGGTTTGATAGGTATTAAGGATAAAAAGATACTCAAGCCAATGGGATGGTACTCCTTGATGATGCACGTACTTGATTTTTTTTAATAATTTTCATTTCTTGTAAGAAGAAATGGACCTCACCAAGTTTTAGGATGATAAGGATATTTCTGTTCAGTTATGGAGTGTTGATTTGTCTTGGGATAGAAAGGAGGCCAGTTACATAAATTTTGACAGATCTTTTTATGCTAGGCTTAAATCATTATTATGTAAGGAAAACCCTAGAATTAGTACATATATGATGAGACTCTTAAGACCATTGGAGTATGCTCCAAAATTAAAAATTGTTCACAATTGGGGTGATTTTATTTTATATCTTGTCTCAACAGTCATCAGGGTTTATGGTTTCAAGGGAACCCCAAATGTTCTTCCTTATAGAGTACCACTAAAGATGGGTCTGGCAGAGATTCTTAGGAAACTAGGTGGATTACAAGAATAAGCCTTAACAGGAAAAATGAAAGGAAGCATTTTCCCTACCCTCACCAGAGCCCATCACTTTATCATTACAAAAATGGGATGGACCCAATTTTATAAATACCTAGAGACATACCATTTAGCAACATCTGTGGCAAGGTGTGTAGATAATGAGGGTTTCATCATGGACATATTCATGAAGAGAACCAAATGCCTGCCACTAGATCACCAGTTCAATTTTCCAGAGGATGTCATAAGAAATGAGTTTGATCTGGCTGAACAAGAGATCAAGAAAGAGAAATGGTTAGTGTATACAAAATCTTTGGATTTAATCATAATTTTGATAGATCTTATGATCCCCTGAAGGTATTTTCACCCTGGGAAAAGAAAATAGAATCTCTGATGAGTATGTTTGAGAACATAATGCCGAATCTAGATTAGAAGAAAAATAAAGTAATAAAAGTCAAGCCAGAGAAGGCAAAATATATTCTGAGTAGGATGTCTCAAGGGTTGTTCCACCAGGAAGGTATCTGGTATACCAAAGAAGGGGTTATAGCACAATTTTTCCAAAGGATGAGAAAGAATCTGAACAAAAGGGGAAAATGCCAATGGATACCAGTGCCAAGACTTTTCCATCCCTAAAGAGGCAGAGGGTAGAGGGAAAAGAGAAATAACAGGGAGATATCTATTCCCCTTCTCAATCTCCCCTACATATAGATGACCAAAGTATTGCTGAGCAATTGGTCAAAATGGGAAATACTGGACGTATCTTTGTCACAACCCAGGAGTTACTAGAGGGAGTTGTAGAGGCACCCAAGCATGCAACTCTGGATCTTATAGTAGCAGAATTTGTAACCAAACAGGCCAGTGAGGAATTTTTATCTGATCACAATTTTTTTAAGGCTAGGGCCTTCATCCAATTTCTATGGAGAGTCCACATTGATGAATTCAAGGAAAAGTGTCAAAATCTTCAAGAATCTCAACCTGAAAAGAGAAAACAAGACATCAAAAAGGAAGTGAAACAAGAAATGATGACCAAGTTTGAAAGGATAACCCTTGAGGAGGGCAGGGAGTTAGTAAAGAAAAGGGGAGTCCTCATCTTTCCTCAATGGGATTTGGCTAATGCCATTGTATTTGATGTTGTTAGGAAAGAGGTCAAACCATTGCATACCCGTGGGACATCAAACGGTGCCCAATTCAGTGAAGATCATGTAGCACTGGAAATATGTTCTTTAAAGAGGAAAAATAAAAATAGAACTAATGAGGATGATCAGGCTGAGAATACAGGTAGCCTCATAGTGAAAAGAGTTTCAGATACCTCAGGGGTGAAAGTAGATAACTTCACCTTGCAAACTACAAAATTAAGCTTGAAGGTAGCTGAGAAGCAATAAAATGCTTTCAAGAGCCTGACACAAAAATATGAAGTTATCCTGAAGGCTTATAATGATGAAAGGATTAAATCTATTAAAAAGGATGATAGGATTGCATTCCTTGAGGGAAGACAAATAGTGCAATTTTTTCCTCAGAGGAGGATTATGCAAGATCCCCACCAGCCATCCTCATCAAGTCCTATTATCACTTATCCTCCTTCCCTTGCACCATCAAACCCAACCACACTATAGAAGTTGGAGCAAGAAAAAGCAAGACTAATTGTTGAAAGAACAAAGCTGGAGAAGCAAAGGAAAGAATGGGTTGAACAATCTGCAGCTTTCAGGAAAGCAGAGGCATGGGTGAAACAAAAACATGCAGATAAAATACATAACACCCTCATGCATTGTACTCATGAATTGGTTCCTACTTCCATTTATGCACAGGGAAAGAAAATTGTTAACATATTGAATGAGTATAATGCAGATAAAGATAATTTGGACCAATTGGTAAATAGATGGAAAGGAAAGGGAGGAGAATTGAAGTTCTTCCACACCACTTGCAAAAAAGGAAACAATGTTGACATTGTTTTAACTGGCACTCATAAATGTGTAAAATTGATCGTGGACATGGACATAAGAAGAAGCATTGTCATAAGAAAGGTAATGGCCCTGAAAAAGGAATATTCAAAGGACCAGTGATGAGGTGTACACTTCTTGGAAAGACAAGTACACAATAGTTGATCTAGGAGAAGGTGACAACATGCAGGTGGATGATGAAACTCAACAGATTGGATGATACAGTTAAAGAGTGAATATCCTACATCACCAACATCAAAGACAATAGAATCCATATGGCCCATGCTGAATAGCTTTGAAGCAGTTGCAAGTACCAAGTGGTCAAAAGACAAAAGTTGTAAAATATCTATTGTAACAAGAGTGGTTATCACTCCATTAGCTATTTTGTCTTTTTATTGAGTCATTGATTTTTTCCTTATTCCAAATGATCTATAGCTTGTTGCAATCCTATTCTATAAAAGGATTCCCAAGATCATTGGAAAGGGATGGAAAAATTGTATTGTAAACAATTTGTAAACTTTTTAGTCAAGACGGGAAAGATAGTATAATTTGTACTAGATAGTGTAAGAAGTCAAAAATAAAAGTTGAGAGATCTTTTGCAGGTTATTGAACAGGTTATCTCTGAGTACTTTTTGTATACTAAAATAAGATTTTATGAATTTAATACAAAGATCTAGATTCCAATCTCTCATGTGTTTTGATTAAGTAAAAGCAGGATTTGAAAGGTCTCGAAACCTTCTACAAAAGATCAAAAGATAGGCATAGTTGATCTGTCAATAACCAAAAGATGAAATAGGGGAAAGGCTAGGGCCTGAGGCCACACAATACAAAAATAGAAAAAGACAGTGCTAAGTAGAAAAATATAGCAAATGGGGAGATCACAAAAGGCAGCAGCTAAGATTCCATCAGTTATTTGGCCTGCTCAGCGAGGAGCTCCATGTTGCCCATGGAGATCCTAAGTTCATCAAGCTCCGTATCTTTCTTCTTAATACTAGCCCGAGTGTGGATGCTAGAGCACCCATCCTCTTTGGGCTCCTTGTTCTCCTCCCCCTATTTACCTCAATCCTATCCATTAAGCTCTTGCATTGTTCAACAAAGACTTTCAGGATATTGAAGCTTTTTTCACTTATCTTTTTGAGAATCAGTTCTATTTTCTCCACTTTCTCTTCCAGAGTAAAAATGTGAGCCTCGCTATTGTTGATCTTAGCATCTTTTCTCATATTGTTGATCTTTTCCTCCATAATGAGCACTTTGGTCCCCAGCTCTTTGAAAGCTTCCCCTTTTTTGATAGCTTTGGTCCAATTCTTCAGACTAGTTTCCATTGATTCCTTGCCAAAGGTCGCAACTTTAACCATATTCCCAATCTTCCCTTGCTCCTGAATCTCAGCCTTCATGTTCACAGTATCCTATGCTATGTTAGCCATAAACCTACCAAAGGAAAGAATGCTATATTTATGTTATGTTCCAATGTTAAATCTATCCTTTTTATCCACTATAGTTGAAACTTTATCCTTCCCCTGATTACTCTCATCTTTTTCCTCAATTTTTCTCTGAGTGTTATCTTCATTCTCCATATCCTTATCTTACTTCTCCTTGTTCTGCAGGATCTCATAAGATGGTTCCTCATCATCCAAGGAAATAATGATACCCTTATTCTTCTTCTTCCTCTTGGTGACAAGGGATTTATCCTTGAAACAAGCTTTCATTTTTTTTCTTCTTAGGGTTGTTGTCTTCTTCGTCAGTTTTAAAACCCTCCAAAATAGAATCCTTCTTGGCATACTCCAATTTTTTCTATAAAGCCCTCTTAGAAGAGTTACCCTTCATACTACCAACCCCTCTACTACTAATGGTGTTCATCTCATCCTCAGTGTCATCTTCAAATTTTTCTCCCGAGTCTTCATCCTCGGTTTCCACATCATTAAGAATCTTGCCCTTAAACACAATTTTCTCAATTTTCCTCATTGTTAACACATCATAAATCAAAACCATCAGTCTTTGATGAGAAGCATGATCCCCAAAAGGGTCTCTCTATAAATATCTCATCATAACATTCAAAGAACTCATGAGATAAAAAGGGATACTCATATCCTCATTATGCCTAAAATGGTTCAATATAATGAAATGATGCTTGTAGGCTCTCGAAAATCTACCATCAAGGGTAAGATAACTGATAGAAGAATATAAAACAAAATGCCAAGGGTGGCTGATATTAGTAGGACTAAAAAAACCTCCTAGCTTCTTGGCCAATATGTCTACCTATTCATCATTCTCCGGGAATCTCTCATAAGCTTTTTCAGAGTAGCTACGGTCACGGTAGAAATTCATCCCTTCCATAGGTAAGCCTTTTTCTTCTGCAATAAGTTCCTCATTGATGATAATCCATTGATTATTGAAGTAAATCTTCCCTTTCTTCCAATTTTGCATGAAAAAACTGGTAATAGCAGGGTTACACCCGCGCAACTTCTCCATGTAAGTTGCAAAATTCCCCTTCTGCACAATATCCCAGACTTCTGCATTTTGCTTCCATTCACTACAATCTGATGGCTCATGTCTTTTCTTTCTTCCACCCATTTTGTTTCTGCTAACCTTGTCTCTCTGATTTTTTATGTGCTTTGTTTCACTGATTTTCTCCTTTCTTATAATGTGATCCACAATTTTTGAAAACACCCATAATCTATGTGAAATAGCATGTCAACAGCAAGTAGCATTGAAGAGGATGACCACATCATAATTACACCTTACAACACTCGTATTAGCTGTAGTCATTTAATTAATTGTTTTTCACTTCTCTAAATTTTGTAGATCATCTCCTTGTACATAAGGGATTTGATATCATACGGCAAACTGATTTCATTCTGCCATGTAAAGATATGATTATTTTTACACATGTAATTAGCCACCTAGTCAGCACTTTCATTACCTTCACGGTACACATGTGTAATAATACATTTATTCATAGTATTAATTATAGATTTAGCATTATCAATTATATTTCTAATCAACCAATAAGGGTTAGAAATATTAATAAGGGCCTTGACAATATTTAGGGAATCCCCTTCAAGACAAACATTATTGCAATTGTGTTCTTTAGCTAAGATAAGACCATTGAGAGTAGCCAAAGCCTCCACCATATGGTTATTTTTAACACTAATTGCGATAGCCCTCATCACTTTACAGTGTCCTCTTTCATCCTAGATGACCACCCCACATCCCGTTATGCCAAGATTACCTTTTGATGCCCCATCAAAGTTGATCTTAGTCCATCCCATTAGAGGGCATTCCCATATCACCCCCTCTTTGTTGTTGTTATGATATTCATCAATAAAATGGATTCCCCATCTTTTAAGAGTAGCACAATCCTCTTCCCCTTTAGGATCACCTTTAATCTGTATAATTCTTCGTTTCTTTCCTTCCATATCCCCCAAGTAATGTTGGGGAGGGCTATATTCCATATCTTTCTAATACAGTCATTTTTGTTATTGATTTCCCAAGAATTGAACATATTTTGAATATTAGAAGGTAAAATCCAGTCCATATTAAATGCACTCATCCAATATGAGAAAATCTCATTAGCATAGTTGCAGTGAATAAAAAAATGGTTAACCATTTGTTCCTCCTTCCTACACAGAACACACATGTTAGTAATATACATCCCTTTACTCTTGAGGTTGTCAAGAGTTAGGATTTTGTTTTGAATCATAGTCCAGAAAAATATATTGTTCTTAGGAGTAATCCCTTTGATCCAAGCCTTATCCCAGAAAGGTTTTTCACAATTATCATAATCGAGGTTGTAGGTCGTACCCACATTAATACAACCATTAGGAGTATATTTCTAGATTAAGGAATCTTCCTCAAAGTTAAGGATCGTAGCATTAAGGGTATTATTTAGAGATATAAGAGCATCATCAACAATAGTTAGGTCCCTCCATTCCCCATTACTTCTATAGTCCATGACCTTAGTTCCAATTCTATTTTTACATATTTCAGCAAGGGGACCCCATAAAGGATTCATTACAAGAGCCTGATTGCCAATCCATATATCATCCCATAAACACACTTTGTCCCCCTTACCCACTTTCCATTTAACACCTTTCCTAATGGTATTTTTGGCTTTTATAACATTATTCCATATGCAAGATCCCACCAGGAAGTCTTCAGAATTAAGAAAATCATTGATAGAGTTAGAGTTCCTATTATATTTTTTGTGCCAGATAGCATTCCATTCCCCTTTCAGGGTGAAACCCCTCCATTCAAGTTTATAAAGGAGAGCTTCATTCATAATTTTAATTTTTCTTATTCCTAGACCACCTTTACTTTTAGGCATGCAAACTTTGTCCCAAGAAATAAGAGCAAATCTGTTAGTTTTTTCCACTCCATTCTAGAGAAAATGCCTTTGGATTTTCTCAATTGCCTCAGCAAATTTGTTAGGTATTCTGAATAGATTAAGAGCATAAGTAGACATACTTTGAAGAGAATATTTGAGGAGCCAAACTTTACTAGCCTGACTTAACATTACCCCTTTCCACCCAGCAAGTTTCTTATGAAATTTATCCATGAGGGAGCTCCAGAAAGAATCAGGAGGATTAAGCTCAAGAGGGAGACCCAGGTAGGTAGTAGGGAGTTGGCCAATTTGGCATCCCATAATTTTTCTTATTTTTTGTTGTCTATACTCAAGGGTATTAATAAAATAAATAAAACTTTTATTCTAATTGATGAACTGACCGATAGCCTTACCATAATTGTTGACGATCTTTCTAAGATTCTGAGCTTCATTTATAGTAGCTTCACCCATAAAAATAGAGTCATCCATGAATTGTTGGTGGGAAAAAACATGAGTGGAAGATGAAGGCTTTATCCCTTTAAGATCTCCATTTCCAACATCACTATCAATATATCTCCCCAGGCATTCTGCAATGATCACAAACAAAATCAGAGAGAGAGGATCTCCCTGCCTCAAACCTCTGGAAGATTTTAAAAAAGGGGAGGGGGAACCATTCACTAAGATAGAGAAAGAGGGATAAGTAACCAACTGCATGATAAATTTGATACATTTGGGGCTAAAACCAAAGGCCAACAAAGTTTTCTACAAGAAATTCCAGTCAACTCTATCATAGGCTTTGGAGAGATCAATTTTTCAGGATAAAACCATCTTTTCTAGCCATAGTCAACGAGTGGATGTTTTTGTGCATAGTGATAATAGAATATAATATATGTCTACCCAAAATAAAGCAATTTTGTTGATGAGCTATGATCTTAGGAAGAAGATTCAGAATCATGGATGTGATAAATTTTGAGACAATCTTCTAGGAAGAGTTACATAGACTAATAGGTCTAAAGAGATCCATTGTATTAGCCCCTGCCTTCTTCGGAATAAGAGAAATAAAATTACCATTCATTTCCTTAAGAATTCTCTTGGATCCAAAGAATTCTTTGACAGCATCAGCAACGTCCTTTTGAATAATTGCCCCATAATCTTGAAAGAAGAACATAGGGAAACCATCAGGGCCAGGAGATTTACTACCTTCAAAGGAAAAGACAGCAGACTTAATCTCATCATTAGAAGGGATGACACTAAGAAACAGATTGTCATTCTCTATCATAATCTAAGGTATACTCTCTAGGAGATTCAATTGAAGGTTCTGGTCAAGTTGCTCTTCCTGGGAAAGTAAGTTATGAAAAAAATTCTTTGCTTCCTTGGTGATGTCCTCCTCCTTATCCACGTCTCTTCCTTCAGCTTTTAGTTTAGAAATTATATTGGCAGCCTTATGCTTAGAAGTTGTCATGTGAAAGAGCTTAGTATTTTTGTCCCCTCCCTAAGCCAGGTATTTCTTGATCTCTATTTCCAAAATATTTCCTCTTTGTGCACTATATCATGGTATTTAATCAGAATTTCACTTTCTTGTTCTTTGGGAATTTTAGTATACCCTTCCCTATGTATAGAGTCCTGAACCTCCTTGAGCTCAGTCATGATATCCATCTTGGATGAGAAAATGTTGCCAAAAGTATCTTTATTCCAATTATTAATGTTATCTTTAACATGTTTAAGTTTGTAGGTCAGCTTGTACATTGTCATTCCTTCTATCTTAATCTTCCACCATTCATTAATTTTAAGATACATATCTGGATGAATTGTCCATATTTTTTCAAATTTGAATGGACAGTTCCTTGCTTTAGTTATCAGATCAGCAATAAAAGATAGTGGGTAATGGTCATACCCAGCTCTGATAAATGCAATCAGAGAGAAGTTGTAATGTTGGAACCAATCATTTGAAATTAAAGCTCTATCTAATCTTACCCGAATAAGGTCATCACCCATCCTCTGATTAGACCAAGTCTAGTTGATTCCTTGAAGATCAATATCAGTGAGAGCTTGACTAGAAGTAAAGTTCATCAAATCAATCTTGTTGTCCAGATTAGGTTGAGATCCTCCAATTTTTTCATCTTTCTTAAGAGGAGTATTGAAATCTTCCATAATAATCTAGCTTTCATTCTCAAAGGACTTCCTGGACTGATCCAGTTTATTCCAGAAAGATTTTTGACCACTCTTACTATTAGGGGCATAAATATTATTAAGCATCCAAGAAGTTCCCTCCTTAATATGATGAAACCTAATACAAGCTATATTGTTATCCTGTATGATCACTTCACCCTTAATAATGTCTCCATTCCAAAAAGTAACAATACCACCTGAGGCCCCTTCCGAGCTACCTCCACTACAACAATTATTTTTGTAATACTTAAGTTGTTCAACTTTTTCCTTAGCCATCTTAATTTCCTAAATAAGAATAATTTTTGGTCTATTATCTCTAACCAAATTTCTAATGAGATCCTTCTTGTGAGGGTTTTTCAACCCTCGAATATTCCATGAGATAAACTTCATTTCTTCTTGGTTATACCCAGCTGGGTAATGGTTTTCTGGGTCCTGTCTGCTATATTTCTAGCTTCCTCTTGGTTTCTTTTTCTTGAGCTTGGTGGTCTCCTTGGTGGTGATAGTTGGCAATCTCCAACATCTGGTAGATTTTTCTTAGCATTCTTTTGGCCTTTTGCGGTTGTACCCTTCTTTTGTTTAGATTTCTCTATCATAGTGGTTGGATTCACTTTTTCTTGTTTATCTAGAACTTTGTCTATATCCTCTTGGTCTCCCCATTTTGGCTTGTCTATTTCCTCTGAGAATATCTTTTCCTCATGTGATGAACTTTGTGTCATCTTTGAGAGTACAGGTCCCAACACAATATCTTATTGTTATTATCGTTCTCATCCTCTAGATTATCTTTGACAAAGCCCACCACTTCATTTTTATCATTATCCATTTCATTCTTCTTCTCTGTCTAGTCCTTCTTCATCTCTTCACCTTCAGATCTCACTGGCAATACTATCTCTAAGTGTGTCGGTTCTTCTCTCTTCTTTTTGACTTAATTCTCTTTATCTTTAGTTTGCCTTTCCTTTTCTTCTAACTTTTTCTCTTTGATTTTTAGTTCCGTGCTAATTTCTCCTTCTGATTCTTCTCTAATTTTTCCTATCGGCTTCCATTCCTTTTTTTGGGTAGTTTTGTTGGTACTGATCATTGGACATTTATTTGCCCAATGGCCAATTTTTTTGCATCTAAAACAAGAAAAAGGGACTGACTCATTCAATTTTTTGGGTCCATTTCCCTAACCTTGATTCCAACTCTATCTATTCTGGCATATCAACATCTGGGAGTAATATTTTCTCTAACCTTGATTCCAACTCCATTTCCCTATCCTTGATTCCAACTCTATCTATTCATTGCAATAAGTGAGTAATATTTCTCAAGTTGAGCTAGACTCCTGGCCTACTTACTTATCAATACCAGTCGGTTGAGAATTGTATTACAGAGTTGTATCTTTGCATATCCCAGTGATCTGTATTACCATTGAAATTTTTTTTCGGATAAGTTCTTAGAATTTGTTATTATCTATGACCTTTGAAAACTTTTCATACCAAATTTGTTACTCAAGTTATTGTGTATTTTCCCAGCTTTTTTTTGGGTGGCTACTCGAAGAAATCTCTACATCAGTGTTAATTTATAATTATCTGATACACCATTGTCTAGCTATGAGTTATAAAAATACCAGATCCAAGATGAATAGTTGTCTTGAGAATGAATTGGAAGGTGAGATTCCATCCACTTCCAGAGCTGCGAAATCAGTGAACAAAAATGTTGCTAGAGTTACTCCCCAAGCCTGGAGGCAGAGAAGGAACATAAGAATGGATACTCCCATTCCTCCTAATAATGAGGAATAAAATGTAGAAGTTGAACAAGAAACAAAACTAGGATTGGGAGTCTATGGGGAGCATTACTCTCAGAGTGAAAGGGTAGATGATGTCCCTAGATACACCAGAAAGATGGTTTGTGGTAAGTCTTAGGGACATGAGACAAGGTCTAGATCCAAAAGTAGAGGTGAAGAGAATAGGAATTCTCCAAGTGATCCGATCTCTCCCTCATCTATAAGACCACATGGCCATCATCACAAAAGAGAGAGAACCATCATGGAAGAAAACTCAGAATCTGGCATAACTCTTATGGATTATGAAGAGATTTTTGAAGAGGTAGGTGAGTTGCAAAGGAATATCCGAGAGAAATTTTCCTTGAGAAAAAAAAAGAGAAAGAGAAAAGGAAGAAAGAATCAGACATCCTTAGATTCAATCTGACTAGTTGAAAAGGAAATTGTGAGATTTGGAGGCAATGAATGCTACTGTTATGCCTGAGAAACTTGAATATGAACCTATTGTTCAACAATTTTATGATATACCAAAGCCCAAGGACAAAGGTAAAAAAAAGGTAGCAGCTGTGGAAATAAAGGAGCCAGTGAGAAAAGGGAGTATGATGGATCCAAAGATGAAGCTAGATACTCAGTTGGAGAGAGACAAAAGAGAGAGGGAGATAATAGCCAATGAAGTAGAAAAGGCTGAATTGGAAGCCTCTGCTCTTGAAATTAAGAAGAAAATTGAATTTCTCAGACAAACCCCTGGTTCTCATTCTGGTGGTGTTGGCCCTAAATTGTCTCTGAATTTAGGAATGAATTTACCACCACCTATTGATTCTTGAAATGCTACCACTTCAAGTACTCAAGGTAACATTTCATCTCAAAAAACTCCTATCTATACTGAAAGGTACATACAATATATTTTCCTTGGCATTCCTGGTTATCCAAATGAAATTTCTAAAAAGATTAGGGACAAACTTCCTAAATTTACTGGGAATAATGTTATAACATGTGAAGAACATCTGAAACATTTTATGGATATGGTTGATGACTATTACATTGCACATGATGATGCTATGATGAAATTATTTGTGCAATCATTAATTGAGGATGCTAGGGACTGGTTTAAAGGATTTCCACATGAATTTATTGGGTCCATGGATGAGATGAAGGAATGTTTCAAGAACCAATATGGGGACAAGACTAATGAAGGGTTCATGTTGAATGAGTTCAACAACATAAAGAAGAACCAAAATGAAGAGGTGGTGGAATTCAATATCAAATTTTAAAGGGCAATGCACAAAGTTTATACAAGTGATGAGACTAGATGACAAGGTATGTCTTGCTACCTATCTTAATGCTTTTGATCCAAAAATGGGTTATTTGTTAAGAGATAAGAACCCTAGAAATATTAGGGGAGCATATAAGGTAGCACTCAACATTGAGACAAATAGAAGAGTTTCTGGGAAAGTGGGCAGGAGAGAAGATTGGAAACCCACCAGGTATAATAAGAAAGAATCAGATAAACCCCTGAGCTCAAAACCTAAGGAGGATGATAACCTCAAATTGATTCTGAATAGGGTTTCAAATAATGATAATCCCTCCTATGGAAATTTCAATAGACATCCTAGGATGCAGAACTATCCTTATACTCCTTAGTGGAAATATGGGAAACCTATTGTCCCACAGAAGAAGGATAAATCTGATGAAAAAAATCTTGATCCCCTACACAAGACCTCTATAAATATGTGCAATGATGAGCCCTGGTGTGTAGCTTTTCAGTCTCCACATAACCCTTAATATTGTGTTATTGCTGCCAGAATTTCTACCACTGAAGATAATGAAGAAGATGAAGAGGAAGAATATGATGACAGTGGTTATGCTATGACTTCCTCACTTGTAAATTATGAAACATATTATCAGCCTGATGATTTTGACATACAGGATTGGGAGATTGATAATATGAGATGTAATGATGAAGGATGTGATGAGACCCCTACTTTTAGAAGGCCATTTGATGAATAAATAGCTGAGATCACAACAAATATGGTTGCACAAGCAAGGGGTAATTATGTTTTAAGAAACAAAGTAGTTGGAAATGCAGATGGAAAACCTGTTGGTATCTTTATCAAGGATACCCCAAATAGTACCAAAAGGCCACAGGAAAAAGAGAAACGGGATGAAGATACTAATAAGGTTTTAATTAAGAAGGGAAACAAACCTACTGGCCCAAATATGTATAAAGAAAAGATGAAAACACTAGAGATTTCCATACCTCATCCCAAAAAAGAGGACAAACCACATAGGGGAAATGAAGCTAAACTGGCTACTCAAGCAGAAGATAAGGATTGCACAAATTAGAAATCAAACATTTCTAATATGACATACACCCCTATGGATATGGGGCAACTTTTGTTTCAAATAACTATTAAGGTGCCTCTATTAGAAATGATGAGGATAGGAGAGCATAAGGAAAAGACTTTGACATGGGTGAAGAGGGTTAGCTCTACTAAAAATATGGGACCAGAGAAAAACAAGAAAGAGTCAGACACTAAGGATAAATCATCAAAGGAATCTGATGAACTTGTATCAAAGATTCCTCAAATTTACTTAGATACCAATATTGTTAGCACTACTGCAGAAACTGTTCATCCCTTTTTCCTGACATTATTAATAAATGGGAAATTATTGAAGAACTCCATGATTGACTGTGGGGAATCCAACACTGTTATGCCTGTAGAAGTCATGAGGTCTATGGGACTAAAAGTAGACACTCCACATGGTAGATGCCAAGCTATGGATTCTAGAGAAGTTCCTATCATAGGCACTATTAATGCTTTGCCTTATAAATTGGCAGCTTTCCTAGATAAAGTGCTAACTATGAGTGTGGTGGTTGTAGACATTCCCCCCCCCCCCAATATGTAATGTTATTGTCAAGAAAATGGAGTGCATCTATGGGGGGAAGCATTCAATGTGATTTATCATTTTGCACTTTCAACATAAATGGTGAAAACATCAAAGTATCAAGGGAAAATAGAACTCCTCATATGATTGAGGAACAAGATTATAACAACATGAATTGTTTCTTGGATACTGAGATGGGGTCATTTCAAGTGCAGGAAAGTCAAGCTACAAGATCACAACCTGCATTATTGTCAGAAGATGTAAGTAATTTATCTGAACAAACTAAGTTATGGATAATGTATTTTGATGGTGCCAGTTCTAGGGAGGGGATTGGTGATGGAGTTTTATTGATATCTCCCTCTGGAAAAACCTTGAATTTTTCATTTTCTCTTTTGTTTACTTGTACAAATAATGTGGAAGAATATGAGGCTCTATTGATAGGTTTGAGACTAGCTGCAAGACATGGAATCAAATGCATCAGAGTTATTGCAGACTCTGAGTTAGTGGTATCTCATATCAAATCCAAATATGCATCCAAGAACCATAGATTGAAACGATACCGAAATGCAGTATGGGATGAGTTAGAAAGTTTTGATGCATTTGGTATTGACTGGCTGGATAGGAGCCAAAATAGAATGGAATATTTTTTAGCTAACATTTCTTTAAGGCTAGAAGACATTACTTTTGCTAGAATTTTTGAACTAGAAGTTCAAACTAGGCCTTCAATAATAGACAATGTGGATAGCTGGCAAGTGTTTGATGATGATGTAGATATTATTAGATTCTTGTATTGTGAGGCAGGTCTTGACAACAAAGAGATAGATTTCACAAAGTATGTGAAAAATATTGATGGAAAGGATATTGTCTTGGGAAGGAAATATTGCATCTAAAGTCAAATAAAGTCCTAAAGGGACTAGTTGTTTTGGAGAGGGCCTTTGATAGTAAGGATAGACCATACTTTGTTACATGTGTAATTAGATCTAAAGATTTGGAGGAGGTTAATGAGGGGTCAAGAGAAGTTCCTAAGAACTTATTTATTGGTAAGAAAGTCTCACCCAGTGTGAAGAAGGATCTCACTAATCTTTTAAGGAAATAAAAAAGGCTTTGCTTGGACATATGATGACCTAAAGGCATATAATGAGGAACTGTTTCAAGATGAAATTCCATTGAAAGAAGATGCCAAGCCCTTTAGGAAAAAGAAAAGGCCCATAAATCCCACCCTTAGGCCTAAGATGGAACAGGAATTGAAAAAGATGAAAGAGTCTAGGATAATCAAACCCATCAGGCATTCTTCCTGGGTTTCCAATCTAGTCCCTATTAGAAAGAAAAATGGGGATATCAGGATGTGTGTGGATTTCAGTTATTTGAACATATCTTCCTTAAAATATAACTATGCTCTCCCCAACTTGGAGAATATGCTGCAGAGAGTCACTGGATGTGTAATCATGTCCATGATGGATGGATTCTCTGTGTATAACACATTATGGTCAAAGACTCAGAGCAGTTTAAGACTTATTTTACTATGGCATGGGGAACATATGTGTATGTGAGGATGCCTTTTGGTTTAATGAATGTTGGGGCTACTTTCTAGAGGGCCATGGATGTTGCATTTTTAGACTTCCTACAAAAATTTCTTGAGGTCTATCAAGATGATCTCACAGCTTATTCAAAGAAGGAAGAACAACATTATGAGCACTTGGAAAATATTTTTGAAAGAGCCTTAGAATTTGGGATTTCTCTCAATCCCAAGAAATACATTTTTGGAGTGACAGAAGGTAAGTTATTGGGTCACATAGTTTCAAAGGAAGGGGTTAGAATTTATCCACATAGGGTAGTTGCTATTGAAAGAGTGCCCATCCAAAGAAATGTCAAGGGAATTCAGTTCTTCTTTAGACAGATAAATTTTCTCAGAAGATTTGTCACTAACTTTGCTGAGAAAAGCAGACCAATTTCAAAGATGTTAAAGAAGGATGCTAAAATGGAATGGGATGTGGAAGCAACCAAATATTTTCAAGAGATTGAGAAAGATATCAAAGATGCCCCTATCCTGAAAACTCTTGATTATTCAAATCCCATTAATATTTTTTCATTTGCATCTTGTCATACTATTGTTGTTGTATTGTTACAAAAAATGAAGAGGGGTTTGAGCAGCCTATTGCCTTTTTTAGAAAATCATTATAGGCTGCAGATCTCAAGTATGATATAACTGAGAAGCAGGCCTATGCATTAGTGAAGGCTGTGAAAGCTTTTAGGTGTTATCTAATAGGTGCTATTGTAGTGGCTTATGTTCCCTCAGCAATAGTTAATGACATCTTTACTCAACAAGAGGTGTCAGGAAAGAGATGCAGATGGATCAATAGGATTCAAGAGTTCAATATGGAAATCCAAATCACTAAATTGGTTAGCGGGATGGGTTTAGCCAAATTGATGGCTAGTGCAAACTTGGATGCTAATCACATTAACACCCTAGAAGAAGAACAGAGACCTTTCATTTGTAACCTTGACCATTGTGACTGGTACACTAACATTATTTATTATTTGCAAAGAATAAACTATCCACGGGGCATGGATGAGAATAAGAAAAGAAAATTAAAATTACAAGCAAGGCTAGGGGAATGTATAGTGCCTTGTGCCATGTTCTAGGAGAATATGAGGAAACAACAATGCATGTCCACTTCATGCTTATGGTTGTTCAGATTTTGCATCCCTACCTGTGAGTTGTTTTTTATTATGCTTCCTACATTGTTGAGTCATTGCATCAGGGTCTGATAGGTATTAAGGATAAAAAGATACTCAAGCCAATGGGATGGTACTCCTTGATGATGCACATGATTTTGTTTAATAATGTTGATTTGTTTGAAGAAGAAATGGACCTCACCAAGTTTCAGGATGATGAGGATATGCATGTTTAGTTATGGAGTGTTGATTTGTCTTGGGATAGAAAGGAGGCCAATTACATAAATTTTGACAGATCTTTTGCTGCTAGGCTTAAATAATTATTATGCAAGAAAAACCCTAGAATTAGTATAGATATGATGAGACTCTTAAGACCATTGGAGTATGCTCCAAAATTGAAAAAAAATTTCACAATTGGGGTGATCTTATTTTATATGTTGTCTCAAAAGTCATCAGGGTTTATGGTTTCAGGGGAACCCCAAATGTTCTTCCTTACAGAGTGCCACTAAAGATGGGTCTGGTAGAGATTCTTAGGCAACTAGGTTGATTACAAGAAGAAGCCTTAACAGGAAAAATGAAAGGAATCATTTTCCCTACCCTCACCAAAGCTCATCACTTTATCATTACAAAGGGGGGATAGACCCAATTTGATAAATACCTAGAGCCATACCATTTACAAATATCTATGGAAAGGTGTGCAGATAATGAGGGTTTCATCATTGACATGTTCAGGAAGAGAACCAAATGCCTAGAACTAGATCACCAATTCAATTTTATAGAGGATATCAGAAGAAATGAGTTTGATCTGGCTAAACAAGAGATCAAGAAAGAGAAATGGTTAGTGTATACAAAATCTTTGGATTTCATTCATAATTTTGATAGATCTTATGATCCCCTCAAGGTATTTTCACCCTAGGGAAATAAAATAGAATCTTTGATGAGTATGTTTGAGGAAATAATGCAGACTCTAGATCAGAAGAAAAAGAAAGTAATAGAAGCTGAGCCAGAGAAGGCCAAATCTGTTCTGAGCAGGATGTCTCAAGGAAGGGTTGTCCCACCAGGAAGGTATTTGGTATACCAGAGAAGGCGTTATAGAAAAAAATTTCCAAAGGATCAGAAAGCATCTCAATAAAAGGAGAAAAGGCCAATGGATACCAATGCCAAGACTTTTCCATCCCCAAAGAGGCAGAGGGTAGAGGGAAAAGAGAAACAACAGGGTGATATCTATTCCCCTTCTTAGTATTCCCTGTATATGGATGACCAAAGTATTGCTGAGAAATTGGTCAAAATAGGAAATACTGGACATATCTTTGTCATGGCCCAGGAGTTACAAGAGGGAATGCCAGAGGCACCCAATCATGCAACTCTAGATCTTACATTAGCATAATTTGCAGGGAAAGAGTTGGACCCTATAACCAAATAGGCCAGTGAGAAATATTTATCTGATGACAATTTTGTTAAGGCTGGGGCCTTCATCCAATTCTTGTGGAGAGTCCACATTGATGAATTAAAGGAAAAGTGTCAAAATTTTCAAGAAGCTCAACCTAAAAAGAGAAAAGAAGACATCGAAAAGGAAGTGAAACAAGAAATGATGACCAATTTTGATAGGATAACCCCTGAGGAGGGCAGGGAGTTAGTAAAGAAAAGGGGAGTCCTCATCTTGCCTCAATGGGATTTGGCTGATGCCATTGTATTTGATGTTGTGAGGAAAGAGGCCAAACCATTACATACCAGTGGGACATCAATTGGTGCCCAATTCAGTGAAGATCATGTAGCACTGGCAATATGTTCTTTAAAGAGGAAAAATAAAAATAGAACTAATGAGAATGATCAGGCTGAGAATATAGGTAGCCTCATAGTGAAAAGAGTTTTAGATACCTTAGGGGTTGAAGCAGCTAACCTCACCTTGCAAACTACAAAATTAAGCTTGAAGGTAGTTGAGAAGAAAGAAGATGCTTTCAAGAGCCTGACACAAATATATAAAGTTGTCCTAAAGGCTTATAATGATGAAAGGATTAAATCTATTGAAAAGGATGATAGGATTGCATTCCTTGAGGGAAGACAAACAGTGCAATTTGTGCCTCAGAGGAGGATTACACAAGATCTCCACCAGCCATCCTCATCAAGTCCTATTATCACTTATCCTCCTTCCTCTGTACCATCAAACCCAACCACACTAGAGGATTTGGAGAAAGAAAAAGCAATACTGATTGCTGAAAGAACAGAGCTGGAGAAGCAAAGGAAAGAATGGGTTGAATAGTCTACAGCTTTTAGAGAAGTAGAGGCATGGGTGAAACAAAAATATGCAGATAAAATACATAACACCCTCATGCATTGTACTCTTGAATTAGTTCCTACTGCCATTTATGACAAGGAAAGAGAATTGTTAACATATTGAATGAGTATAATGTGGATAAAGATAATTTGGACCAATTGGTAAATAGATGAAAAGGAAAGGGAGGAGAATTGAAGTTCTTTCACAGCACTTGCAAAATAGAAAACAATGTTGACATTGTTTTAACTAGCACACATAAATGTGTAAAATTTCTCATGGACATGAACATAAGAAGGAGCATTGTCATAACAAAGGTAATGGCCCTAAAAAAGGAATATTTAAAGGACCAGTATGAGATGTTCCCAAATATCTTTAAGAAAACTGGAGATATTAAAGATGAAGCATTATGGCATTGACAGGTGAACGAGGCATTGGTAGTAAGGACCAATAGAATACTTACACTGGAAAGTACACTGCTATTTGTTCAGACTATTGAGATAGTTGGTAAAGCCAGAGCATTTTTTGCATTTTGGTCACAAAAAAATTTAGAAGACAAATGCCACTTGGAGGGAGATTAACAGCATAAAGGATGAGGTCCTTAACTTCAACTGGCTGAGTGATGAGGTGTACACCTCTTGTAAAGACAAGTACACAAAATTTGATTGAGGAGAAGGTGACAACATGTAGGTGGATGATGAAGATCAATAGATTGGATGATACAGTTAAAGAGTGAAGATCCTACATCACCAAAAAAAAAGACAATAGACTCCAGATGGCTCATGCCGAACAAATTTGAAGCAGTTGCAAGTACCAAGTGGTCAAAAGACAAAATTTGACAAATATCTATTGTAACAAGAGTGGTTATCACTCCATTTTCTATTTTTCCTTTTTATTGAGTCGTTGATTTTATCATTATTCCAAGTGCTATGTAGCTTGTTGCAATTCTATTCTGTAAAAGGATTCCCAAGATCATTGGAAAGGGCTGGAAAAATTGTATTGTAAACAATTTGTAAAGTTTTCAGTCAAGAGGGGAAAGATAGCATAATCTATACTAGATAGTGTAAGAAGTCAGAAATACAAGTTGAGAGATCTTTTGCAGGTTATTGAAGAGGTTATCTGTGAGTACTTTTTGTATACTAAAATAAGATTTTATGAATATAATACAAAGATCCGGATTCCAATCTCTCATGTGTTATGTGTCATATGAGTTATGAATTTTTTAATTCACTAGCATATTTTTCTCTTTGTTTATGTACTTATTTGAGAGTTTTGATCTAGGATCAGATTAAATTAGTCTCTGATTTATGCATAGATTCATCTGATATATGCTAGGATTATGTTAGTAGTAGGGGTTTTGGGATAGTTGTATTATGATTTGAAATCTTTGGTGAACATTAATTTTAGTATACTGTATCTGAGTCAAAATATAGCCCAATGGATAAAGCATTGATCTGAAGCTGATAAGTTTTGGTTTATTACATATCTAGTTGCACATTGGCTGTCTTTTCCTATAAACAAAGATTTAAAATCCATTAAGTCTACATTTTTGTAAGTTTTTTACCAATTCACAACTCATGCTCCATTTCATGGTTGATGTTCAATGGGTAATTAGCCAATTATCTAGTATCTCCCAGTTATATTGAGTCATTGTGAGATTACTACTTGATAGTTCGAGATTGGATATATCAATAGGTATTAGAGTATCCCCCCTTGGTGTAGCAGGACCTAAAGAGTAGAAGTATTAAGAGAGTTCTTGTTAGTTGGTCCTTTTCTTGCATGAACAAATATTTGAAGGTGGCTCCTCTATAAAAGTAGTCATAGAGGGAAGAGGTTGTTGTTGTTTCTATTGCAACATAAAAAGAAACCAACAGGACGCTTGTGTAATGAACATCATCAAATAGTACAACTATCACTAATACTCATAAAGTATCATGAAATTATAAATACTATGTTTATTGGATGCAATGTCAAAAATAAACATAAGCATCAAGGCATAGAGGCCAAGATGACTTGTTAGTTATGTCCTCTTGATTTTGAGAATCATCTTCTATTCATATGTAATATAAGATATGTGACCCAAAATGACCTTCAATATTCATATCCTTGGGTACATAAAGTGTCATACACCTTACTTAGAGTTTGATTTAGAAATACAGAAGGAAATTGGTTCAACCTGACTATAGTTTACACATAAAAAAGATCAAGATATATGCAACTATCCACTCATGTTGGCAGCTCTTACCATAAACATCCAAGTTATCTAAAATTCATAGGATCATTGAAACAATCACCATATGAAAAAAACCAAGAAAATATTATGCCCCCTATCCTTGCGACTCTTTGTCTTTGAATAGACATCATGGAGTAACTCAAAGGATATAACAATCACCAATTGATAATCAGTCAAATAAAATTCATAACTGCTTACATGCCCCTAGTTCAAAACATCATCGGAATATAAAAAATTCATAATCACACCAAGATCATTCTATATGTGTTTAAGTAGTATTGAAAAATACCGTTGATTCTTTATTCAATCATAGTAAAGAAATCATCGATTGTAACTTGGAATCAAGCAATATATTTTTTTATGTCTAAGTAAGTGAGATTAACTTTTATCATCAATTGTGATACAATGTAGTGTTTAGGAACACTATTTGATTAAAGTGTTGAGAAACACTAGTTTGATTAAAGTGTTGAGAAACACTAGTATGATGTTTGTTACAGGTATGTAGTGTTTAAGAAACACCCTTGTTTGTAATAGTATCATTTTGATGCAAGTATTAAGAAATATTGTTTGTAGAGGCAAACCATCCTAGATAGGAACCTGGGACAACCTAGAAAACGCAGATCAAACATGTTGGAAAAGATGCCCCTAGTGCAGAATGACTATTCCTAAGATGCAAATGCTGACAAATCCTAGGCAAGGATAGGACATTTGTAAGGAATTCAGAGTCAACCAATAGCACAGTTGTGATCGTGAAGGATTAGTGTTAGTAGTGCATTGATAGATGGAGCACAGAGTACAAGTGACACCTGTTTGCTAGGTTTTCACCACTCGACAAAGATTTTTATTTTTGCTACCAAGACACATGTTTTCCAGGTTTTCACCAAGGCACTTTTCTCTTTTTCATTTTTTTTGTTCTTTTTTCTTTTTTTTCTCTTTTTTTGGTTAGTATTAAGGTGCCTGTTAGCCAGGTTTTCACCAAGGATACCTTTTTTCAGGATTTTTTCCATTGTTTTTAGCTTTCTTCAGGATCAATTTTCTGATTTTTTTGGTATTTTGTAAGAACTATTTCCATTGCACAACTCTGTCAGCTGGATGTCAAGCATAGAATTGCTTCAAATGTAGAGTATTAATGGGATCAGGAAGAACATATCCCTCAGGTGTAGCTAATTGATAAGCTCTAGTCCCAAAAGTTGCAGTTATAAAAAAAGGCACTAGCCAGTTGGGTTCAAACTTGCCCTTTTGTTCTTTGTTTGTCTGATTTTTAGGATTCTCTCTTAGAATGAGATCCCCTACTTGAAATTGTCATGGTTTTACCTTCTTGTTGTACCCTTTTGACATTTTTTTCTAGTACACTTTGAGATGATCAAACGCTTGTTGTCTGCGCTCATCTAGTAGTTCTAGTGCATGAACCCTATCAATGCGGTATTGTTCATCTGTAACAAGACCTTGCAGAGATACTCACAAAGATGGAATTTCTACTTCAATGGGTAGTACTACTTCTGGGCAATAAACTAGAGTAAATGGTGTGGCTCTTGTTGGTGTTCAGATACATGTTATATAGGCCCATAGTGCAAGATTTAATTGCAAATTCCAGTCTCTGCAGACTTACTCACAATTATATAAGATTTTTAGAATGTTCTTGTTTGAAGCCTCAGCTTGTCCATTACCTTGAGGACAATAGATTGAAGAACAATGCTGAGTGATATGAAACTGTGTACAAAGATCCTCGATATCCTGGTTTTTGAATTGACCCCCATTTTTTGTTATAATAGAAGAGGGTATCCCATACTACAAATGATGTAGTTCAAGATGAACATAGAAAGTTGTTTTCCAATGGCTTTGATTAGTAGCACGACCTCAACCCACTTAGTGAAATAATTAGTGATTGTAATGATGTACTTGTGTCCACTTGAAGAATTAGGATAAATCTATCCTACAAGATCAAAGGCTCATTGTTGAAATGGCCAATGTGTTATAAAAGGTATGAGTTCTCTGGCTAGAGCATGGATAAGGTTTCCATGTGTTTGACATTTGTGAGATATTTTAAAAAATTGTACGACACCTTTTTCCATTGTGTGCCAATAGTATCCAACTCTTAATAGTTTCTTAGCTAATGAAAAGTCATTCGAGTGTGATTCACATACACCTTTGTGAACCTCTTTCAATGTGTAGTCAGACTCTTCTTGTTCTAAACACCTTAGAAGTGTTCCATCCACACCTCATCTATATAAGTTAGTAGTAATGAGGACATAACGTGATGTTCCCCTAATTAAAGCTCATTTTTCATTCCTAGATAAGCCATTAGGTAAGATTTGATCAGTAAGATAAGCACTTATTTTGGTATATCGGTATTGGTCTTGGGAATTTAAGGGACAAATCAATTGGGATTCAGGTGTATCAAAGGTTGGAAAGGATCATTCTTCCACCAAGAATTCATAGAGGAATTGGTGTTCCTCCAATTTTTACATGGATGCTAACGTAGCCATAACATCTATAGCTTTGTTTTTCATTCTTGGAATATGTTGGAATGTGACGAAGACAAAGTAATTTTTCAAATATTCTACCGCTATTTTTTAAGGCATCAATTGTTGTATGCTGAATGTGGACCTCTAAATTCAACACAAACACAACATAGTCCTTACACAATCGCTTAATTCACAAAGACAAACATGAGGCCAGAAAAACACAGTCAACAGATTTCCAACTGACATTGAGAGCATTCTTGTGCACATGCATCGATTTGAGCGCACCCGACGGCACAACCGACCAGCGGAGTATGACGCACCTGTGAGTATTCATAACTGGATCTTGTATTTCTGCAAAAAAATTTATCATTCTTAAGCGTTAGTGTGATTTTTTGATCTTTTAGACCATGTTTTTACCAAGTGTCGCGTGAGGAAACAGTTTCCTCGCGCCGGGCATGACTGCCCTTCGCGCAAGAAAACTATTTCCTTGCACAGATTGGGGATTCTGCACATGGGCCCCTCACCAGCGCTCATGCGAAGATCATGCATGTGTCGTGCGAGATTCCTAGAATCTCGTGCAAAGACACATCCTGCTTCACGCGAGCTTGAAAGCTCGCGCGGACCTAGAGTTTCCTCACGCGAGAAAAGAGTTTTCTCACATGGGAAATTGGCAAAAACCAAAAAAAAAGTTAATTTCTTGCATCGCAGAGTCAACCAGTTGAACTGTATGTCGAGTAGTTCCATAGCTGTATTTGTTGTCTTTTGCTTTGAAAATCATCATTATTGAGGTACTGATCCAATTTTGTCCTTTTGTGTTGCAGGTCGATCTCCTAGATATTGGTTTCAGGTCCCATCATCCTGTCATGGGTGATTTACTGCAGAGATTATCAGACACCGACGGGGCCCACATTGATGGGTTAGGATTGACATATCTGTGTGATGTACCCGATATTTGGGCAAATCACAGATTACTTGGGGCCCTGGTTGAGCATTTTCCATTTGGAGATGAATACTTTTCATCTGCCACAGGGAGAGATGACTGTGACACCAGAGGATGTATACCGTATATTGAGAGTGCCATTCCATGGAGCTTGCGTTGAGTACTGCACACAGCCGAGAGATGTTACGCAGGCTTTGAGAGCCATTTTTCAAGATCAGTTGGTGGTGGGTCAGGCTATCTCCTCAGAGGAGCTGATACGTACATATGGCTGAGATTACCCATTGGCAGTCATTCTTGCATTGTTTTTGAGCTGTCATCTGGTACCAAATCATGGTCAGCACAATTTGGAGTGTGGCTGGGGCGTTATGCTTCAGAAGATGCTAGATGTGCCAGTAGTGACGTATGGATGGGGCGAGTGTATACTCACATAGATGTATCACAAGATGCATAAGGTTATGTATCGAGGTGCCCGTACTATGGAAGCAGGAGTAGTTGTATTACAGATCTGGGCCTGGGAGCACCTTCCCGTATGTAGGCCAATTTTCCATGATATGCGGCAGCCATTAGAGCCGTATATTTATAGATACGCCAGTCTGATGACCCAGCCTGTGCTGGGTAAGACTAAGCAGTGGTGAGCACAGATTGATGATATGGCTACAGTGATATGGTGACCATGGGCAGCTACTGAGGTCTGGGACAATGCTCGTCATGAGTTGTCGTACATGTTCTGTTCATGTCCTTTGATAGGGTGTACCATTACAGTGATCGAGCATTTCTTGCTTACATGTGTGTTGCGCCAGTTTGGGAGGCCTCAGGATGTATCACTTGAGTATTGCACATATGCCTGATTCATCGATGAGATGAAGAAGGGTTGGTAGAGGTAGCTTGATAGGGGGCGTAGAATGATAGACACCCAGGTACCACCATCCTGATGGGATTACATGGCAGCAATGACAGATGTAGGTGCGACACCTGCATACAGAGATCAGCTATTAGCGCATCCATTTCCTAGGTTCACATCTCTAGTGGGCCAGATTCCTCCAGTGGTGTAGCCACCACCATAGTAGCAAGCACAATAGGTTCCTCCTCCGGGATAGCAGTCTCAGGGTCAACAGCCACAGTAGTCACCACTATAGCAGCAAGATAGAGTGGTACATACACGTACACAACAGACTGCTATCCCTGTGAGGCCTATGGGATTAGATATAGGTGTTGGGCCTAGTGGTAGCCAGGATAGAGCGGCAGAGCAGGGTGATGATACTGTCATGGCCGATGCAGTTGTGACTTATGCTCCAGCAGGCGGATAGGTGACCCAGCTACAGGAGGCTCTCCGTAGATCGAGAGAGAGAGAGTGCGACAGATGCAAAGGGAGTGTGATGATCTTCATACACAAGTGGTCATCAAAGATACCTGGATATCAGAGCAGGACTGGGAGGTCTGAGAGTTGCGAGAGGCACTAGCCAAAGCTTAGTTGGATATTAGATATGAGGCTGCTCAAGCGGCCTACTATTATGTTACGTATACTCTTGCAATTCCTGAGGCAGCAGATCAGATTCTACCTTTTTCAGAGTATGTTGGGCTCAGGCTGTTCCACAGGGACCACCTCCATAGGGTCCACCTCCATAGTAGTAGGGGATGCCCCCACCTCCACCTCCTCTAGTTAGTTATGTTATATGTATATTGTACCACCATTTTGACTTATTATGCTTGAGTAGCACCCTTGTATATTCAGATCGATTGATATATATATGAGCTCAATTTTTTGGCATCATTGTACATGTGTATATATTGCTTTAAATGTGTATGACATGATTTCCTATATGATTTAGATGTATGGATTAGAAATGTATGCAATGAATGAATATGCAAATGTTTATGCATGTGTTTTATTGATGTATGAAAATGTTATGATAGATGTTAGATAGATAAATTCTATGTATGATTTGAGTTATGCTTATAATGGATGCACATGTGTATGGATATAGGTATGCAAATGAATTTATGGAAATGCACTTTTTGAAAATGAATGTAATGCAATGAATGCAATGGTACTAATCATCTCATGCAGGGCCTTCACAATATACAACAGATAATAGCCAAAAGGAAGTGCACGAAGATCGAGAACAAGGACCAGACACTCATGTAGTCAAGAAGAACCATGATGAGAGATGAGGACCTTGAAGAATGAGAAGATAATGAAGAGAGCATCAAACTACCATAATGCAAGCCTAAAACGTGAATGCAAGCCTACAATGCAAATGCAAGCCTAAGCTAAATGCAGTCCTAGGACTTTGGTTGTTGGACTCATCGTATTTATCATCATCGGGTGCTTTTGGATCATCAAAGTCAATACAATACTTATTGGTGCCGCTACGACCATAAGAATATGAATATGACTTTCATCGGATAAAATATAGGAAACGAACATCAGCACCAAGGCACAAAATCCAAGGTGACCTGAACATTGTTTCCAATTTGATGTAGTAAAAGTTCACAAGTAAACAAACACAACAATAACAGTCAAGGAGATAATTTTGACCTCCCCTTGGCGTACAAATAAACAAGATCAAGGGATGTGAGGATTTTCCACCTTAATGCAGAATCTCTTATCACATACACCCTATTTATTTGACGTTGCCAGATCATCAAAGCCACACCAACAAGCAGTAGACAAAGAAAATATCAATGAAATTCATAAGAACAGACATCATACTACGCAAGAGTCAATCATATCTCAGCATGTTTCGAGGCTTATGAATGTGTCTATGTTATGGGTGTTGAAAAACACCATTGTGCTTGTGAATGCAATGTGTTTGATTGCTATCAAGAGATGTTTACGTCGTGAGAAATCTGAAGTGTGTTGAAAAACACAGACGTGTCCAAAGAGAGTGTTGAAAAACATTGTTTGATTAAGGTGTTGAGAAACACCAGTTTGTGCCAGTAGAGAGTTTCCCTTTAGGAATAACAAAATTACTGACTCAAGTGTAAACCGAAGCATGAACGAAGTGGGGAGCCATGCCCCCAAGTAACGAATGGATCGAAGCTGAGCAAAATGGATAGCAAAACAATGCGAGAAATCTCATCAATGTAGCGGCAGTGGCCAGACTTAGTGAGAACCACTGGTGACTATCGCAAGAGATTCTCAAGCACAAAAATAGATAGCTAGATTGAAGCATCAGTAGGAAGATGTAGTGAGGACCACTGGTGACTGATGCAGAAAAGAGAGTCTCAAGAAGAGACGAAGCGCTACAAGGCATCGACAGGCAGACGCAGTGAGATCCACTAGTGACCGATGCAAGAGGAGAAGAACTCCAAAAGATAAGACAATGCCCCCTAGACTAGGAACATGCCCCTGAGTATGACCAGTTTCAATCCATGTGAGGTCGAGAAAAATCTTGAAGATGACTGAGAGAAAAATGCACACTTAAAGCAGGAAAGTGAACTAAAGGTGGAAAGCAAACTAAAGCAGGAAAGCAACTGCAAGAAAGCCAAGACATGCTACGATAGATAAAGCATTGTGAAACAAGAGGTGCTTATTCACCAGGTTTTCACCATCTTGGCAGAAATTCTATTTTTTCTACCATGATGCCTGTTTACCAGGTTTTCATCAATAGCACATTTTTCTCTTTTTCTCTTTTTTTTTTATTTTTCAATTTTTCAATTTTTTGTTCTTTTTTCTTTTTTGATTTTTTTGTATTTTTTGAATTTTTCATTTTTTTTGATATTATCAAGGCACCTGTTTACTAGGTTTTCACCAGGATAATAGATACATCAAAGCGTTTGTTTGCCAGGTTTTCACTAAGATGATCATTTTTTCAGGACATTTTACAATTTTTAGGATTTTCTCAGAAATAAAGTATGTACATGAGCATGCAGAAGATATCTTAACTGTAGAATTTCTTCAGGT
>MU225070.1:1997772-2018235 GCA_018584345.1 Thuja plicata
AAGATTTGGCAAACTGCGTAGCTTCCTTCTCCATATCGGGCCAATAATAACCAGCTCTAATAAGCTTACAAGCCAGTGTCAGGCCATTTGAGTGAGAACCACAAATTCCTTCATGTACCTCTTCTAATGCGCATTTAGACTCATCAGGTTCTAGACACCTAAGGAGGGTACCGTCTAGACCCTGTCTATACAAGTCATTTGCTACGATGACATACCATGAAGCACTATGGATTAGATGGCTTTTTTCATTTCTAGTATGTGTCAAGAATGGTTTGGTTATGGAGATAGGAGTATATGTGGTGGTAATGAGATGAATCATGTCCAATTACTGAACAGACCATCTGGGAGTTAGGAGAGTCATAGGTAGGGTAGCATAATGTCTCCACTAGGAACTCGTGTCTGAAATCATTCTCTGGAATTTGCAACATAGAGGCCAAAGTAGCCATAGAATCAGATACTTTATTCTCTGCCTAGGGAATTTGCTGAAAAGTGACATGTGCAAAATAATTCTTAAGGCTATCAACCATCCTTTTATAGGGTATCAACTTTTCATCTTTGGTTTGATAAGTATTGTTGACCTGATTGATAACTAGTTGTGAGTCTCCAAACACCTTTAGTTCATCCACTCGCCATTCAATAGAAATATTGAGTCCATTGATCAAAGCTTCATACTCGGCGGTGTTATTGGTACAAGGGAACATCATTTTATATGCCTTTGGTAAGGAATATCGCTGCGGTGTGATAAACAAAATCCCAGCTCCTGACCCCTGTTGGGTGAACGAACCATCAAAGAACATTGTCCATGTTTGATGCATGAGAAGCATAATGGACTCATCCAAGAATTCCATCTTTAATGGTTGGTGATCTGTAAGAGGTGCTTCAGCCAATTGATCTGCAATCGCCTGTCCTTTAATAGATTTTCTCTCAACATATACAATATCTAACTCACTAAGGAGCATGACCCATTTAGCTAGTCTACCTGTGAGGGTAGCTTTACTGAGTAAGTATTTCAATGGATCAATCTTTGCAATCAACCTCGTAGTGTGGGCCAACATGTAGTGTCATAGCTTTTGGGAAGCAAACACCACTACTAAACAAGCCTTCTCAATTACTGAATAATTCATTTCGTAAGAGACCAATGTTATGCTGAAGTAGTAAATGGCTCTTTCTTTATGATTTGGATCTTCTTGGGCCAAGAGAGCACCCAAGGATGTTTCTGTCACTCAGATATATAGGATCAAAGGATTCCCCTAAATGGGAGGCATCAGTATGGGTGGATTAGCTAGATACTCTTTAATTTGTTGAAACCCTTGTTCACACTCTTTGTTCCAGTCATAAGTCACACCTTTATGCAGGGTTTTGGTGAAAGGTTGTGACTTGTCAACTAATTGCAAGATAAACCACCTGATAGATTGAAGTCAACCTTGAAGACCCCTGATTTGTCTGATATTATAGGGTGGTGGAATTTCCATTATAGCTTGTACCTTTTCTGGATCTACCTCAATTCCTTTTTCTGAAATAATGTAGCCAAGTAATTTTCTAGAAGTAACCCCAAATGCACATTTCTTAGGGTTTAGGTGCAACCAAAATTTCTCCATACGATCTAGTATAGGACCTAGATCGGTGAGATGTGTTTTTCTATCCATACTCTTGGCAAGCATATCATCCACATAGTCCTCCATTGTCCTATGCATCATGTCATGAAATATTGTAGTAACAGCTCTTTGATAAATAGCCCCAGCACTTTTTAAACCAAAGGGCATAACATTCCAACAAAATGTGCCCCATGCACAAGTAAAATCTATTTTCTCTTGGTCTTCTGGAAAAATTTTGACCTGATTATAGCCAGAAAAGCCATCCATTAAGGAATACATCTCATATCCTACTATCATATCCACGATCATGTCAATATTGGGGAGTGGAAAATCATCTTTCGGGCATGCCAAATTTAAATCTCTAAAGTCTGTGCAGACCCTAATAGATTTGTCATGTTTGGTTACTGGGACTATATTAGAAATCCACTCTGCATAATCAATCACTCGGATGAACCCAGCTTTCAGAAGTTTTTCCAATTCTACCTTGATCAATAAAGCTACATGTGAATGCATGTTTCTAAGTTTTTGTTTGACAGGTTTCACACCTGGTGATATTGATAAGTGATGCATAATGAGATCAGGATCCACACCCGGCATGTCAGAATATGTCCATGCAAAATTTATCTTTTTCTCTTGGAAAAACTCTGTAAATTCCTTAAGTTCTTCTAAAGATAATGACTTGGCCACATGAATGATATGTGGATGTTCTTTTGTTCCCAGATTTATTGGCTGAGTAGATTCAATTAACATTGATGAGCGTTCCTAAAAGTGACTCAGAAGCGCATCAAGTACCTCACCCTCAAGTGCCTTAGAGAGGTTTTCACCTTTGGGTACGTCTTTTCTTTTTACTTTTTTTGGCTTTGATACTACCACAACGTGGTTTTCACCATCAGATTGCTTATTCTTTCTTCTTTTAATTTTCTGACTAAGGTACTTGATGTCAGCCTCGATCATGTTGACACTTTATTCACTAGTGGAGGACATCACAGGCTCAATATCATGAAGGTAGCAGGCTAAGGTGTAATCATTCTGGAATGTAAGGACTTCACTGGATGAAGAAGAGGAATTACAGTCTATTAATTCAGGGTGTTGGAGGGAAAGGGATGTGATAGGTTCAAGTGCATCCACAGTATAGTCATCATCGAAAGCATTAGCTAGCAAGAGGGAATCTAGACCAATCTCATCTAAAGGTGTGTTTGAATCCTTTTGATCTCTAACGACCGAAGTAGAAGACATGTCAACACCTATAGAATCAGACTCATTAGGCTTTTCACTAGACTCCTCACTCACGTCGAGAGGTCTTTCATAAGATCATGCTGACAAAATATCAAACTCATACTCATGAGAGTCTGTATCTGAACTCTGACTTGGGTGTTTGCACCATGAAGGTTTTTGAGTTCTTGTAATATGAGTCTATTCTTGTGTCCACCGTTCTTGAATGCCTGGTGGTATGTACCTTTCTCCTTTGAAGTTAGGGTCTTGTAAGTCTTTCCATTGCTCATAAGTAAGCATCTCACATTGAGTAGTTTGATCAGAATCACTGTCTGTTTTTGCAGTACAGGTATGTGGCACAAATTTATCTGGCTCAGAAAAGAATGTTGCTAGGTCTAGAGGGATGGGATAAGGAAAACAATCCTCATCTGAGCTATCTTGTATAGTTTCAGTTGCAGTTGTACTTTCAGCTTCTAGTGTAGGCTCTACTTTTGGCACAAATTTATTGATTCCTAGATGAAATGAAACCTTTTTGAAACCTAACCCAGTGGTATCTTTTGTCTTTTGACCTATAGCTTGAATAGGTTCCACTAACCCATTGCCATTCACACCTAGAGGGCCACTGCCTTTGTACCCAAAATGTTTCATAATATTAAGACCCTTGCTGTTAGGATTTAATTCATGAGCAAGGGCAGTTTGTTCAGCTGTGTTCTTTCCTTTACAAAGCCAAGCTTTGATAGCTCTGTCCTCATCTTCATCTTCCAATGGTGTTTTAGCCTTTACAAATGTACCCTCATAAACCACTTCAGGGGTAATGGAAGGTTTATTGTGTTCAGAAGGTCTCCCGTAAGACCTAGGAGATAGGGGAAGAGAAGCTAATGATAGCACAGGCTCCATTTGATATCCCCCCATGCCCATATCTGTGATTTTTAGTGTATGTTCCATATCTTTGAGCTTGGCATCACAGAGTTCTGTGTATTCTCTACTAGTCGAAACAAGACTGTCGGCTGATTGAGTGAGAGCATTACAAGAAGATCCCATGCTAGTGGGAATAGTCACCTCTGCACCTTGAAAAGAAAACTTGATACACTGATGGTATGTAGAAGGAACCACTTGCATCTTGTGAATCCATGGTCTTCCTAGTAAAATATTATACGCAAGAGGAAGGTCTAGCACCTGACATATGACGTTTCTTTCAACTGGTCCAACCCGAATGGGTAGCACAACTAGACCTTTAGATGTTCTCTCTTCCTCATCAAAAGCTTTTATGGTAATTCTCTTGCAAGAATCTATGTGATCCTCACCATAACCTAGTTGAGAAATAAAATGAGCGGAGCAAATGTTAAGACCAGCACCATTATCAATGAGCACGCGGCAGAATAACTGCTTACCTATCATGACTTCTATGTGTAGAGGAGCATTGTACGGGTGACTAATTGAGTGATCATCTTCTTTAGAGAAGGATAAGTAATGCGGCGAGGTCAAATGACCCACCATGGATTGAAACTGATCCAAGTTGATATCTTTGGGGACATTAGCTTCGGTGAGAGCTTTGTCCAGAATTTGCCTATGAGCAGGCGAGATTTTTAATAGCTCAAAAATAGTTATCTGAGCATTGGTCCTTTGAAGATGGTCAAGGATGCTATAACCAGTAGCAAGAGGTGTAGGGACCACCTTCGCAGTCTTTTTGGTAGATCCAACAGCAGTCTTATCCACAGTTTGTTTTGGCGCGGACGTAGCAGCAGGAGGGTTAGGACCCTTGATAGTGATTCTAGCGTTAGACCAAGTAACAATGTTCACACAATCTCGGGATGTTTCAGATTGAGAGTTAGGGCCTCTTATGACAAACAGGGTTCTATTTTTAAAAACATTCCCACTTCCCTTGCCGGTAAACATATTGCAATATTCTACTCCCCTTGGTTCAATCATGTTGATCACATTATCGTAAGTGGTATTGGCGTAATTAACTTTAGAATTATTCATCTGAGCATTGGAGGATTCACCTTTCTCATGATGAGGGAAAGGGTCTTTGAATGCTTGATGATCTGAATTCTGGTTATGATTCCCCACATCAATGACCTGGTCATCAATCAAGTCTTGAATTTTATGTTTTGATTGGTAACAAATAGCAGTCTTGTGACCTTTATTCTGATGGTAATCACAATAATCATTTTCTTTCCACCAATGAGGTCTTGGTTGTGGATCGTATAAACATTTCTCCAAAGGAGTAAGAATTTGATTTTGCACCAAAGCTTTGAAAACCACATCAATCGTTTCTCCTAGAGGGGTAAATTCACGCTTGGTTTGTGGTATCCAAGGTTTGTTGCCAGCAAATTTAGAGGGTTGTTGAGTGTCAGTCGCAGCCTTTTTGATAGCTTTGGTCACTTTTATACCCACAGTGAGATTAAAGATTGGTTTTGAAGAAGTTGGATTCACGTTATCAACCACCCCATCGTTCACAACATCTCTATTTTTGTTGGGGAATTTACCTTTGTCTTTGGATGATGATGAATTTTGCTTGTTATCCTTATATAAAGTCAATTCACCCTTTTCAACCATGAAGGCTTCTATTCTCACAGCCTATTTTATCATACTATCAAAGTTAAGGGGACCTTGAAGTTGGACTTAATACCCAAAGTCAGGGGTGAGATTATCCAAGAATATGTCAAGTTTCTCAGAGTCAGGTATTTTGCGAGGGTACTTTGTGCAAAGTTGTCTCCATCTTTGGAGAAATGTCAAGATTGGTTCCTCTTGATTCTGTTTAAGGTTGCAGAGATCCCTTATGTTAACAGGATGTTGAACATTATGAGAATAGTGTTGCATAAAAAGATTAGCAATCTCGTTAAAAGTTTTGATGACAGTGGGCAATCGTGAGAACCATTCCATAGCGGGTCCACCTAAACTTCATGGAAAAAGATGCATCAAATATATTTGATCATGCATAAACTCCATTGACAAGGCACCAAATTCTCTTAAATGATCCTGGGGATCAGAGGTACCTAGATACTTGTCGTATTTTGGGAGTTCTACACCTTTGGGAAAAGGTTGCATACCAATACTCTTATCAAACAGAAAAGGACATATACTTTCCATTGTGAACTGTTGCGTAGGTTTGTCCTTATCTTTCATAAGTGGACTAAGTTGTCCTTGCATGTTGTGAATTATCTTATGCAACTTAGAAGATTCAGTTTCCTCTTCTTTAGCGACAAGTGTATCCACTTGGAAGTTCGTGGGTAATTTGACTCCTTGATTTGCTAAATCTAGGAAATATTTTTCTTTCTCTTCCGCAAAGAGTATCTCCATCATTTTGATAAATTCTTTATTACACTTTGCTGCATCTATATCATTCTGAGTGATAGGGTCATCGTCATTGCCAAGAATTTCATAAATACTTTGAGTTTGGTCTTGACCCTAGTGTTGCTCTTGACCTTGTTCATGTTGAGATTGGTCTTGACCTTGTGTGTAATCGAAAGGAGACGTCATATCGTTAATGTGAGATTGTTCCATATGCACTCCTTTAGTATGAGAGTGAGAACTCATAGCTGATATGCTCTTCGGTGAATCAAAAGGATTGAAATGTGAAAAAGGATCACTAAGGCAGCGAGGGTTGTTAATAGGATTGACCCAAACGGGTGGTTTCTTTGAGATAAATGGATGATGTTGATCTTGAAACAACGGATTAGAGAAAAACTGAAGCACTGGTTTCAGATTCAGAATTGGGTCCGCACTGAACAGGGAAGAGGAATGTGATGATCCCTCTTGATTATCCACTTGAATAACATGTTCAGAATGAGCTTTGCCTTGATTGTGAGGTTTACTTTTAACTACTTCAGAACCGCGTATAGGAAAGATATTACCACTCCTAGTCGTAACAGGCATAGACGAAGCTGGCATGAGAGGAAACTTAAGATCTAACTCAGAACTCCGTCTCTAAAGGTATCAAAAAAGACAAGGTAATAGGCTAGAACAGCCAAGGCATGAGATGCACCCGGCATGAATCATCGAAAGTATGGCTAGAATAGCTGAGATATGACTATCGTGTCACAAGGTACAAAACATAAGAAAAAGGACAGAGGCAAAGAGACAAGACAAGTTCAAGTATGAATTAGTCAATTTACAACTCAAAACAACTAGTTTCAGTCCGCAGACAATGAAGGAACAAGCAATCAAATCCCAACAAGAGGCAGATAAGGCAGATACACAAACTCAGTTTCAAGGTAAAAACCAGGTTTTGAGACACAGTGAGAACTGTTCTCTAACAAGATATCCAGGCTTAGGACAATTTTAAGATGACATAATTCAGCAATCTTTGTTTCAAGGTGACAAGCATTCATTTAAAAACACAAAGTTTCAATCAGGTAGTGATGCAAACAGTAGTCGAAAACAATTCCACTAAGGACAAAGCAACTTGGTAGAAACATGGGAGTCTTTATTTGAATGATATAACGGACAGTTTAAGACTCAAGAACAAACACTCAATTATCCCTACAAATAAAATTGGTTGAGAAGAAAAAATCTGTGCCCCGTTGTCTTATGTGTATGCGTTCACCTCACACAGCAGTGTCACCCTCGAAAGAGCGCCCATGTTTTTGGTGTTTCCAAGGCTAAGTATATATGTTCGAAGGTAACCCTTAAACAGAGGCTAGTGTCATATACCACTTCAAACATCTAGGTGCATACCTATGTCAAGAATCTAGGGGAGAGATTCTTCCCTCTCCCTACGCACAGATTATGCCTCCTTTTGGAGGTGAACCAGGTAGGCATCTAACTAAGAGAGTGTTTAATAAGCTTCCATTCACAATAACCTCTGGTGCCTCTGATATAGAGCTAGGGCCTCGCAGCCACACCAGCACTTGTAAGTCACACACCCTTGCAAGCAAGGCTGGGAGTAGCGCTGCTTAGTATGACAAACAAGGCTTTCTCATGATGATAGTCGAAATCAATGAGAAAGAAGTTACTATGGCTTTAAATTCTTTGGACTACAATAAAGTAGACTTTATTAGAGTGAGGTGGAATCACTGGTGAAAGGTGTGTACTCACTTGGGTCGTTCCCAAAGGTTCAACTTCCGGTAGGCCCTCTAAAGGTGACTCAACTTGGTTCGGATTCAAGGGTTTGATTTTGTAATTCTCTCAATGAGAGAAGAGCATACTTCTCTACCTTTGCACCTCACCCAAACACATCAAGCATGTTCATCACCAAGATAGTTTCACTCCACCAAATCCACAAGTCTTTGGGTTTCTGATTCTCTCAAAAAGAGAAGAGCATAATCCCCTAACAAGTAGAAGTGCTAAAGATTCACTTATCTTTCTTTGCTTCCCCAAGTATCCATCATGCTAGCAACATCTGGGTTTCGGATTCATCCATGGGCATCACTTCCATGTAATGAAGAGCCTATTACCCTACTTTGCTATCGGGATCCTTATGAAATTTTAACAAATCCCTATTTAGACTATGTGAATGAAAAACAGTAAACAAACATGACATTTTAATAATGTCTTTGGCTATCGTCCTGCAAGTAAACCGTTAGAAACTTTTAATCTTTGACAAGCGAACCTGCAAACCACTGTTATGCTGCAGCAGAAAACCAGAAATAGAAAAATCAGAGCAAAAAACAGAAGTCAAAATAGAGAAATAACAGATTAAAAATTTTGAATTTTAAATGCCTGTCTATAAAAGTTTGCATGAGAAATTACTTCGATGCGCGCGAGCAAGTGCTTCAACGCATGCGAGAAAACTGTTTCTTCATGTGAGAAATTGCTACAAAACCAAATCTTCGCGTGGCTCAACACAAAACCTCGCGCGGCTCGAAGTAAAACTTTGCACGGGAATCTGTACCAGTGCAGTACAGACGTACGACAGAGTTCAAAAAACACAGTCAACAGATTTGAAAATGAGGCCAGAAATTGATTTTTCTACCCCACGGTGGGCGCCAAAATGTTGTATGCTGAATGTGGACCTCTGAATTCAACACAAACACAACATAGTCCTTACATAATCGCTTAATTCACAAAGACAAACATGAGTTGTTTGTCCTGTAAATACGATTGAGGCGACCTGTTGCCTCCTAATTAGTTGTGGATGTTGAGTTTTACCCTCAGAATGAGAGCCAACAACCTGACCATTACTAACATGGAGGATTTAAGAATGTAAGAAGAGGAGAATTGCCATTATTCTATGAGAAATCTGCAACTAGTCTATGTAAAGAGATGCCATTAAACTAAGAAATTGAATTGCACTAATTTAAGAATGATTTGCAACTACTCTATGAAGTAAAATGCAATTAAACTAGAAAAAGAAAGAAAATACTCTTAGTCTAGAAATGAAAAGTTGTAATCTATGAAAGGAATTTGCTCTTAAACTAGAATTGAATTGCTTGTAATCTATGAAAGCTTGAGAACATCAAATTTAAATATTAGATATGGAAATGAATCTTAAATGAAAGCATATATCTTTAATTCCAATTGAAATCTTATCCTAATTATGCAAAATGAGCTTAAAGCATGAAAATCAAATGTAAATTGCCTATAGTATTGATGCTCTCCAAAAAGTCCTCTCTCTAATGAAGAAAAGAAGTCCAATTTATAGAAAACCATAGAAAGAGGATGAAGAGTTTCTTGAAAAGAAACAGTTGTCTCTTCATTCTCCATTTGAGACAAATAAGCAAAGATTATTTAAATAAAAGAGTGAATTATTGCCACATAAGTCTCCTTTCACATGGAATTATGAAATTCTTTTTTTGAGGATAATTCACCCAATAATTAAATAACCTTTCAATTCCTTTTATGTATATTAGCTAAAGGGGGTGGAATTGATTTAATTAAAAGCACTTAGGACTTTAGATTTAAATCAATTGATCATAGGGATTTTTAGCTAATAATCATTGAGAATTTAGGAATTAAATGTAATGTCATATTTATGCAAATTTGGGTTTTCTGCATTTGAAACTCAGTCAATTAAAGTCAATAAGGAGAAGAATTTGCCTAGTACAATAGGACTTCAAAGATGATAAAATGCACCAAAATTGATTGGGTTATTAGGTGCCAATTTTGGGGTGTTACATTAGTTTCTCATATTTTGTCTAATAATCACCATTCACTTGGCTGATAATGAGATGAGAGCCACCATACACATGTAACTATAATTTTCCATTCCATAGCAAGCTTGAGTCTGTTCACCAATGCTTCATACTCTGAGATGTTATTAGTGCATGGAAACATCAATTTATACACCTTAGGTATCTTGTAGCCTTGAGGAGTGATAAATAATACCTCTGCTCTAGATCCTTGTTGTGTGAAAGAACCATCAAAATACATCTTCCATGAATATTCAGTTAAGTGCATGATTGTCTCATCTAAAAATTCTATAATCAAAGGTGCATCATCTGGTAATGGTGAATCAGCTATTTGATCTGCTAGGACTTGTCCTTTGATAGCCCTTCTGTCAACATGCTCAATATCAAGTTCACTTAGTAACAAGACCCATTTTTCTAGTCTTCCTGTTAATGTTGTTTTACTCTAGAGGTATTTAAGAGGGTCAATTTTTGAAATAAGTTTCACTGTATGTGAGAGCATGTAGTTTCTCAACTTTTGGGATCCAAGAACAACCACTAAGAAATCTTTTTCAATGATATTGTAGTTGAGTTCATAAGACACCAAGGTCTTGATGATGTAATAAATCACCCTTTCCTTTTTTTTCATCCTCTTGTGCTAGCAATACTCCAAGCGATGTAGTCGTAGCTGAGATATACAGTATTAATGGTTTTCCATGAATAAGCACCATGAGAATAGGAGGATTAGCCAAGTAATCTTTTAATTCTATAAAAAAAATTTCACAATGCTCATCCTATTTAAAGGTAACACCTTTATGTGGCAGTTTTGTGAAAGGTTGCGCTCTATCTCCTACTTGGGACATTAATCTCCTAATGGACTGAAGACTTCCTTGAAGCGTCCTCATTTGACTTATATTGTGAGGAGGTGACATTTCTATTATAGCTTTTACCTTTTCTGGGTCCACCTCAATTCCTTTAGCTGATACGATAAACCCTAAGAGTTTCCCTGATTGGACTCCAAATGCACACTTCTTTGGATTAAGCCTTAGTTGAAATTGCTCCATTCGATGTAGTATATTTATCAAGTCCTCAATGTGAGTTGTTCTTATTTTTGACTTGGCTAATGTATCATCCACATAGTGCTCCATGTTCTTGTGTATCATGTCATGGAAGATTGTTGTCATATCTTGTTGGTATGTAGCGCCAACATTCTTTAGGCCAAATGGCATAACGTTCCAGAAAAATGTTCCCCATGTGCATTTAAATATTATCTTTTCTTGGTCCTCAGGAGAAATATTTATTTGATTATAACCTGAGAATCCATCCATGAGTGAATACATTTGATATCCCACTGTGAGATCTATAATCATATCAATATTTGGCAATGGGAAATCATCTTTAGGAAAAGCTTTGTTTAATTCCCTAAAGTCTATACAAATCCTGATAGACTTATCTATTTTGGAAACTGGTACCACATTAATAATCCATCCTCCATAAGCGATGCCTCTTATGAATATTCTAGCTTTTAATAGTTTTTCCAACTCCACTTTGATTAATAATGCCACATGTGGGTGCATCTTTCTTAGTTTTTGTATCACGGGTTTAATTCCATGAGTTATAGATAAGTGGTGCATTATTAACTCACGGTCAAGTCTAGGCATATCAGTATAAGACCATGAAAAGTTAATCTTTTTCTATTTGAGGAATTTAGTAAACTCTATCTTTTCTACTTCTGATAAGGATTGTGCTAGGTGAACAAATTGAGGAGCTTCTATTGTCCCCAAATTAATTGTTTGTGTTGGTTCTATCAGAACTGAAGATCTTTCATGAAATTTCTCAAGGAGGATATCAATAATCTCATCTTTTGGCGCCTCTAAGAGGCTTTCACCATCATATACATCTTTTATTTTTACTATTTTAGAATCTGATACTACCACAACATGGTTTTCACCATCAATTCTTTGTTTCTTTTTATTTTTCATTTTTTGACTAAGAAACTTGATATCCTCCTCTGTCAGGCTCACTCTCCTTGCATTGGTGGAAGATGGATAGGGTTCACAAGAATTTAGATAATAGGCCAAAGTATAGTCATTAGGAAAATTCATGATAGGAGTCATATCTGAATTGGTCCAATCAATAAGGTCAGGGTTTACCAAGGATAATGATTCAGAGTTTTGTAAGGAAAGCATCACGTCAACGTCAAGACTATTAACTGACAAGACATATTCTATTAAGTCGGCTTCTATAGTGTTTAGATCATTAAGAGTCAAATCATCATTATTAGGGTCGTTGTTAGTAATATGCAGACCTAACTCTAGTGACTCATCAGTTGATATTTCTTCTTCCTCTCTCATCATATTGAAACTCATAGCTTGAATCATTTGAATGTCCTCTAGACCTAGTAAAGCACCAGTATCTCCATCAATAATCCTAGGGAGTGTTACCTCATCTGATTCTGGGACAAAATTAGTGTTATAGGAAGTGTTAAAACTCTCTCCTCTCTCCAATAGAGGTGAAAAATTATGAATTATATCTACCTCAATTTCCATGGTAGCACCAGACATGTGATCCCATTCATAATCATGTGAGACTGTGATTTCTTCATCAAATCTGTTTAAAAACTCAAAAATAGTTACCTGATATACTCTATTAGCCATTTGTGAATCAAAGTGTGGTAAGTCTAGAACATGTGAAATTATTACCAATTTCCCCCAGTTAGGATGTACATTTTTTTGTTGGGGTATTTCTTCATGAGTTTCTTCTAGATGTTGTACTTCTAGAGAGTCTTTTTCTTCTTTCTGTACTTCTTGGACATCAGTTTGTGATAACAAATGAACATTATGCTCTAGTTTTGCTACAAATGTAGGTACATATCTTTATCCTTGATATTTGGGATCTACAATACCAATGTGTAGTAATATTTCATATGTCCATGGTGCAATTTTTGTTTTTTCTTATTCATCATCACTTCCTTCATCAAAGATTGGACCATCTCTTGAGGTAGGGTGTTCTAAATTGTTATTGAAACCTAACCTTGTTTTGTCTTTGGTATCTCTAAATTTCATTTTTATAGGCTTAATGAGTCCTTTTCCTTTATATCCTAAAGGTCCCTTCCCTTTTTATCCCATTTGTTTAAGAAGGTCAAATCCTTTGCCATACTTTTCTAGGGATTTCTCAACATGTTTTACCTCATTTTCTCTCTATTCTCCTTTATAGAGCCAAGCCAAGACTGCTTTATCCTCTTTTTCATCCTCTTGAGAAGTAGAGTCTCTAACCATCATCGGTTGTTTATGAATGTATTTTTCTTTTGATGCAGTAGGTGTGAAATATGGGGAAGGTTTCCCATAAGATCTTGGAGACATAGGAATATTAGCCAATGATGGCATCATGTCTAGTTTGTATTCCCCCATGCTAGTTTCTTCAAGTTTTAATGTCTTTCCAAATCTTATCATCACCATATCTCTAGAGGTTTCAGGTGTGGATTCTTTTGGGACTTCCTTATTGTGAGGAACCATACTGTCTTCTTTAACATTGTTGCAAGTGTAGCTTGAATCTGTAGGAATTGTTACTTCCACCCTATTATGTGGGAATTTGATGCATTGATGGTAAGTAGATGGCACTACTTGCATTTCATGTATCCAAGATCTCCCTAATAATATGTTATAGGCCAATGGTAGATCAAGAACTTGACAAATCACATTGCGTTCGATTGGTCCTATTCTGATTAGTAAAACAATGAGCCCTTTGGATGATCTTTCTTCTTCATTTTAAGCCTTGATGGTTATCTTACTTCTTGAATCAATTATTTGTTCTGAAAGACCCAATTTCTTGATTATATTGAGAGTACATATATTCAACCCTGCACCTCCATCTATCAATACACATTTTACATGCGATTTGTGAATCAAGACTTCAATGGGAAGGGGTTGGTTATTTGGATGATTCAAGGACTTGTCATCTTCCTCTGAAAAGGAGAGGTAATGTGGAGTTGATATGTGATTAACCATTGCCTAGAATTTTTCCACATCTATGTCTTTTGGAACATTTGCATAATGTAGGGCTTGTTCAATAACTTCCCTATGCACTAAAGAGATCTTTAATAACTAAAATATAGAAATCTGAGCTGAGGTCCTTTGCAATTGGTCTACCAAGTTATAGTTTGCATATGGTATAGTAACTATTTGTCTTTTCGTTGCTGGTTTAGGAATTGTGACAACAGGTGCTTTAGAGGATGTCACTTTCTTAGATGAGGAGTTAACTCCTTTAATTGTGACTTGTAATTGGCTTCGAGTTACTACATTCGAATGTGTTGATTTTTCTTTCACACCTTTGATAGTGATCACATTGATTGATTCTCTTTTTATGTCCAACATGTTGATCACATTATCATTATGAGAGTAGGTGTAATTGACTTCATTTCCTTTTCCTTTAGAAGCTTTCCCTTTTTCATAATTAGGGAATGGTTTGTTATATGTTGTGTGATCTTCATTAGAGGTATGTCCTTCCACTTTGATATTGCCTCTGTCAATGAGGTCTTCTATAACGTGTTTGATCTTAACACAGTCATTAGTCTTATGTCCTTTGTTTTTATGAAAGTCACAATAGGAATTATCATTCCACCACCTTGGTTTAACTTTAGGTTCCCATGGTTTGGAATCCGGTATTGTAAGGACTTTTTTATCCAAGAGAGTCTTCAAAATTGTCTCAAGACGTTCTCCCAATGGAGTAAATATTCTTTGAGTTCTATACATCCATGGTTTCCTCTTGTTGGTATCATTGTTTTCTATTAGTATTGTGGTTGTTACCTTAGCTTATTTTCTTTATTGTAAGTTGTTTGTGAGGTTAAATACAATTGGTTTATCATTTGCATTTGATGCTACCACCACTCTATTACTAACAACATTCTTGTTCTTTCTCCACCACTTAGGTTTGTTGTTATAGTTGTTAGATTTACTGTCACTTTGGAGTGTAATTTCTCATTTCTTGACCATTTCATCTTTGACACGAATAGAATTATTGATCATTCTATCAAAAATAGGTGAATCTTGCATTTGTAAAGATTAGTTCATTTTGGGTACCTAGTTATTGATAAATATTTCCATCATTTCATATTTGGGCATTGCTCTTGAGTACCTTGCAAATATTCCCCTCCACCTTTGTAAAAAGTGTGTAAAGGATTCACTGGTTTGTTGCTTCTTGTTACAATGATCCATCATGGGTACATTATGTTGTATGTTGTAGGAGTAATATTGGACAAACCATTGAATTAACTCTACAAAAGATTGCACACTTGGTGTGAGTTTGCAGAACCATTCCATAGCATTTCCGCCTAGACTTCCTAGAAATAGCCTCATTAGATAAGTGGGTTCATGCATGTACTCTATGATTAGAGCACAAAATCCTCTAACATTGTCATGTGGATATATTTCTCCCATGTACTTGTTGTATTTGGGTCTTTCCATGTTAGAAGGAAATGGAACCATGTTTATACTCTTGTCAAAAGGAAATGGACATATGTGTTCTAAAGAATACTTTTTCGTTGGTTTAATCTTTTCTTTCTTGAGTGTTGCAAGTTTCATTTTCATTAAAGTTAATTGCTTTGTGAGGATAGAAATAGATGTTTTTACCTCCTTTTCCTTCAATCTCTCAACATCATATTCTTTAGGAACTTTTACTCCAAGAGATGTCAAGTGTAGGAAGTATTTCTCTTTGTCTTTGCCAATAATCTTTACCAAGATCTTTTGGAACTTCCTACTTTGTTTGATTTTGTTATACTCCTCTTCCTATATGTCTTTGTTACTATCCAAATAAAATAAAGGATGACTATGATTTTGTTATTCTTGACTTTCTCTATCGTCATAGTCTTGGCTATATTATTCAAAATCTGCACTCCATTTGTGATGAGGTGTATCCATTTCGGGTGAGTCTTGATCAAATAAGGGATTGTGAGATATCTCTCCTTGTTGAAACTTGAGTAATCTAGGAGGTCTCTTTGAGTCATCAGCAAGGTATTGATTACATCTTGTGTTAACCATGAAAGATGGGTCTCAACTTTGTCAAAAAATTTCCAATAATTTCAATAGGATATCCAATTTGTCCAAATAGGTGTGTCCAAGTTGTGAAAGAGTGTTTGTGTTTGTTTTGAGTGAGTGAATCCAGTGTCAGATGGTTAGAATGCCCTGATAGTGAGCTGGGAATCAAGAGGTTTTGGTGAGTGAAAAGACCACATGTTTTGGGACCAATTGTGAGAATCCAAAAGGACATGCAAGGTAGACTTCTAAATAAATTGTAAAACGGTGACAGGTAGACTAGCAAGAGTAATAAGACCAGACTGAAGAGCCAAAAGGGTATCTATAAATACTGATTTTCTAAGAGTGACATGTGTGCAAGTACCCACTATACTAAATGTGACTCCCTAAATGTGACCTTTGAAATACAGGACGTGAGCTTCTACTGACCAAATGTGAGTTCATGCAGACTAAATGTGAGCTCCTTTCCCACATGCGAGCTAGGATTTACTAAATGTGATGAAGTTCCCTGAATGTGAGCCTATGCAACCAAATGCAATCTAAAAATGACCAAATGCGAGCCTCTAATGTTTTTGCAATTTTGGTGTCATTTTGTCTTGAAGTACGTGAAATTTTGTCTGACAACAGAGTCTGTCTAAGACTTTTTAGAGTGTTTTTGAATAGCATGTAAGTCAGGGATTGAAAATTGTTTCTTGTTTTGATGATTTTATCTTCTTAATGTATTTTAGGACACATCAAGCAATGTTCATTAGGGTGAAAAAACACATCCCTATTCCCTAGATTCTAGGCATAGAGTGAAAATTGTTGCTCGTAGACTCAGGTACACACTCACATGCTAATCAGAATATGGCCATCACCAAAAACGCAATGGCTCTAATCATGATGATGTATTATCTAACTCCAAATGCAAGTGAGGGAACAAAATGATGAGTATCTTGGGGAAATTACTATTTTCCTTGCACAAAGATTATCACCCTTTTGGAGATAAATCGGGTTGTTTTTTTACTACAAGTGTTGTTTAATTGTAGGCATCCATTTGCAATCATCCCCCATAGAATTGCAAAAATAAAAATTAAGGCGTATAGCCCTATGAGCGCTCAAATGTGTGTAGTCTCGCAAGTGATATTCAAGCGGCTCTGCTCCACACATACCAAGCATGTTCAAGGAATGATTTTGAAATTCCAAGAACAAAACCGACTACATCTTTTGAGGATTTGGCCTTTAAGGAAGCATATTGATTATAGTGAGATTGAAGGGTTGGTGTTAACCTGTCCTCACTTGGGTCATTCCCAGGATATTTTTTCCTCAACCGGAAAGCCCTCTAGATTTTGGGGAAGAATAGACTCACCCAAATTTTGGAGGAACCACTTAGGGAAATCCCCATTCAAACCGAAATATCTCAAGTCATCCCTAATAGGATCCAACTCTCTTTAGAGGAATATCCTCCCAAATTTAACCACAGATAGATTGAAAGGATTTTATTACAATGGGTGAGGGAGGTATAAGAAAGTATGATTATAGAATTGGTTGATCAAGTTCTCGCAGAGGAGGATATAGCAGGGGCATCCTCTACTCAATCGAAAGATTCAACCACCAGACAAATCAAAGGGAACATATAATTTATAGCCACCACTGACTCTAAATTTAGAGATGTGGTTAGAATCACTCCCTCTACTAGTTCTTTTGTAGAGGATATCAATAGCCAAGCACTGGAGCCTCCCACACTTAATAATTTGAAGGATTTGGACCCTAAATTTTTAGAGAATAAGGAATCATCAAAGGTAGATGAAGACATCCTTCAACCAAGCTCAATGATATGTGGAAGTTTGCCAAGATCTGGAGGGAGAGTAAGTTTTATCAGGAGGGAGTGGAAATAGATACAGAACAACCACTTTGCACCCCTGAAAGGGATTTTAGTGTAAAATCAAGAAATAATGGGGGAAAGGAATCTCCTTCCAAGCTCTAAAGCAATAGCAATGGATGTAGGAAACCCTCTAGACTATTAGAAAAATAAATGGAAGGAAAATCATAGTCGGTATCACACAAAGGCTTCTCCAACTAAAGGAATAAAGACATGAATAGTGTAGGGACAACAAATAAAACTCCACAAGAAGAAAGAATCAAAGGTGGTATGGCCCCTCTAAAATAAGTATCTAGGAGACAGAAGAAAAAAGAGATAGATAAGGAGAATTATCATAAGGAATTAGCCGAGGAAATTTCCAAGGCTCGCCTATTTCTCCAAGGCTGCCAGCAGTTTATGAACTATTTGGATTATCGGGGAAAGACATAATAGTAGAAGAGGATGATATTAAAGGATCTCCTCCTCTAACCTTTGTTGAAATATTACTAGACTCAAACTACATGGTGCAAGAAGAAATAATTGAGGAACTAGAAGGTTTGATGTTATCTGATCTAGGGGACCTAGACATGTACTCGACTAACTCCAAGGACAAGACCCCAACTAAAAACCCCATGTCTCCCATTCCACTTTAGGATCCCAAAATCAATATAGGTATTCAGAGATCTACATCAAATAAACCCTCTCTGGATTGTGGGGAAAAGAAAAAGAAAGGGAAAGGATGAGAATCATTGTCAGAACTTAAAAGAGAAAATGGGGAAGATTAGAATCAGAGAAAGATCATAGCATATATGTAGTTAGGGAAGGGGAAGTTCCTTCCCAAGTTACAATGAAGATCATATCCTGGAATGTCAGGGGTCTAAATGCCCCTAACAAGCAATGTATAATTAAATGTTGCATATTTTCATTTAAGTCAGATATAATATTGTTACAAGAAACAAAAATGAATACATGGAAAATGACCAGGTTCAAATAGGAATTAGGTTGTTGTTCAGTGGAATTTGAAGAGGTAGTGGGATCCTCTAATGGGATTGCCATAACTTTGAACCCAAGAAAAGTAGTTTTTTCAAAGCTGAAAATTAAGCACAATTGGATGGGGGGGATATCAAAAGCTTAGGCTCTAATTTACGCTTATCTATCATAAATATTTATGGACCAATCCTCAACAAGAAAAAGAAATAATTTTGGGATGAGATAAGTTGTTGCCTCAGGGAGTGGTCAAACTAAAGCATCTTCTTAGGAGGTGACTTTCATGCCATTTCTCATCTCAAAAAAATGTGGGGGATCACAGAAGTAATCACAACCCCAATTGGAATTTAAGAACTGGGTCGATAGAGAAAACCTATTTGAAATTGAAATGGCGAATGTGACTTACACCTGAACTAATAGAAGAAGGGGATACAACAACACAATAGATAAATTAGACAGGTTCTTTTTCAAAGGAGACTTGAAAATTTTCCCATTTTCCCTTAAAGCATCAATATCTCCTACTTCAGGACTAGACCATTATCCTATCTAGCTAAATATTCTTGGTGAAGACAAACCTCTGCTATGCCCCTTCAAATTTGAGAGCATGTGGATGAAAGACAAGGAATTCTCCAAACTAATCGACCAATGGTGGAAACAAAGCAATGCAAAAGGATCAAAATTGTTTTGCTTTGTCTCAAAGGTAAAGAACATCAAACATAATCTCATGGAATGGAATAGAATCCATTTCAAAAATATGTTTTCAACAAAAAATGACATTGAGAAAAACCTCAAAGAATTGAATGAGAATTCCATTCAATAGTGGATGAATGAAGAGTTGTTCAGCAAAGAAAAAGAATTGTTAAGGAAATATCGATCAGGAGATAAGATGTAAACTTATGCAGTAGAATACAATTGCCTTGGTTATTGATTGATTCTACAAAAATATATTTGAATTTATATATGGAATCTATAATGAATAGTTGTGACTATTCATTATAGAGAGATGTGGCTGTTGATACTAAATGAAGTTCATTATACATATCATTTATTAATAACTAATATATATATATATGAGTTCGTTCCAATATATATTTATCAGAGAAATATATATATTAACAATTATTATTAATGTTATATATATACATATATATATAATATATGCATAGTTAAACACGAACAAACAATATGTTAACACTCCCTCATGAGAGAGAGTTTAATAGATTTGTAGAATTTTCATATCATGATATATGGCCCAATCCAAACATTCTTAAAATGTTAATCATGATAAGTTATCACACATAGTAACAATATAAATGTTAAGATGTCCGGACCTATCTGAAACAACCCCTTTCGGGAGTCTATCCTAACAATTGTTACACAACAGGCGATAACATAAGCAACAAGATGTCCGGACCTATCCGAGACAAACCCTTACGTGAGCCAATCTTGAAGCCTGGTTACTATTGTCAAGATCGTCATCTTGAAATAGTAACCTATACACAGAAGATCGTCATCTTCACAATTTTGAAATATTTCAATAATTATATATATATTCATGAATAAGATGTACATCAATAATTACATTCATATTTTGATCAAACCAATTTTCCTTTTGAAGAATTACATCTTCACCTTTGCAAGAGGTTTAGTGAAGATATCAACATTTTGTTCTTCAGTGTTGATGTAGACTAGTTTAATGATTTTCCTGTCTACCATATCTCTCACATAGTGATATGGAATCTCTATGTGTT
>MU225070.1:2032132-2067724 GCA_018584345.1 Thuja plicata
ATTCATAAACTTCAATCCAATAAGAGATAATCGAGATAGTGAAGACAGGGATAGAACAAATATCACAAGTACCTCAAGAATATCTTAATCATCAATGGGAGATTACAAAGAGTAGAAGAACCAGAGGCTATAAGAAATACCACAGATGGCTTTCTGAGAAAAGATGACTTCCTTGCAAAAGTGGGCTTCTCTCCTTTACAAAAATGAACCTCTCCTACAAAAATGAACCCCCAACTCATACTTATGCTTTTTAGCCAACTGCATTTTTGGAGAGCAATAACTTCTGGATCGGATTTTGGCCTGTCCAGCCACCGCTTACCCCTTTAAAAGTCTACAAAATACCACTTGGTGACCCAAAAGTCATACCCAGGAAATATCAACATAAATGCTCCTTTCAGAAGCGGTCCTATCCCTCTAAAAGAGTTACGAAAGTCTCTGAAAAGCAATAACTGTTCTGCAGCCCCAAAATGCATCCTCTGACCTTTCAAAATCTGATCCTTCATCTGTAAAAATATCTGATTTAGATCGTCTGAGAACAATCTGATCTCTCTCTGACTTCTTGCCTTCTGCGAGTGAGCGATTCCTTCTTTTTCTTCATTGCACATCCTGAATCTCTTTTTCTGTTACCAATATTGAAACAAATCTAATCCTGGGATCGACAGACAGTTCTGTGCATAATCCTGCAATTTAGAATACTCTGATGATCTTGGGAAATAATGCAAACTGAGCAAAATACCTCTTTACCTCATACTCTACCTTATCGCATACTCGCACAACTTAATATTCTGTCTTTGTCTCATGCGCGAGTGAGCGACGGCACTCATTTTTTACTCAGTCGCGAACTCGCAGTCTTTTCTCTGATAGCACTTTATTTTTGGTGACTGAGCGCCAATGCATTGTACTTTTCATCTATCCTTGCATCGCACATTCGCTGGTTGCTTTTTATTTCCTCTGGATTCTGAGCGACTGAGCGACAATCCTTTCCTTCATTGCATCTTCTGTTCAGTCGCACAGTCGCACCACCTTTTACTTTGTTTTTATCTCATGCGCGAGTGGGCGATGACGTCCTTTTCCTACTTGGTCACCAACTCGCAGGTCCTAAAATCTCACCTTACCCCTTGCTGTGAGTGCGCGACGACACCTTCTCCTTCTTCAATCGCTCACTCGCGAGCTGCTTTCCTTTGATCTTTATTGTTTAGCGACTGCGTAATGACCATTCCTCTTTGCTCGTCGCTGACTCGCAGGTTATTTTTCCTTTCTGTGAGTTGATCGGCGACTACGCGATGAGCGTCCGCTCCATCTCGTCGCACACTCGCGAGCGGATCTCCCTTTCCATTTACTGACCGGCGACTGAGCGACGAGCCTATCTTTTAGTTCGTCGTGCACCCGCGAGTTGACTTTTGATCACCTGATAACTGCAGCGAGTGAGCGATGAGCTTATCTTTTCCTTTGGTCGCTCGGTCGCAGACCCATATCAACTGTAAAACTGTCTGTGCGATTGTGCGACGCGTCCCTTGTTTAGCTCGTCGCACACCCGCGATTTGATAACCCGACCTTGACAAGCCCTCGCGACTGCGCGATTCCCTTTCTCAGACAGCTCGTCGCGAACTCGCGGACAGAGCAGAGCTATTCAAAAATAGATTGCGATTGCGTGATGACACTCAATTGCAACTCGTTGCGCAGTCGCGCAACATAAAGGCATGACATAAAAACTGATGCAACAGAGCGATGAGCTGAGACATAACTTCAAAAAGGGACATGACCGTTTTTCACGTAGTAAAATAGGATTCAAAAATCAGAAACCCCGGGAAAGAGCAGAAACCAAGAAATTCAGAGAATGAGTATGAATGACAGGGCAAAACAGGCCAAAGGGTTAGAAGGAAAATTTGGGCAACAGTTATAGCTAGGATTTCAAAACATTTGGAGAATGACACCAATATCATGATAGAATTTTAAAGCCCTTCTAATTAGACTTACCCTTGCTATAGAATTAGGGTTGGATAAGTTAGAGATTGAAGCTGACTCTATGATTGCAGTGAATGTGGTTAGAACAAAATCCACACCAAACTGTAGACTTCAATCCATGTTGGAGGAAATTTTAAAGAAGATAGGGAGATTTGAATAGATAACGACAAATCACATTTATAGAGAAGGGAATTATATGGCAGGTGAATTGGCAAAACAGGGAGCAGAAGGAATAAATTTTAAACATATAAGTTCAATTCTAAAGAAAACATAACCATAGGATCCTAACCATTCCAAACCATAGGCGTGGGACAGGACCCAAGAAAAAGGTTAATAAATTCAAAATGTTGTCTTGGCGAGAGAGTTAAGCAAAGTGGGCTCCACGCTTTCAAACAGAAAGGAGACGTTGGGATTGAGTACAAGGATACGATACCGCCATTCTTCACCTAGAATATTAAGGATTCAGAGTGCTCGAAGTTATATCAATCAAGTGGCAAAGAGAAAGTGCAACGGCAGAGATGGGACATATCTATAACCTCATCCCTAATTTAGCAAGTCTCTCTATAGTGGAAGAATAATCGCAAGTTGAATTTAGCAATGGGCAGATCTAAGATTTAGAAGCTTTAGCGCTGAGATTTGTTGAAGTGACTGAAATGATGTGCTCCAAAAGGTACCAGCTACTTAGGAGAGATAGTTGCTGGCAAAAGCAAACAAGGGTCTATTCGCAAGTTGGCAGTCAGAAAAATTCCATCTTTCTCGGGTTGAGATGGAGTGTGGTGGAAGATTAGTAGGCTCAAGTTCATCATTCTAACCAAAAACCCTACATTTGATTGTGCTTAGTATTTGTTGTGGTTTATTGTGCAGAATACAGGCAGGGACAATTAGCATGGATACTCCCATCAAACTCAACTTCAACCATCATTAATAGACGGCTTTCGACACCCCAATTATCGAGAAAAGGCTTCTAGGGATATCTAAGTACAAGCATCGTCTGGTTCTACATGCAGTGAGGAAGGTTTTGGGCTTTAATTTCTTATGCACTAATCATCGTCATAGAGTTAACTCAGATATTTGTGCAAGCTTCTTAGCTAGCATCTTGGTAGTAGGAGTGCGTAAGATTATGGCAGGAGAAATGTGTTACAGGTTGTTCGAGGGTGAATACCTGATGGGACTACATGAGGCCATTGTAAACATTGATGATGACCTCACTATCTCCCTCCCCTACGAACACACAGTGGTGATGCGAGCGGGAGACCCATTCCCAGGATTTGGGAGTAGCCAAAGGAGAAACATTGGCGTCGGTTCACCTAGGAGGTTCTTCATCTTGTGGGGTTGGGAATGGGAGAACCACACTATCAGAAGAGGAATGATGCAAAAAGGAATAACCTTTCTTTCAAAGTTCCTAGAGAAGAACCCCTGCGAACACACAGTGGTGATGTGAGCAGGAGACCCATTGCGAGGATTTGGGAGTAGCCAAAGGAGAAACATTTAGGTCGGTTCACCTAGGAGGTTCTTCATCTTGTGGGGTTGGGAAATGGGAGGAGGAGGAGGAGGAGAGTGTGGCCTCGGCAGAGGAAAATGAAGTGAGCTCCTCCTCATCTTCTGATTGAGACACAGAGATAAGATCATCCTTGGTTGTTTGATATTTTGAACAATTTTAGCTTAGGATCTTTGACATCTTACCCTTTCAATTCAATAGCAAACTAGACTCTATTATTCTTTGGATGGGATTGGTTAGATGCTCCATTTTGGTTTTTTACCACAAGCTGCAGCCTGGCTTAGAAGGGTAGACAGTTTAATTTTGTGTACTCTTCACTTTTTATTAATACCAAAATTTTGGCTTCGGCCCCTTAATCATCAAAAAAAAAAAAATGGAGAAGCATGTATCATCTTGTTTAATTATGGTAGCCTCTATTTTCTATGTCCATATTTTCCCACACATTTGTATACTCATTTCACATTCTCTCTCATCCTAAAAGCATACCCCTTAGAATAGTAGGGCACTTCATTATGATTTGGAGGGCCCTATCTATCTATGGCATTCATTGCTTGACCCCTTACAACACATTGATAATCTTGCAAGGATAATTCCAAATGCCATCTACCTTTTAGCATAAAACGAGACAATGTAGACAAGGATAAATCTATTGAGTTAGAGAGAAAAAAGCATAAAGCCACAAGATCATGTCCATGAGACAAAAGGATGAACTTGTAGACACAAAATAGACCCTAACGCATAGACTCAATCCTCAAAGTAGCACAAATCTTGAACAAAAGTTTTAAAAAATGACATACACGAGACGTTATTTATCGATCCTCTAATATTTAGATCCAAAATCTGGATCAAGCGTTTATATCTTCAACTATAAAGCCTAATACCCTCATCCTCTTTGCATTCAATTTGCTCAAATAATATTAATTATACAATTAATGGCACTTATAGCTTGATTTATTAATTAAAAAATTATATTCCTCTTACATTTCTAAATGATTCTGTCACGCACTGCCTAGATAATTTGTTTTAATGATGTCACACACACACACATATATATATATATAACTAGAAAAGCGTTTGGTGCAGTCTCGACGTGATTTGACTTGGAATTGAATGGTAGGAAAACCAAACAGACAAAGCGTGATTTGGAAGACGTGTAGTTGAGTTATTTCTCCATCTCCTCCTCTTTCTGCAAATCACATTCTGCCCATGAAAATCCCAGGTAAATTCAATCATCTTCTCTACTTACTATATTACTTTTCTTCAGCTCACCTCAAACAATACACTGTATTGTTGTACAGACGCAATGGACAATCTTTCAACAGTGATGGAAAAGCGAATGAGGAATCATCTACAACTTTTATTATACGGTGAGTGTATTAAACTTGTTCCACATCTCCTCGTGCAGCCTCTGATTTTTTCAGATCTTAAGGGAATGTGAATTATAATTATATTGGTCTTTGTGTAATGACTGCTTAAATTTTGATCTGGAAAAACGTTTTTCATTCATTTCACTGAAAATATTCACCAATTATGGGGGGGAATTTTTCATTTGCAAATGAACTGCTAGAATAATTGAAACAGAAATTAAAACAAATCACAATCCTAACTTTTAGACATTTACACAGATCTGGAAGTTATAGTATAGCTTAATTTTTGTTTTGACTTATATTTGTTAAGAAAGTGTCATATATATTGTGTAATATTGATCTAGAGAGTATTGATTAAATTAGAGACCAAACATTCTTATAGTGGACATTTAAAACTTATGTTCATTATTGATCTTTTTATTTTTTGATGAACATTATATCTAAATTTTGTTTATAATTTTTTCTTAAATTTTTCAGTCCTTAGCATTTAGTTTCCATTTTATTTTTTATATTGGGTTATTATGATGTCATTGGTTTATGGTAATAGTCTTTAGATAATATTGTATTTATGATAGCGTCTTGTAGACATCAGTACACCTACAATAGTGTCATCTAGTTATCATCATGTCCACTAGTATTCTTTGGACATGATTGTGCATAATAGCGTCGAATCAAATTTTCTAATTTTGATGCTTCTTTTCATACTTTACTTTCCATGCACATCCATTCTTGTGCCCAAACGGTAAAGAACAATTGTTTATTATTAAAAGAAAAAAATTATTAAAAATTATATAAAAAGGTAAAATAAGGCAAACATAATAGAACAAGAATACAACAGTGCCAGCATTTATTGCTACTTAAAGGGACTCCATAATTGTACATATTAGCTCATACCCACTTACTACTCATGCTTGACACATTTCCTAATGCATTACAATATTCATCTATCTCAAAAGTAGTAAGAACCCCCATTTTATATGCACTAGCCAATAGAGAGTGTTAGTTAAAGGTGTATATGCTTTGTAAGCCATTCCTATGATAAATGAGAAAAAAAAAGTGTCTTACATACATGGGATAGTAGTTATTCTAGTTGACTAAATTGTAGATATTTTAGAGTATAACATCTTGGATATTATAATAGAGTCTGCTATTTTTGGTAGGATTGTTCTCTCCAAGTACCACTACGAAGACAATTATAGACAAGCATTCAAGTATTCTCATTTTTCCCTATCAATATGAAGTTAGTCATAAGAAGTCACATTGTACCCCAAAGATGAAATAGGGAGCTACAAGAACATTATCCCTATATATATTGTTGTCTAAAATATTGGTCTACAACTAGTTTAAATGAATATACTTTACAAGGTCTAAATTCTTGCAATATTTAAATGGTTAGCTCTCACCACATAGTGAGGCTATTAAAAAGGGACGAAAAATTATTGCACAATTTTCCTAGAGTTAAGCTCAACCTTATTCATGAATATATCTCTCCTCCTCCCGATTTGCAAGGGCTATTAGATCAATATCACCAAGTACTTAAGGAACTCATAGATTGCTCTTGGTGTCGCCCTAGGCTTATGTGGGTGCCTCATTTGTGCTTGTCCCTAGCGATGGGGTCTACCCTTTTGTTGTGCCCATCATTATTATTATCGGTTCTAGTCCTATGGATCATGTGCTCTAGTGGGGCTCCAATGTATGTGTGTATTGGGTTAGTTTCTCTTGTTGGCCTTACCCACTCAACATCTCTAGTTTCTACATCTTTTGTGCATGTCATTGGAGGTGTCATTTCTTTTGCATTTGGGGGGTTATGGGAGCTTTTGTTCTTGTCAAAACTAATACAGATTCTCATATTTTTATCCAATTTGTTGGGTCTGCTACTATTCATCCTCCTTGGAGGAATCTTGTCCACTTCCTTGTGCCAAACCCCTTTTATGGTATGTAGTCAAGATGTCATGGAGAATAAATATTTTTACCTTTGTAGGGCCTTGGTATATAGATTTTCTAGTCTTTGGCCTTCATTGTTTGATCTTCACAACTGGGCCTTAGTTCTTGGAAGTCTCTTGGGGTTGGTAAGATTGAACTTTACCCTTATGTTAAAGGCCTCTTCATTGCTTCCTTTGCTTCTTTGGAGGACAAGAACTTAATCTTGGGCTAGTTGTGGGTTTTGGGGGAGAATTCTCTCTCTTGTGTCTTAGACTAAAACCTTCAACCCCTTTTTTGAAACACTCAATGTGTGTTTAGTGTGGGTTCGACTTCCTAATATTTCCCTCCAACTCTGGAAAGTGTCTTGGTATGAAGCTATTGGAAACTCTATTATACGATTGAAGAAGTTTGATGAGTCGAAATTCCTACGTGGTATTCTTCCTTCACCTATTTGTTGGTGGACAATAACCTCTCCAAGCCTTTTTATAGAGACATTTTTTATGTGATCGTTGCTTCACTATTGGTCACCTGGTTTCGGATTGTTCTTGGAGGGTGTCAGAAGTGTCCTGCTTCTTTGTAAAAGAATGCTACTGGTTTTCACTTAATTATTGAGGATCATGTTTACAGAGCATGATTCCTCTTAGGGTAGTAATAAGTGTGTAGCTTTTGAGGTGGCCTTGTCGTGCCCTGATGACCTTGTTGTGGTTCCCCCTTTTTCATGTTCTCTTCCTATTTCTTATTTGACTTCCACTCTGGTCTAGACTTCTTTTGTGGATGCTCGATGCCTTTCTCTTTGTCTTCTTGTTGTTCCTCCTTCATATGTTATTTTTCCTCTCATGGGGGACCTTCTTTCTTTTCCCCTCCTAGGGGGTTTTCAAATGATAGTATCACTTGAATTGTACTTCATGGACAGAGGAAAGGTCATGTGGCCTCTTCTCTCCCTCTTTTTTGTGTCATGAATTTGTATTTAATTAAGGGTTGGGACCCTTTTTTTCTTTTTGATTCTCATCTTTGATCAAAAGCTTGGTTTGTTTAGTTTGGTTTTCTTAATCTCGCCACTTGTGAGATCTGTGCTTCTTTCCTTGTTGGTTTTTTTGTAACAAGTCTAGGCCCTTCTTACTTATCTAATCAAAATTAATGCTCCTACCTTTCAAAGATTGGCCAATATGAGTTTCAAGGATCTTGGCTCCATAAATTAATCTTCTTCTCTAATGATATTCGAACTTATCATAAAAGTGGATCTTATCGTTTAGCATGTGGAGATAGCTCTTAAGATTTTGAAAGATCATTTTCCTTTTCTCTAAATACTTTGAGTGTTCCTTCAAAGTCCAACAAGTGGATTATCTAGCCCAATTTCTTTTGTAAAAGGGAGTGTGGTTTAATCTATATAAACGTGAGGCGATAGAAGAGTGCCCTAAAAACCCAAATCCATCTTATGCTTAACTGTGTGCTACCATTTGAGTTTAGTTATATCAATTGTAAAATTATGAGATCTTTGACAATACTACTCGAACATAATTCCTTTGCTTGGACTAAAAATTTTGATATAGCATTCATTTCCCTCAAAGATGTGTTCTTCCCAAGTTTTGGCAATGTTTAATTTTCACAAACTATTTTCCTAAAATGTGACTCATTAGAGACAAGTATAGGTGTTATTTTTATGTGAGGATTGGCCATCACCAACAAGCAAATGACTACACAATCTCACTAAATCCACATATAAAAAAGAGATGGCATATATTGTCCATGTTGTTCAATTATGGCATCCTTCCCTCTTGAGCTAAAAATTCTTAACAAAGATTGGCGAATGTAGCTAGAAATATTTTTGCAATAAAGGTTGTAAAGTTATGTATTAAAATGCTCTATTTCAAGTATGAGATTATTCACAAGAAAGGAAAAGAATTTATTGTGTCTAATGTAATTTCATACAAGTATGAATAAGATGGTTCATTTTTTCTCTCCATGTTTATATCCACATAGATGGAAGAGATTCATCATAAATGAGAATATGATTCAAAAAATCAAGAATTATTCATCTTTTAGAGCAAGATCATTAGTCAATGTCAAGTTTATTATGGTACCAAAATCATGATGGTGTTTACTTATGTTCCAAGTCTCACATTCTCAAAGAACTTTGTAAGGGTTGGTATAGAATGCTTTGCATCATGCAATATTTTGGTAGCCACTCAACATCTATAGGAACTTCAATTAAAACACAATAGACCCAACATGAGAGAATATATTTGTTATATGAAATAATATGTGAATGTGAATCATGATTGGTTTTGTTTGCAATGAGAACCCCTTGATTATATAGTCCAAGGTGAGACATAGGAGAATATAAGATTAGGACATGCATCTTAATATTTTCGATTACAGAAAAAACAGGTTTTGAAGGGGCCCCAAAACCCTGTACAGAACTAAAACTTTTGATAATGCATTACAAGTCCCCCAAAAAAAACACAACTGACCAGCCAGAAAAATAGGCCAGCCCTCAGACAAAAGAACGTTGCCAAAGATAATCTCTGTTTTAATAATGTGTCGATTCGTATTTTATTATGTTTGAATCCAGAGTATGAATAACAAGGAGTCTAGAGAATAGAACTTAAAGTGATATTTATTTGCATTTAACACAACAAAAATGCCAAAGGTATTATGTTCCAACAAAGATAGATGATGTTTTCCAAAGGTATTCAAAAGCAAATCATCTAAGTTCATAATTGGAGCTCTGCCTCAGTTTGGCACCATTATAGGTTACATGTTTTAAGAACCCCAATGGTCTCTTCCTGGCCATGGCCATTTCACTCATAAGCATCTCTCAGCGGCATATATATATATATATATATCACTATGTATACTTAAGGCCTCTCGGCCATAGTAAAAGCAGGCACTTGACACATTTCTTTGCCAAGTAAGTTTTGTATATCTCATACTTCCTTAAGTGACCAGGCTTTCAAAAAGACAACTGAAAATTCATGAGAAAACTTCATTTGCAAATACAAATTTCCAAAATGATGATATCCCGATCACTCGTGAAGCCTACAATAACTGCAGTAATATAGAAACATAAAATACAGTAGTAGTGTGGAGACGTCTATTTAGCCATCAGAAACCTTCATTTGCAAATACAAATCTCCAAAATGATGATATCCCGATCACTCGTGAAGCCTACAATAACTGCAGTAATATAGAAACATAAAATACAGTAGGTAGTGTGGAGACATCTATTTAGCCATCAGAAACCTAAATATTACCAAGGAGAGACTGAGTTTTTTTTTTAAACTCTCCTTAGTAAGATTTAGATTTCTGATGGCTGGATAGATATCTGATGGCGGCACACCATTGCAACTTACCTTTAAAACAACATTGCAACTTACCTTCAAAACAACAGAGAATACCATGCCTCAAATCATTACAAAACATATGTACAACTGTTAACTCTATTAACTTCAGAACTGCATTGTAACCATCAAACTCTGTTGCATTTTAGTGTGCTTAACTGTAGATATATGCATTCACTGTGTCATTAAACACCAGATTATTTGCACTTAAGTTTTAATGTGTATTTGATAAAGTTCCGTATAGAATTTGGTTCTAAAGCCCGTGATCTTCAGACCAAAATAATCATCAAAATGAAATACAATTTCGCTTTATACTTGTGCTATGATTAGAAATAGGGTCCTTAAGAAAATTTCCCGCCTAGAAGAAACTCTTACACCCTTTTTAACTTTAAGCACCCATATGATTTCTCCCTCCAACTGCATCTAGAAGTTAAAACATGTGTTTGGAAGCTATAATAATTAAGATTTATTCTGAAACTGCTACGACAATAGGTCATCCTTACAAAGATTAGAAAAATATAACAGAAAGTGGCAGTAATAACAAATACAAAAAAATAAGCCACTATATAAACGACCAGTTGATTCCTAAAGGCTAAAACAGGTCTCTGAAGAAAACAGAACGTAAAGGTAAAACAACAATTTCTGAGATAAAAGAGATTATACATCAAACTATAAAAACAAAAGATGAAAATATAAGAAAATTTACCAGGTGATATGACATCATAATAGGCCGAATTAATAAGAAACTAGCACATAAATAAATAGTGAACGCAACAGTTCATCTTTTCAATTGATTGAATGCATTTAAAAGTTCCATAGGCAATGTTTTGCTATTGGGTTGCTGAGTGTTGGTCCAAACTAAATGCGTAACCAAAAAAATACTCAAACAACAGAAAAATTGTATCTGAAACCTGGTAACATAAAGATCCAAATGGAAAAATAAGGTCGATAAAATAAGTAAGAATGATAAAACTGAAATTTTGTGTGCCCAGCAATCAGGAGCTTTGGCAGAAAAGGTTTGTTATTGTAGCTTCCAACATGGCTGCAATCTTTGCAATAAAAAGAACTAGTTGACAGATACTGCAAGTTTGTACAAACTCAACTTACTGAATCTCCCTCATAACTTGCAGAATCTGCTTCACACCAACTGACAATTTGATTTTAATGTTCTCATAAAACAAATTAAAACGTGCAAAATATGCCTAACACACAAAAGACCTTCATTTGCATGGTCTTAACATGGTTCCATGATATCATAACATAAAAGTTCCATGTCTAATTTGAAAGTTGCTACACTATCAAATGCAAACAATACAATTCTAACGTTGATATATCTTGGAACTAAGAGTGGAATGAAGCGAGTTCTAATAGCAAAAGAAAATTATACAATCTAAGAATGAACTTCAAAAGTTTCCATGCACAGAATCGAACAATCAAACATGTTAAGAGTACACAACAATACTGTGATCAAGTCAATGCATTGAATTTTTCTTCAGAAAATAGAACATGCTGAAGGGAAAAATATCAACTACTAATTAAAACCATTATTCAGATCAATAGTTCATACTTGTCGATTGTCTAACAAAAGAATCATGGTAGCCAGATAATTAGAAGAGTGTCAGAAGAATTCACATTACAAGCTACTTAAGAGTACACAACAATACTGTGATCAAGTCAATGCATTGAATTTTTCTTCTGAAAATAGAACATGTTGAAGGGAAAAATATCTAACTACTAATTATAACCATTATTCAGATCAATAGTTATACTTGTCGATTGTCTATCCAAAGAATTATGGTAGCCAGATAATTAGAAGAGTGTCAGAAGAATTCACATTACAAGCTACAAAATCTGGCATCCTCCTTTATAATACAGATTTTAAGCTTCAAACCAGAGAAATCAAACTTCAAGAAAGAGTTACCATAGTCCAATTTTATAAAATACACAAGCATTTTTACTGCTGACAGGATACAAATATACACTGATATGGATAAATATGCATTTCCAGCTCAAAACTGAAAAATAATTGAACTTAAGCAAATTTCACAGTTGTACCCAGTGTCCATTGTCATTCTGCCTTGGAGCTTTTTGGCAAGGTGAACTGTCTGCTTATAATAATAGGTGATGTTGCTTTGAAACCCTTCACCATTCTAACAAATGGGGATGCTCTTTTCCATGCTAATGAATGGGATGATATTGAGCTGCACCGCGTTTTGGAGGTAGTTTCCGTAGTATAAAAAGAACAAGTGAAGATGGAAGAATTTCCACCAGCTGTTAAAGCACGTAAAAAATAGTTGACTTGTAAGAGAATGAAGCTCACAACCAAAGAAAAAATAACCAGAATGCAAAATTTACAGAGCTCACCAAGTAATATATGAAGTTCAAAATTGGATGATACAAAACGTCAAGGTCTGCACCTTTGTCAAATGCGCAGAGAAACATCTGTTGTGCTAGTCAAAAGACATCAGAACTTTTGACTCGACAATAATAAAATCCATGCAGACTTTAGAAAAACTTTAAGGTTGTCTTTACTTTTAGACCTAGAACATACTTTTGAATTCTTGCTAGGAAAATGAGACCAAATTTTCACTATTCAATATGGTGAAAATTTTCAATATGGAATGCTTCAAAATTATCACATACCATGAAAACAACTGAAAGAATAGCTTACCATGATGCACCTTATCAGGAAACACATGAAGCATATGGTAGTGACATATCCCACCTGTCATAAATGTCAGAAACCTTAGTCATAAATACACATGAGATTAAATCCTTTCTAGTGTACAAGAAATGAATGCTTCTATTAAAGTACAAGCATGTGACCATTCACTTTAAAAGTAAAAGCATGTAAATATTTCTCTGAAAACACAAGCATTCCATGAAGTGCTGAAGCCAAATGATATTCTATCCACAGCTGTACCTCTTGAAGCTTCTTCCTACGCCCTTTTGATTCAATTGGAAAGCGTCGAAGCATGAGAAAGAGTCTGCCAGCAGTCACCAGCATGAGGCCAAATATTCTAGCAGCTAAATTAAAAATCCCTACAATTAACAAATTTATTTTATGTTTACCTGCCGCCATAAAGCAAAAATCCCAACGCTGCAAATAAGGAAACACCTGGAAATGCCGAACACCAAGTTACAGAAAATGAACTGAAAAAAAAAAGTCAATATCTCTACAATATACCAAATTGCATTGAAAGCTTTTAAAGTTCAGTTTCACTTCCCAAAAGAAACAACTCATACCTGCAAAAAATATTTTCGATAAATTCTCTACTAATGGAGACTTGCACCACCACAAGAAAATCCATATGCATATCTGTGGAGTAAATAAAGAAAGAGATTATCTCTTATTTTTGAAGACATTTGTACTTCCAATTTCCAAACATGTGAAAAGAAAAAACTAGGAAGGAGTCAATTTTGGATCCTTCAAAGTTGAATTCCAAATAAGATTATTCTTGATTTGATCAGATTAGAATTAAAACATGATTAGATATATCATACATTCCATTCAACTTGGCGGCTAAAATAAGATTTTAGAATATAGATACACAATTCACATTAATAAAATTATTAGATAATTTAGAATTTTTCTTTTTTTTTTGCCTATAGGATTAAAAAATTAATTTAAATAGGCCTAGCTTTTACATGTCCAATATAATCTAATTAAAGCATTAGTTAGTGTACAGTAAATCAATACTTTAAATTTCAAAAATAAAAATCCCCACAGTTGTCCAACTTGATAGCTGCAACAGCTGGTCTAAATCTTACAAAAAATGAAACTGAAACAGAAATGAATCTCCAATTCAAAAGGGATTCCAAGATACAGTTAAATGGCTATGTTACCCCTGTTATGAACCCAAAATTGATCTCTAGAAATTAGAAGCTTCAACAGTAAAATATTAAATAACCACTATACCCCTAGATCTGAAACGTGGATCAGAATTGAAAACTGAAATCGGACATTTATAAATATCTGCTGTACAATTCTTAAATCTGAAAGTTATCTTATGAACCAAAATCTCAAAAAGCTGCACCTTAAATCTGAAACATAGGCAAAAAGAATCTGTGTTTGTGGAAAATGGAAAAGAAAAAGAACATTAGTGCTGCCCATAGAAGTAAAAATCTCTAAAAAATCCCAATTATAGCCAATTTTTTTGCAAATCTTTCCCATGAACAATTCCCCCCTCCCCCCCCCAAAAAAAAAAAAATCCTATCATTTTAAAAAACCATTGACTACGATTTTCAACAACTTTTTTGCATTTAAATTGCGTAAAAACTGCATTTAGATTACATCTAAAACCTTAATCAATCTCTCACCACTGCCTTTGAAACCCTAAAAACCTGCAAAATGGTAAAATATTTTATGAATAATGCAGCCGTGCAACATTTTTAGGTCACGACTACAAGCGGAAGCCTGTCAGAGCGTGTGTAGAAGGCGCAACTAGTTGCAAACTTGTAGGGAGTTGGGAGGTAGTGCATTTGAGGCAAAGGTAGGCAATTTTTCACTGTAACACTGTTGTGAATACATTGAATAACTACATGCCAGATAAATAGCATGTACACAAAATTCAACCAGCGCATACAAATAGATGAACAATTTTTAAATAAAAATCTCAATGTGCACATCACAAAGATCTTTCAATTTAAATTAAGATAAAAAATGTTAAATCTATTTTATTTGGCAGGGCTTCAGTCGAAAGAAGTAGTATTTTAATATTATGACAAGTGAATGGTCTAGATTCTGAGGTTATATTTTATCTTGTTCATACTTAATATTTTGTGTCTACTTTATCATGGTTTAATTTTATCTATATTCAGATGCTAGGATTTTTGTCAATGATGTCAATATGTTATCACACAGTTGAATTTTAGTGGCTATTTCTTATCTACAGTTAATGTTAAATTGTAATTTCAATGTGCACATCATAAGGATCTTCCAATTTAAACTAACAAGATTAAAACATTAAATCTATTCTATTTTCGCAGATTTTTATCCAAGGACAGAGTATTTTACTATTTTGACAAGTGAATGGTCTATATTCTCAGGTTATATTTTAGCTCAGTATGTCTACTTCATAAAATATGCCTACTTTATCATGGTTTGATTTGGTGTCTACTTCTTATCTTGATTTTCTGCATAACTAAACTGTTATTGTGAAGATTGTTTGGTTATTTGGTCCAAACAACATTTGATGGTCTTTCCTTTTCTACAATGTTAGCCTTGTAAATGAGCTCCCTAAAAAGAAATAATTTGTATTCTTGGCTAAATAGTTTAAATTTAATGCTAATTTAGGCTCTATGTCATATCATTCGTTTGCTTGATGAATATGACAATGCTATCATTTCAATATTTTACAGTCTCATTACTATAAGTGAAGAGATAATGTTATGTATAGGCCATCTTTGTCTTCATAACATTTTATCCATCTCTCAAGTTGTAGTACCAAACCCTTGGCTGCATAAGAACATCAGCCCAGTGTTTATCTATAACCCAATATTACACCAAGATGTTCAATCTTTGTGACATCAAAATCTTGGTCATCGTGATTTTGTGTACTTATTTTGATTTTATGCATATCTATCCTAAAATGTGTTTTGTCTATCTTCTACATCCACTTATACGAATCAGTACTTTGACTAAATTCGAAGGCTTAGTTAAAAAGAAAAGCTTTTGAATGTGAATTGGTTTTGTATCCTGAATCTTTGGAAATGGATAAGTTATGCCCATGTGACTCTACCTGTTAAGAGAAACAGATCCTTTTATCAATTGATTAGATTTTTATTTGGATGATATATTCTTTGAAATTTTATCAGTGATAAAATGTTATTTTCTTTATCCTTTTGGGATGTAATAATGTTTATTGTAGTTGTTTGAGGTCTTACTAAGTTTTCAAAGGCTTCAGAGTTTATTATGATAGTGCAGTCTCCATGATTAAAACTTTTTTTGATATTAATAATAATTTGGAATGTAGTGTTGCTAGTAGCGTTTTACCATCCACTCACATCATACAACAAGACCAGGGGTTTACTCGTATATCATTTAGAGAAATGTTTTATTGTTAAATTAGCAATAACTTTATCAACTTCATACAGAACTTCATAAGCAATATACTAACAAACACAGGTAGATGTCTAGCTTCTAGACTCACAGATTGTTTTGCAGCAAACTTACAGAGTTGCTAAACTAGTTTAGGATCTACCTCCAAGCTGAAACATTGCAAGAACGCATACAAGTATAACTACTGGAGCAACACACACAGCCGTCCAAGGTTCTATTAGTGCCCAGCGACCTAGCTTTTAATGTATACAGCTGCAAATACCAAATGCCATAGACGTCCAGCAGAGGTAACAAGTGAACCATGCATTAAATCCAATGGTGGACTCTGATATAAATCCACTCCACTTACAAGGTCTAGGTTTGCGTCCAACCTTCAGCTTCCTACGGGTTTTCGTCCTTAGAAACCAACCAGTCACTGACTTTCAGCAACACGAAGAAATGGCTTCCATATAAATTTCTCAAAACATGCTGCAAATGAGAGTACACCATGTTTATAAAGCCTCTTTAGCGGTTGAAACACATCCGGAAGCAATGTGGGATAAAAGTTACTTTTATTTTATTTTCTCCCCAAAAGCAACTTTATGTTATAATTTAAAGTTAATATTATAATAAAGTTACTTTATTAATTTAAACTCCCCCATTGCTCCAAAAATGATCCTTTCATTAAAATAATGATAATTTGACACACAAGGTCCCTGTTTTATGTGCCCAAGATTTAAAACTTCTCATCCCAATTCCAACGAGCTATAACACTAAGGTTCTCATTAGACAATTTTCAATAAAATAGCAACCTTAGTAAATTTAATTAAAATATAGCCAATAGTACACCCAACTTGCAAAAAATGACCGAAAAGCATCAGAATTGAAATCTGACAGCACGGGAGTGATCTCGGCAATGAAAGATGATAACAAGCTTGACTGGGTAACTTTCCAAAAACAGACGCTCCCCCAAGAATCTTGGAGCCCAAACCAGAAGTCAAAAATAACATCTAAAAGCGTCATTTAACTCCTCTAAACCATCCAAGCTCATTAGGAATATCAAAACACCCCTAGAATCACGCTGACACAAACTCGAAATGTCAGCAATAACTGCACTGCTAGAGGACCCGAAAATGGGGACATTATAGTCCTCCCTTCCTGACATTGCTTGTCCGCAAGCAATGATTCATTGTACCCCCCCTAGGATCCCAAATCAATCTCATAAATATTGTTCTACCAATCCCCTGCACCACTCTGATATTACTAATCTCAACCATATTGTCATCCTGCAGCACCCTGGTACATACGCCATCAATCATGAGAATTCCTGGATCCCAGGTCTGAGTATCATAATACATCCCAAGAGTGGCTAAATGGCCATGCCTGCTTAAGTCCACCAAAAGGAGCATCCTCAAACTGTTACCAACTCCCTAAACACCTCTACCCACGGAAATGCTCCACCTGGACCCCACAAGTAAAAAGGCCATCCACCTTTCCCACTTTTTATAATATCCTGTCACTCCATACTAATTATAGATGGAATGTCCAATTGCCACAATGTTGCCTCTCTAACCTATATCCCAAATCGGTGACCATACTAGAGAAGCAAACTGGAAACACTGTAGGGCATGACTTCCTCCCCCATGAAGGGAAGCGTACCAAACCAAGCATCCATCCCACACGTATGCATCATTTGGAATAGAAAGTCCTCTGTAGGTGGGCTGAATGGAAAACAAAATGCATCCCACACAATCTAACCATAATGTGATGCACTAACCGACTCCTCTAGGAATCCTGAATTAGCAGTAGGATTCCATAACTATCTCTCTGTACCAGGAGTCATACAAAGCAAATCGTTGTGTGAAAAATTCACACCAACAAGCACAATCAACATACCAGGCTCATCAGCCCCATACTGAATATACTCTACCCAAGTGTCATCATCATGCTCGACTTTTGTGACGATAGAGCTACTAAAGGCACTAGAGAAATTGTCACGACAATGTGGTTGAGTCCTAGCTGCGTGAAGAGGAGAACGAGTCAAGGAAAAACCATCAGCATCGTCTTCTCTCCCTATGCACTCCGTGGCCATACTGATAGCCAAGTCTCTATCCAAGGCTGATTTGTAATCAGCATCATGCCCATTTGTCAAATGTGACAAGGCAACCACCTCCTGGTTGCAATCAACACTAATCTGAGTACTCTCCTCCAAGATCAAGAGTTGGAACTCTTGATAGACTCCTTAAATCAACACCAAAAAAAGGTTCCATCAAAGTCTATGAATTGTATAGATCTCCATACAACTCATCCTTGACTTGAGCCTCTGAAGGGCTCTCAAAGAGAGATGACTCGTGATCCACATGAAGAAGACTATGTGAATCACCAGAAAACTCAAAGTCGAGCCTCTCCTCATAACCATGAAACTCTTAATGTAACTCCTGTTTTACAAACACAAAAGGCTCTACACTCTCAACTGGAGTGTCCAAGACTCAAGAATTGAAGCTACCATCATCCACCCGAACTGAGGTTGCCAAAGAAGTTTGTACCTCTACCATGGATGATGAAGCTCATGCCAAGCTCAACTCCAAACAGAGTTTTTCAATCTGATTTTCTAATGCTTGAAGAGACAACTGAGTGCTCCCCAACGTATTCTGTGAAATCTCAAGCTCATGAATTAGCTTATCCACTTCCTCTTCCTTCCCACTAAATGCACCTGAATAAATTTCAGCGAGATCGAGGAGATGATCTCAGTCAAAAAGTAGATGCATATAATCTGATGTCATAGTAACCAAAGCTTCTTTGATTACTTGGAAGTGTGCATGGGAAGATTTTTCTTCTTTACCTGCTTGTCTTTTCACAAGTTGTTCATGCCATAGCTGATTTCCAATCAGCTTGTGAGTCTTATCAAAATGAGTCAATGAAGCTACAATCTGGTCTTCATTGGACTTCAACTGATTTTCCAAACTGTGAGAGGTATTGGCCTTCTGCAACAAGGCTGATTCACACTTTGGATCCTCACACCAAGCCTAGAAAACATGACTAACACAGATGTCCTCATCCATGATGTCATTTGAATTAACTGATTCAACACTCTCAATGTCATATTCACGGTACACTTGTTGATCTGGAACTTGGGCAGCAGTAGTTCAAATCAAAGGATCATCAACGTTTGGTGCCAAAACACAATCCAGCTCACTAGTCATTGTGTGAGCATCACCAAACACTCCTAACTCAACTGTAGATGGCAAAGATACCTCATCGAGTGAAGTAGGAACATCAATAGTATCACTCCAAGAATCACCATAAACATCCATTTTACTACTTGGTAGGTCAAGCAGAATCTCTAAGTTACCCACAATGAGACAAACATAACTTGTACTTGTTGCATCGTTGGATTAATGGTCACCATCTCTAATTGTGTCATGCTGCTGAATTGACAACATTTGATCCATCATCCCTGTTGTTAGCCAAAGCACCCATAGAATCAATCTCTGTAATTAGTTGTACATTATGGAATAGACTACTAGTAGACTTCTCATCTAGAGAAGCAGGTGCTTGACCAGTAACAAGTGGTTCTTCACACAATTGTGTCTCATGAGGAGCAGCATAACCATCCTGAACAACTCCTTGAATTTGTTCCTCTTCGCTGTCCACCTATTGAGAAGACATAGAAATGCTATAGGTAGCTGGTTGCTCATCTTGTTTGACCACATTAGTTGTCCCTGTGTCTGTGTTTCATTTTCAACTCTTTCTCTTTTCCACCAGCACATTGGTAATGAGGTTCCCAAAGGCTTTCGCATGAGAAACATTAGTTTTGTCTCATTTCATTTTTGCTCTTTTTCGAATGCCCTGTAACCTGTGAAGTATCTCTTCATTAAGACTTCTAGATACTTCACTTGTTGTTGCATCATGTCTTTCATTCTTGTTTCGTGATGTAGAAGTGGATTGTCTTGATTCGTATCTCTTCATTAAGACTTCTAGATACTTCACTTGTTGTTGCATCATGTCTTTCATTCTTGTTTCGTGATGTAGAAGTGGATTGTCTTGATTCATACCGATTAAGCATTCTTTCTATATGTTGTATTGTTCCTCTTGACTTTGCAAGGTCCTTCATTATTTTCTCCCAATTAGGCCCCTTTTCCTTCAATGGTGAAGCAGGAAGGAAAGTAGGTAACAATCTTCCATCCTTAATTCTGGCCATTGATGTAATATGCAGCTGAAACAAACTGATTTCTACCCTTAGCTGGCAAAATCAAAGCTCTGATACCACTGTAATGTCCCGTTCTAGGATTGAGCCAAAATTTGCAGACCAAATACTAACTTTTTTGCCAAGGTATTTTGTCAAACACTTAGCTGCTGAAGCAAGATGAAATAACTTCTAAAATGCTCAAGAAATAAACAAAACATTTAGCATAACAGTTCATACCTTTATCCCAATACTCCAATTACATTCAGAGACATTAACACAAACATATGGCAATCTTATTATTCTGAAAATGCATCAGACTTATTTGAAACATTTCGTCATACAGTTGGCAACAATAATTCTGATCTGTATGCTTGAATATTGAAACTTTCAGATTACCAGATAATAAGTGATATGTTAACAAACACAGGTAGACGTCTAGCTTCCAGACTTGCAAATTCTTTTGCAGCAAACTTACAGAATTGCTAAACTAGTTTAGGATCTACCTCCAAGCTGAAACATTGCAAGAACAAATACAAGTATAATTGTTGGAGCAACACACACAGCCGTCCAAGGTTCAATTACTGCCCAGCGACCTAGCTTTTAATGTATACAGCTGCAAATACCAAATGCCATAGACGTCCAAAAGAGGTAACCAGTGAACCATGCATTAAATCCAATTCCACTTAGAAGGTCTGAGTTTGCGTCCAACCTTCAGCTTCCTAAGAGTTTTTGTCCTTAGAAACCAACCAGTCACTGACTTTCAGCAACACGAAGAAATGGTTTCCATATAAAATTCTCATAACATGCTCCAAATGAGAGTACACCCTGTTTATAAATCCTCTTTAAGCGGTTGAAACACATCCGGAAGCAATATGGGATAAAAGTTACTTTTATTTTATTTTCTCCCCAAAAGCAACTTTATGTTATAATTTAAAGTTGACATTATAATAAAGTTACTTTATTAATTTAAACTCCCCCGTTGCTCCAAAAATGACCTTTTCATTAAAATAATGATAATTTCACACAAGGTCCCCATTTTATGTGCCCAAGTTTTAAAACTTCTCATCTCGGTTCCAACGAGCTATAACACTAAGGTTCTCATTAGACAATTTTCAACAAAATAGCAACCTTAGTAAATTTAATTAAATTATAGCCAATAGTACACCCAACTTGAGAAAATGACCGAAAAGCATTGGAATCTAAATCTGACAGCACAGGAGTGATCCTGATGATGAAAGATGATCACCAAGCCTGACTGGGTGACTTTCCAAAAATAGATGCTCCCCCCAAGAATCTTGGAGCCCAAACCAAAAGTCAAAAATAACATCTGAAAGCGTCATTTAACTCGTCTAAACCATCCGAGCTCATTAGAAATATCAAAACACCCCTAGAATCATGCTAACACAAACTCAAAATGCCAGCAACAAATGCACTGGTAGAGGACCCGAAAACAGGGACATTATATTCTTCATCAAAAGCATCAAGATCTTCATAACTAGTGGAGGTCTAGCAGCAGTTTTATCAGTTGGATTCACCTACTAAATTAGTGGCAATTTCTCAAAAATTGAAGAAACGTGAATTCATCAGATGGAAACAAGAAGCCCTCATAGGGAAGCAAAGGGTCAACTAGAAGGTGAAGAGACAAGAAATGAAGTGTTGGGAAACCAATATTTAAATTGGTTTTGCAATAATGAGGAAAGGTAGGCTCGTAGAGATAGTAGAAAGAGGAAAGCGGGGGGAATCTTCAAGTGGAACAGTCAGAAGGAATTAATGTGTAAAAGCGCAGAAGGCTCTTAGAAAAGAACATGAAAAGTGAAGTAAAACATGTTTGAAGCAAAATATGCCAATAGCTACCTATAGCAACTTCCATAGCTACACATAATAGGAACTATAGCAGCCTGTAAGAGTTTCTGCAGCAAATTTTGTTGCTGCATATAGCATGATATCTAACTGCCTATATCTACCTATAGTATTCTGTCAAAATCTGCCTGTAACAATTATTTGTAGCAGTAAAATATAAGCCTGTAATGTTTGTTGCGTAGCAGCAATGTTCTCTATAATTTGTTTGATTTTTAAAAAAAATGAATTTTATGTTGAATTTGCATAAGTTTTTTTTCTTTTCTTTTTTTTCTTTTTTTTTTGTGCGGCCCTTTGGTTTGCCCAAGGTCCCTCCCAGGAACCTGAGGTGCCTAAGAGGAACACTAGGAGAACCCAGACGGGAACCATCCCAGGACCAAACTCAGAACATACCCATACGGGTATGGCAATTTAGAGGAACCCAGTAACATAGGTTAATTGGAGACATTCAGGTGATTTGTCTGTTGTGTGCCTGTTTGAACCATGTCAAGCTGATAAGACATGAGATGTTGACACCTATGAAACCCTGTCTGAATCCTATGCGATTCTAGACTCATTATGCTAGCCTGGTAAATGTTTGCATTCCCTTGCATGCTTTTATAATTTACTTGTGCATATTAGTTTATTTAGAGGAAAATGATTAGACCGCCTTGTAAAACATTAGAATGCATTTGAATTATATGATGGACGTTTGGAATTAAAATGAGAAACTTAAATGTCTCCTAAAATGTTATTTTCAACACTTTTGGTTGCAAAAATGAGAAGTGGGTTTCCTATATCTAGACTCTAGGAAGATTCCTAACTTGTATAAAAATGCAAATTGACTTTCAAAACGTGGGAAAGGGGTCAAATTAGATATTTTTGAGAGATTAATATTTGTTGGAAATTAGATATTATCTTGTGTTTTAAAAAAAGTGTGAATTAAAAAAATGGAAATGGTTGAGTTATTGGTTTATATCTTAGTTACCGAATTCACATCTTGGAGGTGTAAATCGGGTATGGATGCACCCTCTGGATGAGGCCCGCGTCTGTCCTAGATGCACATCAAGGACTATGGATGCACTTGGATGCGCATCCAGTGCGCATCCACAGGCCTAGATCATGCGCATCCGAGAGCATCCACAGGCCTGGATGCGCATCTGCAGCCAGACATGAATAGTGACTTTAAAAACTCATTAAAAAGTGACTTAAAACGCAATAAATAAAAATTGTTTTTCTTTTTTTGGTGCGCACCATGGAATTTTGTGTGGTTTTGAAGGTCTTAGTTGGGACACCACAAGGGGCATTGCCCCTCGACCCTGTTGGGGGTGCTACCCCTTGACCCTGCAAGGGGCATTGCCCCCAGACCCCCATTTGATTTTTGAAGTACACTACATCTTTGAGTTTGCACAGTATGAGTATATGATGATGTTATTTTGTCTTTAAGGTTTATTGAATTGGCATTTAATATTTATCTTTGGCGTTTGGCATTGATCAATGATGAAGTATCAACTATCAAATGATTTAGTTTTACAATTCTGTATATTTCTTTAAATGTTTTATGTATGCACACACACACACATATACACATATATACACACACGTGCACATGTACCTTATGTGTGTATATGGCCATGTTCCCGTTTTAATTGATGGTGCATATGGCTTTGTTGTTTTGTGTGTTGTAGTTAAGGAAAATAAATATTTTTGGTTTAGTGTTAGATTTCATTTTCATTTTATCTATTTTGAAAATATAAATTTTGTAACAAATCCATTGCAGATTTTCTTAGAAGTTTTATATTGTTTTGTGTTGTAGTTAAGGAAAACAAAACTCTCTTTGTAGTACTTGTTAGATTTCATTTTCATGTTGTGGAAAATTGATTTTAGAATATATAAATTTTGTACCATATCCCTTGCGAATTTTCTGAAAGCGCATTGTTGGGTGAATTTTTTTGAAAACAAAATTGAAAGCTCTCTGATGATGGAACCTAGATATTGGGGTAATTTTGGAATACTTTATTTTATTGATTTTAAAATTTGTAACTTGTGAATGCTTTTTGTTTCTTGGAGTACTGAGTTTTTCCATAGAAATAGAGCTTATTCTTCGAGAAGCATATTTGCACAAAAACCCAATTTTCCATGATTACTCTATGGGATTTTATTTAGGGTTAGGACATGAATGGTCCTATTCCTTGAGAAGCATGTCTGGATGAAAACCTGATTTGCCATTATTGCTCTAACTCTATTGGATTTTATTTAGTGTTAGGACATGAATGGTTAAGTGATTATGTTAGGAATGTAGAAAAAGATAAAGCTTGGAGAGGTCGTAATTACTCTAAATCTATTGGAATTTATCTTGGGTTAAGACATGATTAGATTCATTATATTAATAAAATTGCATTCAAACATTGTCTAAGAAAAGATAATGCAAAATTATTTCCAACTCTATTGGGATTTTACCTATAGTTGGTGCAAATGTTGTAAGCAAGAGAACATTACTTTTCAAACAATTAGATTTTATCTAGTTTGATGAAAATGTTCAAAGGAATGCATCCATTGTGATGGGTGTTACTTGAGATACTCATGTCTCCAAAGTTTGCTTTGTGTCTTGGAAGACCGAGATGAAAACACTTGACTTAGGTTTCCCTTTCTCTTCTTGTGAAAACTGAAAATAAATTGTGAAATGGAGCAATAATTATTCTATTGTGTGGTTTGTGGCCAATAATGTATGTCATGATTGTTTTTGCAACCATGTGCTCATCTCAATGTGAAGGGGTAGGCGTCAAGGTCCCGCATGGTTGATTAGTGTTGATCAGCATTGGGATGCATGATGGGATCATGGTGGCACATCCTAGAGAGCATGCAAGGATCTCATCTCTCCCCAAGTTCATTTCTTGAATTATTGTTATTTGTTAAATGTGTGAAAATTGTAATACAATGGTTATTGGGGAACTTTTGTTAAAGCACGGAAAATGCTTATTGTAAATGTACCTTTTCTACATATTGGAATATGATCCATCCATGTTTAGGATATGATCTTTCCTTTGTAATCATATTAGAATTGTGACTTGTGTTGACTCAAACCCTGTTGTGAAATGAAATATCATTATTGTATGCATATCCTAATGTGTACTTGTTAAGGAAAAGTGATGGGTTTATCATATTATTATGTTGGATATTTAGCTGTTGTAAATATATGGAAATCAATAATGTGTTCTTGTCCTCAGTGCTTGAATTTGGAAGTTGCAAGTGATTGCATGCCCCATTGTTGCATTTTGATTAGATGAATGCTGGCATCTGAATTGTGTATTTATTTTAGTAAAATGAATACTAGTGTTTTGTGAGTTTTAAGGATGTCATAATCTGACTTAAGCTCTTTGGTTGCTTTAAACCATTCTTTAGCAGCTCATAAATTGCAAAAGTCATGTCATGTTTTGTGTAGGTTGTTTTAGACTTGCATAGGCCTATCCCTTCACTCATTTTGGGAATTTTTGTCTCATTCATAACTTGTTTGTAAGTATGTTTAAATGTTGTGACCTTTGGTGCCTGTTCAAGGGCTTGAATGTGTTGGGGATGAACTTTGATGTTTGTGCAATTCTTCCATTTCTGTTTTTGTGTTGGTGTGCACTGACCTTATGTCATCATGCACTTTGCAGTGTAGTCAGGTGCATTTTTCATGATGTTCAGTTTTGATAACATAGTGTGTAAGCATGAGGTTATGACATGTGTTTGTCACAATTATAACACGCAAAATTTGTTTGCTAATGTCCTAGAGTAAAACTTTGCTCCTTACACTTTTTGACATTCAATACCACACATTTTCTACCAGTGAATCACTTTGATATTTGGCTTCCTGGTGATAGGGCATTGAAAGTCACACTAATATTTGGATTTCAGATGATTTAGCTAAATACAGCAAATTTTTCTTCATTTTTGGAATATTCATGACATCTTGAAATGCATATTTGGCACATTATTCAAAACAATAAGAATATCACTCCCTCTTATTGCATGAGACCAAACTTCTCCCAATGAAATTGACTTGGTATGTATATTAGCATTTAAAACATACCAATCTGTGCATCAAATGATATACCACAATTCACCTGAACCAAACTATTGACATCTAGTAGCATTTAGCTCTCTAAAAAGACAACAAAGACATCTTCCTTTCTGGAATGCTGATGCATATCTGATTCTGCCACATTTGCATTTGTGTTTCTTAGGAGAAAGAGCACTGTCTACTTTCAGTAGTCCAATACATGGCCCAACATTTGACATTAAAAACACTTACACCATGGGAGAGCATCTGGTGCTCCTTCCCCAGAATTTGACATTAAAAGACTCCACTTTTTGTTTTTTATCCATTTCTTCAGGCTTCAGCAAAAGATGGGAACTGATCTACTCAGGCTTAAAGTTTTGAGTTTAGCCCATTAGAGTCAGTGAGTCAATAAATGTTTCAAGATTCAATGACTCAATAAATCTTTCAGAATGTATTCAAGACGAGAGAAGCCATATGTTTGTTATCTACCTTTTATTAATGGTAGATAAAAAATCACTTTAGTCTTTCAACCTAAGGGGATGCTCTGATGATGATCAAGGATCATCCAACCAGTTTTGTAATAAACAAATGATTTTTTAAATATAATGCCCATTTTTATCGGAATTGTGATATTTATTTTGCAAGTATTCCCATGAGACAACAGTAGAATCGGCAATTTGACCTCAGAAATCAAGTCATCTGAATGAGAATCTAAAGAACAAAAAGTCTTTGTAGCACTGGTTAAAATCACTAGCTTCCACAAAGGGACTAAGTTCCTTGTCCAAGACAATCTAGTCGCAATCGTAAAAGCCACAAATTTTAAGCATTTCATGACTAGACATTTTAGTTATGCTCTGTGAGTTTTTGTGAGTATGACAAAACTAGGCCCTAAATGTTAGCAATGATTTTTGTGAGTATGACAAAACTAAGGGTAACTATCAGTAAGCTGTAAATACTGGGTATTAAAAAATCAGACTCAAATTCAAAATTATTGAACAATAATAAATAGAACTAAAATAACAGTCAAAAAGCAAAAGACTTATCTAGTTCTGCAAAACCTAAAAGAGTCCACCCTAACTAATGCACACTTGGCTAGTGCAAAACAACACTTTCTCTGAGTATGCTAATGTGATGACCACATCAAATCAAGCAAACATTATGCGATGAACATATTGCAGGCCGGTTAGCACAATAACATCCGATAATTGCATCAACTGATATAGATTCTAGAAGATCAAAGATTCTCATAACAACCGCAGCTCATGAATGCTATTGGTTTAGCGCTGAACGTTATCAGCGACTGAGAAGAGGATTCCCGCTACAAGATCCCCGTTGCATAGCTCCAAGCCACCATTGCGAAGGTAGGTTCTCGGATCCAGAGGAAGTCACGATTAGTACCCTACGATGGCACAATGACTCCCTGTGCACAGCGCTCCAGTTTTGAAATTGAGTATTCGGCGATCAAGAGGTTGGCATCTCAATACAATCAGAGTTTCTAAGTTGACTATCGCAGGTGTAAGAAGACAATTTTCAAAGCACAACAGTGCACAGACAACATATCATATTTACCAGGTCGAGAGGCCTTCACAGAGACAGCATAAATTATATCCATGCCAATATGATATCACCTGAGGCTGCCGCAACAGCATTGTATCTTCACCACCATGCAGCTTGGAGGAAACGATCACATGTAAGACGGTAATCTGGAACTAATTACTTGTGTCAATGTTTGAAGCCGGTTGTTAACAATACCAAGAATGTAATTAGACAACTAAGATAAAGACAGTTAATTAAGTACGATCTGATATATTTGTTGCAAAAGGTGCAGTTAAGTTAACAGTTATGTTTATTAATAAACAAAGAGGTGTGACTTCTCATATGAAGGAGGTGACTCTTTATGAGAATTGAATATATAAAATACAATGAGAAATGCGTTGAGAAGGATAGACACGTGAAGTTTTATTCGAATATTGGAAACCAAATTAGGTGCTCAGTTGGAGCCATGGACTGATAAAGTCATGGATGCACGATTCAAAGAGAGTTAAAGTACAAACAGGATCATAAGAACGCATATGCATGAAGATATCAATCAGAGATGGTGTGTTAAAGATAACCTCACACAAGTTCGCAAACAAATAAGAAACAGCGGTAATCTGACCGATTACAAATTCTAGAAGATCGCTATTATAGCGATTGTGTTTTGGTCATTCCTTCAAAGTTCAAACCATTAGGGATCGCTGTTAAATCAAATTCATCGCATAATCAAGAAGTATCTCAGAGACAGAGATAGTCTATCAACAGAAATAATTGAAGAACAACAAATCCTTGATTCATACAAGATCATAGATCTCCAAGATGAATCCTTACATCCAGATCGGTAATAGACATCAGTAATTGATCAATATAATAGATATAATAATATCAGATCGATATAGCTTATATATTTGATAATAATCTTATCAGATCAAAGACTCAAACAGATTCATACTTTCAAATTCAATATATAACTATATTGATTGTTTAAAATACTTCATAACACTGATATTGATTGGGTTGAAATAACTTTCATCATGTTACCTCCATTGATATCAGAAAGGGTTTTCAGATTGAAGATGTGTGTGTGTGTGTGTGTGTGTCAGAATTATTCTTTGACAAATAAACTCTTGCAGATTAGTTTTCACTTTTCATTAATATCGAGGTAACAGATCTTGGCATTCATCAATTTCTACATTGTCTAATTCATTATATAAGGATATTGAGAATATGCACATTTACAAATAACATTCCATACACTTATTGTGGAGAAAAAAAGAACTGTGTACAAATTATAGATAGAAAGTAGTCTCTTGCAATTTCAATTATAAGAATTTACTCCAAACCCTAAGAGATTGCATAAGGGAATATTACAGCTAACTAGGGCAGAACAGAACAGTGATTTTCTGAAATGTACTGACAAGGAAAAACACAGTAATTTTGTTGAATGTATTTACTTGGGCAGAATACAAAACATGATTTTTTCCGTGCACCATTTCACAATGTCAGACTTGCAACTTTCTGTTTTTATATTTTATTGGCACAAAGCCCAAGATGCATTTTTTTTTAGTAATTTTGGCACCAATTTTAAGAAGTTTTTTCCATTTTTTCAACACTTTTCGAAGCAATTTATTTTTAGCACAGCTTTCCACACAATTTCACTTTGTTCTTCTGAACATAATTTTGAAGGACGAAAACCTACTTTAAAGGAGTCTTTTCCCTATTCTTCTACGATCTTTTATCCCTGACCTGCTAAATTAATGCTACAATCTGACATTTACTCTCCTTAAAAGGGTCCATGGAATGATTTATTTAGACTATTGGCTCTGATTACCAAGGTTATCTGAAATGGGACATACATAAAATGGAGATGTAATGAAGTTAGACTCTCGCACATTCCATGAATGGAACTGGATATTTAATTAATAATTCATAATAGAAGGGGATAAGTTTATACATGGTGGTTGGTAACTCACATCTTGTTATATTATATGTATGTTACAAAATGACATCAATATCATTTTTTTGTTTGTAAATTCTGGGCATTGACTGGGCCTAGCCACTGAGAACACACAGTGACTAATTTAACACCATCCAAGTCTAAAAGTTTAACTGCCCAGTGCAGTTTTGAAGAACACAAGCTCGATGGCCCAACAGTGACTTGAACATAGGTGGCTGATTTAACGTTGCCACCACTTAAGTATCACAACCACCAAACCTGCTCATACTCTCTTCATAAATGTGGAGCAAACAGATTTAGAATGATTAGCATTACAGTAAGTAGATGCAAACTGCCTTTGAACTGAGCATGCATAGACACTTCATTCAATCTGAGTGAGTAAGAAAGAGAAATGTACAGGTGAATGGACACCAGATTCAGTCTCTCTGAGATGCAGTGAGTGAATTATACATGGAAAATGGAGATATCTATTTGGAGCAATCTATTAAAAGATACTCATTATTTGACAGGGCAAAAAAATATCATTAATTTCATCAATCTTAGCTTAACATTGTGACAAATATGTTCATTTCAAAACCAAGGAAGAATGTCAAATTTCAACCCCAATCAAAATCTCAGAAAGTGGAAGGAAACTCTTGAGAGGAAGCACAAGTGCCTTCTTTTCCTTGTCTTCTTTTCTCAAAAGCAAGATACACGCATATTATTGTAAGTCACAACGCTAGTACAGAAGATATAATCTGGCTATAAAAAGTACAGTGACTTGTCTTGAGAACTCCAGGGACTTTATCTCCTTTCTTGAATGCAATGCCTGACTATATGAAAAACTATTTACTGTTCTATTTAATTCCTTTCCAACTAGGATTGTTCTTTGTTTTTCAGAAAAAGATACCAATACTTGAAGTTTGAATACCTGTTTTCAATAACATCATAAGCCTCCCCCTATTAGAAACCCAAATAGCTTACACCTTTGCATTCATCACATGTAAGGCACAAATGAGAGAATTGCATATATTATGATAAAAATGAGAGAGTAAAACTTGAGAATTATATATGCAATGGGACAGGTTCATGTTCCTTTTGAATTTGTTGCTTTCACATGTTTCTGTTTCAATAATCTAACAAAAGAAAATTCGCCAAATACTTTCCAAAAAGCATTTCACCTGAACTAGATGCCAAATTACCTTCTCTTTATTAAAAAATTCTCCTAATATCTGGTTAGATCAAGTCTTGATCTGTTATAGGTCCCGTTTAGGAAAGGACTTCCTAACTAACTTGTTTAGAAAAGAATCCCATATCTATCTATGGTTCTGATCTTAACTAGTACCATCAAAACATATATACCCCATTCAAAACTCTTAGTTTTCATAATTGTTAGTTGAAATTGAAGTTTAATCTAATTGCATCCGACATATTTCAAGAGCAGCTTAGATGTGCACACTCAGTGGCTATTTACCTGAAAAAGATAGATGACAGCATTGATTGTGATGAATGTAAGTCTAAGATCATCTGTATGTCAACACTGAGTGGCTATTTACCTGAAAAAGATAGATGACGGCATTGATTGTCATGAATGTAGGTCTAAGACAATCAGTTGATATAGCACGTGCCTGTAAAAAGTAATCCAAGTTCAATTATGACCATGTTTGCAAAATATAATATGTTAGTACAGCCTGAATTGGAATGGGTTAATAACAATAAGGAACTGGTTTGAAAGAACCTGATAGTAAATTTCTGCCCAAAACAGCACCAGCAGTGCATATGTAGTGAAGAATAGCAGCCCAGGCATATCAAGTAAAACATATTTCAAAATCTAAGTAGTCATAATCACCATGAAAAAAGTCAGCAAAAGTTGTAAGCATAGATTAATAGTGGTAAACACATTAACTAATAATTTAAGATACACACCAAAAATGCAGAATAGAATACTCGAAAGAATAACAAAAATGCACCTCAGGTTCAATGTTTTGCACACTGTGACGAAATACAAAGACCACACAGCGAACTGCGAACCAAAGAAACAAAACTTTCTTAATAAAACACTTTTTCATTGAGAAATTGCAGAAAATAATCAAAACAAGTATAAAATAAGCTTATTCTTCTTGGATTACTGTTATTTAAGAGAAATGAATGCTCCAAATCCTAATTATCCTATAGCAAATTTATTTGGGACCAACTTGCAATTCAAAAACTTGGATCCTACTCACAGAAGACTGATATAGACAATCAATGACTAGGTGATGTTATTGTTATCTGATTCACATTCACAATGGAAATACATCTGATGCCAAGATTTCAGTGCAGTAAATTTTGAACTATTGAATAACTGTTCCAAACTCATATTACCTGCAGCTATTTATCTAAGGCTTACCTCCATTCACAACAACATTGAGAAAATGAAAAACTTTCTGAGTTGTCCACCCATATTCTGGCACTCTCAGCTCAATACGAATAAGTTGAATCTAAAACAACAAAAACATGAAACCCTATTACCAAAAATAAAAATCTTTAAAATTTTAAATGATTCAAAATCAATCTAATCAAAAATAATTCTGTAATTTATCATTGCAGTACAAAAACTCCCATATAAACTTTGATCAGTTGTTAACCATAAAACTATCCTAATTAAAATGTATGGGGAAATGATATATAAACCTATAAGTTCAATCAGGTTCTCTAATGTAGCATTAGACTCTTGTGACATCCACTTTTCTCTACCGTTTCTATTTGTTTTCACTTAATTTGTCTTGAAATAAATTAGGATGAAAGGATATAAATTTAAGCTTGGCTGTTAAATTGAAGCTAGTGAATAAATTAGAATTTCAGGGGGTGGTGAGTAAGAATCATAGTTTAGGTGCAATGTCAGAGGGATCACACACGTGCATATTCGAACATTGCTTTGTCTGGGTGTTGATGAATCATTTGATCTAAAGTGTGATTGAAAGCATAGATTATGTTTTAATTCTAGTTTGACTTTGATTTTGAAATTAGTGGCTTTAACAAAAAAATTGTGCACTTTTGGATTTTGAGTTTGATTACAATTACTTGAATTCAATTTCCTTGGAGAGGAGTTTTGTCTTTTTTTGAGTTGTAAGTGATTGTTTGGTTTGCACTTGCCTGTTCTTTCAATGCATTTTGACATACAAATTCACAACTGAAGATTTATATTTGGGCAATTTTTATCATTTTGGATGTGGGAGTGGTGGTTGTATATGGTATTAAGACCCAGGTTCAAACACTTAGACCTTTATCTAAACAGCTTTGCTCCCCCATCTGCAGGTTTCAAGATGGCATGAACCAGGAGAGGAATTGTTGGCAACAATGATGTCAACAAGTGTCAGGTTTCAATGGCAATCAAATCAATGTGGAGAACACCAATGCTGACCAGTAGCATTCACATTCAATCAAATCATTACCTTATCATTACAGATATAACCGCTTCAAAATGGAATCTGGCAAAACCATGTTGGCAGAGAAAGAAAATGACCAGAAGCAGAATAATGATAGTGCCAATGAGCACCACAATGGCAACCATAGGAGGGCAAATCAAGTGAATGAAATAAACCATAAATGCACCTGTATTGAAAATGAGTTAGATAAGACTTGGAGAGGATACCCCACCACCGAAGTACAATGGATAAGCTTTTGGAGATGATGCTGAGACCTAGCGAATAGAAATGGCGAATTATTTTGAGCCTCTAACTGCTGTAAATACTGAAACACTGAAAAGTATTTGACACTTAAAACACATGGGATCATTTTGTGGTTTTGTTTAGGGAAAGATACCTGACTAAGTTGTACTTTGATTAAAAGAGCAACTAGATTTCATATTAAAGGAGATATTACCAGAGGTACAAGGCTCACCAGGACTCAACCAAATTCAGGGAGTCCTGAGGCTGGCAAAGCAAGCTAAGGCCCAAAGTCCCAAGATCCACATGCCCAACGAGCCTGACCAGACTCGCCAGATCTACTACTCACCAAACATAGAAGTCTTGTCACTGACACAGTCAAATCAAGCACAAAAATTAGTGAAAATAAAGAATAAAAAGAATGAAAGTTTGAAAACACTCAAACCTAACAGTCTAATAGTGAAGGCCAAATTTTTGCTCTATGGATTCCACACTTAATATTTTGAAGGGTTTGGAAAACAATTGGAGCTCAGTTAAAGCGATAAAATTACGAAAAATGGTATGTGCCATGAGCCTCTGTGTGATCTCAAAGGCTTTTATTTTGGGCATGGGGCATTACCCCTTGATCAATGTATACTTGTGCATGTGATCAAAATAACTTCTAATTGATAAGTTTATTGCCTTTAAAGTAAAATATTTAAATCCTTATAAAAAAATTATATTTCTTAAATTTTTTAATTTACCAGCATTAAGTGCCAAGTCTGATTTTGAGTAAAAAATCAGCTTGCCATGTCCGAGCTGAGTTTCAGTCTTGTAACTATAGATATCGTACTGATAAAGTATAAGAGAAAATTCACTGCCTTACTCCATTGCCAACCAGACTTCTTGGGTGTGAACCCTCTAAAGTTGATCATTTCTTGTGAGGTCTTCAATCCTAAGTCAGGGATTACATTGAAGTTTATGAACCAATATATGTCGAGACTTTATTCACAAAATCCATCAAGCAAGAGAAGATCAATGCAATTGTTGAATCAAGGAAAACTATATAGAAAAGAATCAAACCACCCAACAATGACCACAACTGACAAAACAAAATGATTTTAAGAACAATTATAGCAATAAAAGTGATTTTGGAGAAAGTCTCGGTAAAACAAGAACAAGGATCAGCAGTGAAACTTTAGTAGCCAGAACTGTTGTAACCACAATTTCAGCAAAATAGTCATGGTAGCACTCATAACCAGGGTGAAAGAATCCTCAAAGGAAGGGTCCAATCGGTGGATGTTTTGATCATAGTGTTAATCATTATGCCATCTATTGCCCAATGAGACCTGGTAGATCAGGAAACAGGAGGTGGCAGCAACAGGGTAATCCCCGCTTCAACATGAAATACTGAATAACAGACAAGTTGAACATCCAGTTACTCCCAATAGAGATTTAGGATAAGCTTTTTGGATTTCCTGTTGATATTTTAGGTGATATAGGAGCAATCAAATTTTCGGTTTCTTCATAAGTAGCTAAGAGAATCCCTAGGAAAGTTGGTTTTAGTTCAACAGTCAAACATAGGAATAAGAAAACTTATAAAGTAGACCATTGTAGACCCACTGTTTGTTTGAAACACAAACTAGAAATGACAATTATAGCCCCTAACATAAATCTATACATGGCCCCATTAAGTGACTATGATGTTGTCAATGTTATAAACTGGATATGAAAGCATAGAGCTAAGGCCAAGGTTCACTGGAAGGTTCTTGTTTGTGAAGAGGATATGGAAACTAAATCCGGTTTCAGAGAGTGAAAAGGTCCATGAATCTGCAACAAAGTTATACAATGCAAGTTAAAAGAGTTCATATGAAGGGTTGCCAGTTGTATATTGTCCATATCAATGAATTTGATGAGCTTCCAATGCTGCAGGAATTCAGAGACCTTTTCCTAGAGGAATCACTGAGACTATCTCCCAAACATGACTTCATTTTCCCAATTGATCTCCTAGCTAGAGCTAAACCTCTCTCAAAGGAACTATACCAAACGACTACGAAACAGTTAGTTGAATTAAAGGTCTTTTTCAACCATGTATTTTGCCTTGAGAAAACCCGGATTCCGAACCCGAACCCGAACCCGAATTCCATTCCAGAACCCTAGGGGCCCGTTTGTTTCGTGGAATTTGTGCATGCTGGAATTGCCAATTCTAGAATTGAATCCATTCTGGCAATTGGGCTATTCTCAAAATGAATTCTAGAATTAGGCTGTCCTGTTTGGTTCACCTGGAAGATGA